>JBBBDQ010000217.1:597500-862500 GCA_037127315.1 Ascarosepion bandense
CCACACACCGCCAGGAAAACCAAAGACAAATTTGAAGAGCTGGACGGCGTTGAGTTTCTGCCACATCCCGCCTACAGTCCTGACTGTGCTCCATCAGATTACGGCCTTTTCCGCTCAATGCAACACTTTCTGAAGGGCCGCCGATTCGACTCGTATAATGAAGTTGAGGAATCGTGTCAAGAATTCTTTGATAGGAAGCCGGCTGAATGGTACTTTGACTAGATCCGAAAGATTGCAGATCCATGGTAGAATGTCTTGGAAAATGATGGTCTTTATTTTGAGCAATAATTTTTGTTGTTTTTGCGAGTAAAATTTTAATTTTTTGCAAGTGTTTTCTGGTAACCTTAGATTACTTGGCAAGTAAAATTTCAATTTTTTGCAAGTGTTTACGAACTTTTGGGACAACCTAATAATCAACATCAAAGAAATTGAAAAGTTAATAAAGTATGTGGGCTGAAGTTTTCAGTATGTGGGTCATTCAGGCCACTATTCTCTCAGTTATCATTGGAGCGGTGCTGTCTGTACTACCATACTTAATGACATTGTACATTAAAAAAATCGGAATTCTATCGATTCAGAGGCCTGCGTTGCTTGGCACTGTAAATATACTGTGAAATGTGCTATCTGTCTGACATCTCACGATTTGATAGAGAACACGCGATGTAAGATCTTTGGTTAAAAACGAATATCCTGCGAAAGAAAAAAGTATCATAATAATAACAATAATACATGTCATGATGTTACACCATACATGACTCTCATTGCTTCTGGTCATAATCGATTGTACGTGTACATGTCATGTCTTAAAGAATTAAGATGGTATGGGGTAAATATCCCGTTCAGCACCTCATATCTACAAAAGATTAATTTGTACAGAAGTACACACATTACCCGCAAAGTCCTATTTTCAAAAGGAAAAGTTCTAAATATATAGCATAGATAACTCTTCTACAGGGCTCTTTCTAATCTGCTATCGCGGGTAAATGTTTCTTAAGTTTACCTAGCTCACACATACACACCCGCACTAATTGCAGGTAACAATTAGGGGTGCGAATTTATTTCTTACACTCACACGCATGTGCACACACATTTCTCAATAGAAACTCCGATGGGAACACAACAACTCAGAAACTTTTTTTTATCTCAACCAATCTTTCATTGACTCTCTTCCAACGAACAGTTTAAGTCTCTTAACAGACAACGGGAGAAAACTTCTTCCTCTATTCATTTTTTCTCTTGATAAATTGTATTATTTGTTAATACACGTTTTATTGTGAATTACTCTAGTGTTGTTTCTTATTTCCTATGTAATGTGTTTGATCAATCGTGCGTCGAGTCGAATCATAAATATAAATATAGTAATGGACATAGGATGTGCGTTGTGGAGCAGTGGATATCGACTCGGAATGAGAAAACGTGGAGCCCAGTTCGAATTCTAGTTGAATTACTTGTATTCACTTACGCACAAGTACCCTTGGGAAACGTATTAAACCGTTACTTCCCTACAATTATGGGTTAAATAACAGGACAGATTGGGTTCTATAGCTTCGGCTGGCAATCAGTCTACCGCAGAAAGTAATGGCAACCTACTGCGGGATAATCTTCTGCCCAGTCAGTCATATCTCTTTCGAGACATGATCTCCCAAGCGTGTATCACGTATGGCACTTAAATGAATGGACATAGAATCCTCTGCAATACCAAAGATTAGTTAAGTAGATTTTATCATTTTGAGCATTTTGTTTTAAATTCCTAATCTCCGCTGGTGTTTGCTTACAAACTGACTTAAAAATTTACTATTTCAAGTATAACTCTAAGTTGATATTTTTGTATTAGATACATTGAATATAAATATATATTAAAACCAGACTTTTTATTATGAATCGCCTGAAGCAAAACATCCATTTTTTACTTTATTCGATAAGTGAAAACTGTGCAAAAATTACAAAATATTACGAAAAAGGCTACTCAAAAAGACTTGTTAGATGATTTGTTAGTTCATAATGAAAATAGAACTATACAATATAACACCATAATACAGCTAGACACAAATTATAAGACAAAATTTTTAAAATGGACATTTTCTATTGAAAATTCCCCCAAAACTACTGCACTATATAACATGTTACATAACAAATTGTTCAGTATAATTTCTATTTGAAATAAATGAAGGTTTTATTTGATGGCGCAATAATTTAATAATAATATAAATATCGAGCCTTGCTCCTTATCCATATGCAATTTTTGAAGCTTTAGTAGTTAATTTAACGGCTTTTTCCTCATTTGAATAATGTAATTTGAGTAAAGTTTTATAGTTAGTCCTGTAAATTGATCTAAGTAATTAAGTATGAGTAAGTGTTTACTTATCTAATGGATTAAAAAATGTAAAGCCTCTGCCCTCACTATCAATTCATCTGATTTCAAAATCGAGAAAATATTTTCTGGAAGCGAGGCGCTGTAATTTTTTTGATGCAACTTTCTGCTTTTCGGTAGACTGTTGTTTTATTCTATGGGTCGTTTTGAAGATATACAATTGTTAGTTATGGAATATATCATCCTTTTTCATTTAAAACGAATAAACTGCATATGCTTCAGTTATAAATGTTATAAGACCGTGCTATAAGGCTTTCACTGATCACCGGAATGAAATTGCAATGCTCCGATTTTGGACCAAATCATAATGTTGAAACTCGTTTCCTCAAAAAACGGTTGCAATGTGGAAAAAATATTTTGTATCATTATTGTTTATGTTGACCCACACCTTTCAAATTATGTGGAATACCACAATTCCAAAATCGACTTACAGTAGTATTTGGTCTTTGAGATGACATTGCTATTTATTCTTTCCACATAGTGACAAGTTTTTACTTAGTTTACGTCATTAAATACAAAGCTGATGTAGTTATCGCATTAAAACAGCCAGTAGGGATTGAACCCATTCCATTAAGACTCGTACATTTTTCTTTCGTTTCATGTGTTTTCTTTATTTGTTATATACCATGTTTATTTCTCATTTTCTCTTGATACCTCTTTTTCCATATCTCTTTATTCTTTTATTTCTATTTCAATCTGTTTATTCCTCCTTTTAACATTCCTTATTTTTCATTCTTTTTCACTCGCATCTTGTTTTTCTTTCCCTTGCGTCTTTATTATTTTCCATTTTTTAAAAAATTATTTCTCCTTTTACTCTCGCTTTATTCTTTTCTTCTTTTTTTCACTCCCTGGTATTGTTTCTCCTTTTCAAACCTCTATATTGTTGTTCTTCTTTTGCTTTCTTTATTTTCTTCATTTTATTCTGATTTATTCTCCTCTTCTTTCCTCTTTAAACTTCCCATTTTTCCATCTCTATTTTCTTCTTTTTTCAGTTTTTATATTTCTTAAATTTCACACTCTTCATTGCTTTTCTTCTTTTTTCTTTTCGTTTTATCCGTCTCTTTGCTTCTTTTTTAAACTTTTTTATTCTTTTCCTTCTTTTTCATTCACTTTGTTATTTTTCTTGCTTTTCACACTCAGAATTTTTTTTCTCTTCACTCATTTTATTCTTTTCCTTCTTTTTCATTCACTTTGTGATTAGTTTTCTTTTTCACATTCAGAATTCTTTTTTGTCTTCACTCATTTTATTTTTTTTTCCTTATTTTTCATTCACTTTGTTATTTTTCTTCTTTTTCGCAATCATAGTTTTTTCACTTCACTCATTTTATCCTTTTCTTTCTTTTCCTTGTTTTTATTCATTTTTTTTATTTTGTCCACTCTTTAATATTTATCTTCTTTTCCCTTCTTTCGTTTATTCCTTTCTTATATTATTCTTTCTTTCTTTCTTTCTTTCTTTCTTTCTTTCTTTCTCGTCTCTTTATTCTTTTTCCAGTTAGTGTTAATTCTTTTAATTCTCTTTCACGTTTATCATTTCTGCTCCTTCTTCTTCTTCTTCTTCTTCTTCTTCTTCTTCTTCTTCTTCACTGTTTCTTTCTCTTTACATCCTGTTTCATCTATCCTCATTTCTTTCTTTTTTTTCTAGCTTTTGTTTAATTTGTCTTCTTTCAATGTCTCTCACTTTCCTTCCGTATCTTTCTTCATTTTTCTCCACTCCGTTTCTTTTTTCAACTGTCGCTTGTTTATTTTCTCTTTCTTCTTTCATCTATTTTCCTCCCTCTCTTTCTTTTTTCTTCTTCTTCATCAAAATAATCTTTGTTTCTCCTTCTTCTCTTTCCGTACTCCTGTCCTTTTGCCCTCTGCTTATTTCTTCTTTTTTAGTCTTCACTCTATTATTTGCTACTATTTCTTGTACTCAACATCATAAAATAACAACTAAAAAACAAAAAACAAAAAAACAAACAAACAAACAACAAAAAAATCATGGAACTAGATTTTCATTCCTTACGGTCTATTTATATTGATTTCAACCAGAAGTTATGAACGAACACAAATGTTATTTTCCGACAAATGCAATTGCTTTGCTTACTAACCAAACTTTAACATATATATATATATATATATATATATATATATATATATATATATATATATATTGTATGGTGAAGAGGTACGTATCGATATTCGATAAACATTTGGCCAAAATGGCCTGGCGATTCGCCATTGGCTTTTCGATGTGTCTGTCAGGCACTGTCGCCTTTGTGTCATAGGCGAACGATAGCGAAGTTACTTTAGTCTCTATATGAATGGCCGCTTCACATCATCTGACTCCTGATATCGGGTTGGGGGCATGTGCCCCGAAAATCAAAACTCAGATGCCTAGAGACAAGAGTTAAAGAAAATAGAAAGATGTGATAACTTTCTTCATTGCTATTACTTTCACCCTCTGTATCGTAGGCGTCACTGCCATTGCAGTTATCAGCTGAGATGTTATCACATTTCGCATTTCCATGAATTTTTGATCAATCACAATCATATTAAAGTCAGTGTGGTTTATGAGACATTGATTTAGCTTTAAAAGAAACTTATACCGTCGTTAGTGTTCATGATCTTCAAAATTCTCTTTGTATTCGCCATGGTCATACGTTATAAATGACTGACAAAGAAAGTTACCAAACTTTTTTTGCTGATCATTCAAAAATATGATGGGGCACATCAACGTAGTGCACTAGTCAGAAAGTTTGGACATTTAAGATTAAGCTCGATCCTGATTCAGTCAGTCGAGTGCCATACGTGATACACGCTTGGGCGATCATGTCTCGACAGAGACATGACTGACTGGGCAGAAGATTATCCCGCAGTAGGTTGCCATTGCTTTCTGCAGTAGACTGGTTGCCGACCAAAGCTATAGAACCCAATCTGTCCTGCTATTTAACCCATAACTGGAAGGAAGAGACGGATTAATACCCTTCCCAAGGGTATTTGCGCGTAAGTGAATACAATGGATTTAGCTGGAATTCGAACTCGGCTCCCCGGTTTCTCGTTCCGAGCCGATATCCACTGTACCACAACGCACATCCTGATTACGCGCCCCAAACTTTCGCCTTTGTGCCACATCTAAGCTATGCTTATAAAACCATTATAAAAGTGTGCAAAGAGCATTTTAGACGTGGTGTATTGGTTAGCAAGCTTGTCTTGGCAGGGAAATTACAATCGAGTAGCGGGTTCGATCCATTCTGCGTGCCCTTTTACTTTCCGCACTTAGAAAATCAACATGAAAGAATATAGGGAATGCAACCATTAAGATACCAATCACAGCAGCTTCTTTATAACCATACTAATCTTCTTCTTCTACTTCATGCCGTGTCCCTTCAAAGCGTGGGTTATCATGACCCACCACAACCTCCTCTTAGTCCTCAGCAACAACTGTCCCCTTTTTCAAGCCTCCTGCTCTCCGTTCCTTCACCTGTTCCACATTCCTGTCACGTAGTAGGTCTACTGTTTTACTCTGTCTCTTTTGCCTTCAATATCCCCTCCTTATTCAATTTGTGCACATTCTGTCACTTTCTCATGCTAAACTTAATATACACTGAAGTATATTGTCTACAATTTCCAGAAATAAAATTCATTAGTTCGAGCAAGTACAATAGGAATAGATAGATTTACTTATCGCCCGGTCATATCTTTTGAACAGGAGGAAAGGTTTATAATCTTACACTATTTACATTATTCGGACTATTGTTCTCATCTTTGTTGCCATTTGTACGACGTTTCGGTCATTGTACGCGCCGGCCTTCTTTAGGTGCTGGAAATTTCGAACCGAACCTTTTATTACAATCACTGTTATATCATTCTGATTGCGTAAAGCCTTTTTTGGTAGTCATGAGTTATCTCCCTCTAACCCTGTAAGTTACTTGTTCACCACTGCTGGAGCCTGGTATTGAACTCACAACTCTTTGGGTCAAGTTACAGGAACTAACCAACGTCTATATCAACTACCAAAAGAGTCTCTACGTGATTGTAATAATTGGTTCAGTTCGAAATTCCTAGCAGCTAAAGATGGCCATAGCGTACAACACCTAAAATGTCGTAGAAATAGCAACAAAGATGAGTCCGAATAATGTAAATAGTGTAAATACTACCTTATCTCAGAAACATAGATACATGCAGGTTTATATCTTGTTTCCTGTTAGGATTTGGTTTCCGGTTCCTTCTAAATTCTATTTCAACTTTATACTTCTAACGTCTCTATCCATTCTCTAAAATTTTAGCAGGAAGATATATTTTCACAAATCATCCGGTTCCCACTCCTCCTCGGTCTTTTGAATAAGTGTAGAGATTTAACCCTTGTTTCCAGTTTAGGATTCGATTTGTGGTGCTGATATATCCCGAAAAGGAATATCAGTGTAACGATTAGTGGAAGAATGGTACTCGACACAGGAATACGATATAACGGATTTATTGTATTACTGTACAATTAACAGTAAGATACAGATAAGCAATCAACGAGTAGGAGCGGAATAATAGAGAATGCCTTCGCCTAAGATGTTGGCTCTCTGTTCGCATCGCTCGTCACCGTCTCTTACAGCCTAGAACATTCTATTCTCGGGGATGGCAGGATGTTCCACGATAACAGGTTCCTACTAAAATCTTTTCATTTTTTTCCATATCACCTTGCATCTTAGTAGCGTTATTGCCTTGCTTTGGGGGGAATCGAGTAAAAATTAAAAAAAAAAAGAGGAAAAACAAAAAGAAAGAAATAAATTCTTTGTGCCGTTGATGTGATGTGCTTTTCCCAACGTTTTGTGAAAATGGAATTCTCTCTCTACTTTCAATTAATATCTGATAAAAGATACAAGTTCGGGTCATAGCATCTTCAGTATCTTTCTGTAGTACCATATTTATGCTGCTTCAAGTCTCCCTCTTTATCTTTAAGGAGATTGTCCAGCATTCACAGCCATATAGAAAGACTTAAGTTGAAAGACCTTGGAATATTTTAAGTTAAAAGAAGCAAGTTATAAATTTCTTCAAACTTCATACAAAAATATTTTTAGCCTTTGTTTATATTTCTGAGATGAGTTTGTATTTACAGTATTTACATTATTCGGACTATTGTCCTCATCTTTGATGACCAAGCATAGAGATGAACACAATATGGGGACTAGTAATACGGGGTGTCAGAGAAAATCATTAGTGTCAAAATTGCAATATGAGTTCTGCTATAAAATACTAGAGAAAACCATTAGCATAAAAAATACTAGAGAGAACCATTAAGATAAAAAATTGTAATATGAACTCTGGTAAAAAAGTGTTATTAATTATTAGGTTTATAAATCCCCAAAATTCAGTTGTTCTTGTCCTTACGGACACATGGCCCAATGGATATAGACATTGGTTAGTCCCAAAAATTCAATTGTTCTTTTCTTTAAGGAGAGACACTGGAACAAGGAACGCCATATTCATGATTAGGATGCTCTCTGAAAGGGCATTACAAATGAAGAAAGACTTGTACCTATGCTTCATTGATTACGCGAAAGCATTCGACAAAATACAACACAAAGAATTGATGGAAATGATAGGAAACCTCGACATTTTCGGCAAAGATATAAGAATAATCAAGAATCTCTACTGGCAGCAAACGGCCTGCATACGGACAGGTAACGACCTCAGTAGATACACAAAGATAGAAAAAGGCGTAAGACAAGGCTGTGTCTTTTCACCGGATTTGTTCAACCTATACAGCGAGAATATTTTGAGGACCCTAGATGACACACCGGGATTTATTATTGGAGGCCACAACCTGAACAACATAAGATACGCGGACGATACAGTACTGATTGCGGACACGGAAAAGAAACTGCAAGATCTCATACAGAAAGTAGCAGTGGAGTGTGACAAGATGGGACTACAAATAAACTTTAAGAAAACTGAGTGCATGGTCATCAGCAAAAGATACAACCCAAAATGCCAAATACAGGTGGGGGATAACAGAATCAAACAAGTCCAAGAATTTAAGTACCTAGGAAGTGTTCTAACAGGAGATGGAAAGTGCGACACGGAGATCCGAAGGCGAATTGGCATGGCAAAGGACGCGTTCCAGTAGATGAGCAAAATACTAACACACAGGAAGATCTCAATAGAAACGAAGAAAAGAGTGCTAGACTGCTACGTGATGTCAGTTCTTCAGTACGGCTGTGAATGCTGGACAATATCATCGAAAATGAGGACAAAACTGGAAGCGGCCGAAATGTGGTTCTACAGAAGGATGCTACGGATATCGTGGACTGAGCATACAAGCAACGACGAAGTGTTAGAAAGAATGGCAACAAAAGGAAATTGATGCTGAGCATCAGGAAGAGACAACTGAAGTTCCTGGGACATGCAATGAGGAAGGAAAGCCTGGAGAACCTGATACTGACTGGTCAGATAGAAGGAAGGAGAGACAGAGGAAGGCAGCGGATAACATATTTGCAGGGCCTGATCAGGTGGATGACGGAACGGGGGTTGCCAGGAGCAACAGGAGCAAACATACTAAGAGCCACAAGGGATAGGGAGACGTGGAGATCCATGATCGCCTACGTCCTGAAGGGACAGGGCACATAGAAGAAGAAGAAGACCAGTAGATATAGACGTTGGTTAGTTCATGTGACTTGACCTAAAGAGTTGTGAGTTCAATACGAGGTTACAGCAATGGTGAACAAGTAACTTACAGGGTTAGAGGAAGATAACTCATGACTACCAGAAGAGGCTCTAGGCAAGGAATAAGAATGATATACCCCAGTGATTGTAATAAAGGATTCGGTTGTAAATTCCGAAACGTTGCATTAAAGAAAGCAACAGTTGTTAAAACAAACCCTTAAATCTACTAGAACCTTTAACTTTTATGTGCAGTATCCTTTCAGGACGTAGGCGATCAAAGCTCTCTTCAATTTTATGTCTTTTGTAACTCGTCGCAAATTTTATCTTTTCGTTATCTCAACTTGTCCTTTTTCTACTATCCACGTGTACAAGCTTGTTAGATAGACAATGTGCTGTTT
The DNA here is from genome assembly GCA_037127315.1 of Ascarosepion bandense. Lineage (NCBI taxonomy): Eukaryota > Metazoa > Mollusca > Cephalopoda > Sepiida > Sepiidae > Ascarosepion > Ascarosepion bandense. The sequence continues at coordinate 606,906 of JBBBDQ010000217.1, forward strand.
TCATTGTATCCTGTGTGATGAGCGTTGTAGTGCAGTGGATATCGACTTGGAACGAGAAATCGGGGAGCCGAGTTCGAATTCTAGTTGACTTCCTTGCATTCACTTACGCGCAAGTACCCTTGAGAAAAGTATTAATCTATCCTCCAGTTATGGGTTAAATAATAGGACTGATTGGTTTCTATAGCCTTGGTCGGCAACCAGTCTACTGCAGAAAGTAATGGCAACTTACTGCGGGATAATGTTCTGCCCAGTCAGTCATGTCTCTTTCGAGACGTCATCGCCCAAGCGTATATCAAGTATGGCACTTAACTGACTGACTGATAGCCTGTTGGTGTAAAATTTTACAAGCCCTTTTTTACTCATCATGTTCCCTAGAAATTTCAGCTGTCAGTTTTTGATATTAAACATAGTTTACTGGAATACATGGCGTATTTGAAGATATAATACGTTTCTTTAACCCTGGAACACTAAACATCAATTAAAATTACACTACTACTAACCATGGATATATCATACCCGATTCTGGAAATATAAAAAAATATTAAATATAAATCTTTATTTAAAATATTTTACATGCAGTCACTTCAAAAATTTGTATGTTGTGTTAACATTAATGGGAACTGAAAAACATTATTTACGTAAGAAAATCAGGTCCTGAAAATTTAATTAAATTGTAATTAAAATGGCGTCATTTGCGCTGGGTACTATATACCGATGGTTAGTGCTCTCGGGTTAAATAACATCTAAGTTTCCGACCGAAAAGCAATCGCTTGTAATTATTTCGATTCGAGGGATCACATTTTTGTTGCCTTGTACCAGTATTTAGATAGATATTTACTGAACACCTAAATACAGCTAATAAACTATTTTTTTAAATAATTAATTATCCTATGAATTTGATTCTTATCGGGTGTTCTACGTTATGTCACGAGTCCCGAAACGAGTTAGGTCGCAGGGATAGCAAATGTACTGCAGACATAGAAAAACTGGTGTGTCTAGGGTAAGATGTTCTGATATAGCTCATATCTCTTCAGGGTAGTTGGGAATTTAGTCTTAATTCTACTAGACTGGTTGGTCACCTTTTCTGCTATTTAAGCCATAGCTAAGAGAAGATAAATTCATATTTTTTCTAGGCAAGAAATCCTACACTTGTGGCCTAAAATAATGAAATATAATAAATTTGTCGGAAGAATTTCATTTTCTATGATCTTCAGAAATAATTATAAAAATCCTGCAACACGAAAGAAAAAGAGAGAAAGAGACAAAGAAAGAAAGATGGACAGAGCAATAGAAATGTAGTACCTCAGAAAGAGAGAAAGGGAAAGGGGGCGACAAAAGAAGAAGAGTTGTAAAGTGTGTGAGTGTTTGTGAGTGAGTGAGTGAGAGTGAGAGAGAGAGAGAGAGAGAGTAGCAGAGGATAAGAGAGAGAACGAAAGAGAAATAGTGGGAGTCTAACAGAGAAGAGCATTGTGCTCTGTGAGTGTGTGTGTGTGTGTGTGTGTGTGTGTGTGAGAGAGAGAGAGAGAGAGAGAGAGAGAGAAAGGGGTAGAGAAAGATTCCTTTGCACAGATAGTGGGAGTTAAGGGAATAGAAAATGTGTCTGAGGGAAGCAAAAGAATGAGAAAGAAAAGGAAAATGAGAGAGAGAGAGAGAGAGAGAGAAAGAGAGAGAGAAAGAGAAAGAGAGAGAGAGAAGGTGAGCGATGTGGAGATGGAGACAGAGAACGTCTGTGAAAGAGGGGGAGAGAAGGGTAGTTGCCCACGGAAAATAAAAAAGCATAAATTTCGCGCAGAGAGATAACGAGAGAATTATTGTTAATGTTCAAGATTTGCAGGCGTACAAAAAAAAAAATACTGAGAAAACGAATGCATGCAACAGTATAATCGTCGATTTACGGCAGATGTTCTTGTCTTTCCAGCTGGATTTTAATTTTGCGATTCTCGTCATTAGTTTTTCTGCTCTTTATCTCTATTCTGGAATCTTTTCCATTGAGAGTCGAGCCAAGATTTTTGAATTGGCATATTCCTGGCCAAGAACTTTATCTTGGTTGATTGATTTGTTTTCTATGGCTTTACACATTATGTAAAGCCAGGAATTGTTATGATATTCTCCTACGAGGAATGAATATCCTCTTGATATATATCTGCTTGACTTCTGAGGAGCAGTGAAGAGGAGTTTAACGAACAGTACAAGAGCAGTTAGATAAGGGCAACTACTAACCAGACAGCGTAATAATACCTTCGGACTTACTTAGTTCTATATTACTATTTATTAATACTTCTTTGAATATCTTGTTTTTTTTTATATACTAATACACTGTTTTTTAACCTACCTTCCTGTTCCGTGTTTTATTTCCGGTAAAAACCGGTCACGACATTTTGCGTTGACGTTTCGCCAAAACTATACAACAAATTGGCGACGAAGATCCACAACAAGTTTTAGATTGTAATAACGTTTTTTTAATAAATCTTAATGGTTGTGTGATACTAGTCTTACTAATTAACTCACTGCTAGAGGGAGAAGAGAGGAACTCATGCCTTTCCCTTTGGTAATCATACGTAAAATTGATTGAAAGTCATTTCACACTATCCATGAGTTTGCATAAAACATTACAATTTTTTAAATTTTTTTTTTATCTACATGGATAGACATTTGTATAAGATTTTTGAGATTATAATGAGTGTATATTTTTTTTGTAATTAACGTGTTTTAGGACTGCCGGAAATTTGGGCTACAGCGTTCCGTATTCTCCAATAACTACAGGCAGTGGGATTATTTTGTGCTGCCACATTCAACCAATTTCTATTTATAGATCCTTTTATTTGCTATGTTTTTCGAATGTTTTGAGGAGTTTTTTTGTCAGCTGGTATTGTGATATCCATCAACAGGCAAGTTTTGACAGCATCATTTTTAACGCTATCAGCTTGAATTTTTCTCTCTGTTTGCACATAAAAGTCCAAACGGCAGTGACATTTGTATTTTGAACAATTTGTGGTTTGTTTCCCTTAGCTCATTTCACTTACTGCTGACCGTCAGGCCTAGCACTGCACCGTCCACCAGGCCGTCTCCACCTTTGAGCACACCCGCATGGCTAACCTGTAGAAGAAACGCCTCGGGAGGAAGTACCGAGAAGCCTCAGCAGCTATACCAGACCAGGACTTTAACTGTAGTCGCTGCGGGCGGACTTACTTATCCCGCATCGGCCTAGTGGACCATCAGCGTGCCTGCAGTCGACATCCTCCTTCATAAATCTTCGTTCGCGAGAGAAGTACATTTCCGATCATATCATTCAGTATATCTACTGGGCTGCACTATTATTCTTGATGCTATATAGAATTTATTTGGTCAACTGTTTCGACTGTTTGTTCATCCCCGCACACCCCTACACTCATGGATGCACACATACTCCATATAATGTTCTCTTTAGTTTTTGGCTTGATTATTATTATGATAATTTTGCATAAAGCAAGGCGATATTGCCACTAAGATGTAAGGAGTTACTGAGAGTGAAAAAGAATGAGAAGAATTCATTTTCTATGCGCCTTTTAAATGTTGTCCAAGGCCGAAAGTATGAGACACCCAGTGAGGATCCAATTCACTACATAATTTTAATGATTCTAGCGAGACAAGTTTGCTAATCATTACACCACGTCGAGGTGCTCAATAGTGATTTTCTAAGCGCAGCTTCGATGTAGCACAAGGCCAAAAGTGTGGGGCATCCAGTGAGAATCGAACTCATTACTCAATTTTAATGATTCCAGCAAGACAAATTTGTTAATGCTGAAAAAGACCCCCCCCCCCACAAAATAAGGATGAAAAGAAAAAGGAAAATAAAAGAACAGGATTTAGAAGACACAATGTAGATTGATGTTGCCTTTAATTTTTGAAGCATTGTTGGGACGCCCGCGCCTATTCGGCTATAATGGACTATTCCATTACTATGTAAAGTAATGGTGGCATCTACGTTGGGTAGGAATGTGCCGAGCAGCCGATCGACAGGTCAGTCGTAGACTTCCGGTGACGACCCGGAAGTACCCATTGCTCATACCACGTCTTATGACGGTTGAGACGATTAACCTTTATTCTTGTATTGGATACTAATAACCTTTGTAAATACTATTTTCACGGAATACAACAATTAACCTATTGCTGTTGTTGAGTTATTTATTCTTACTCACGACATAACAAGCATGTAGGTGGAAGAGAAGCAAGTAACCAGAAGAGAGTTCAATCGACGAGAAGTGCGAGAAAAGCTCATATTAGAATAGAACTTGCAGTTACATCTAGCTATTTCAGCAGTAAAACTATAAGACCTAGTTTTGAATACAATAGCACGATTATTATCATTATTATTATTATTATTGAGTAGCCAACCAACAATGTGACACTGAGGTTCAAATACACGAAAGTCAATATGTTCATAAAAAAATCTGATAAGTCTATACAAGACACGTGCACTACAGCCAAATCCGCGCGATATGGCGAGAGGTTTTTAATAAAAGCAGTAATTATGGATCCCTGGCTGGACTAACTGCTTTGAAAATCAATCGTTGACAGACATGATTCAAAGAGGAATGGTAAATAATCAAAAGTTTTTTAGAGCTACAGGGAGTTTTGGAGAGACAAGATCGACCACACCCTGAAAAGAAACAGAAAAGAAAGACCAGTCAATTGTAGTTCATCTTTTACAAACTATACAGAAAATAAACCATTGGAAAATGTTCCCAATCAGATCCAGAAAACGAGTATAATTAAACGTTCCATTGTTATTTTGTTTCAATTCAAAACAGTCATTTTTGGCCAACAAAGTAAGGAACTTGTGATTGCAAATAAGTTATAAATAAAAAGAGAAACTCTAAAAGGGTAATATAAAACCTTGAACAGTAGAGATTGACAGGTACATCCGGTCGTAGATAAGGTCAACAGGAGACAAGGGTGAGTGGCAGATATATCCGGCCGTACATGATGCCAAAGTGCAACGAAAAAAGCGACAACCGTCTTGTAAAGCAATTGACCGCCGGGTGTGATTGACAGATACATCTGGTTGTATATAAGTCAACAAAGCAACAACCCGAAAAAGACAAAATGTGTAGAAATTTTAAGATTATATAAAATCTAGAATTTTTGACTGAAGACAGAGTGAACTCCCGCTGGCTTCCGACTCCTGATGTCTTCTCGTGTGCGTGACTCCTTTTGGCTGCCATTCTGTACCACACAAGCGTCACCGATGAAGAACAAAGAAATAAGTTTGTGTTTTTAGATATACGCTTTCCCCGTTTTCTATCAGGACGGTCGTCGTTTTCCAGCGGCAGTATATAATAAAACCAGAGTTAGACTCTGAATAACTTTTAAAATCTCAGTCTAAACAAAATCTGCTTGTAAGAAATATTTATCTGTATTTAATGGGAATTAAAGAGTAATCTTTCAAATATATTGCAGGAATCTAAACAAAATATTAAGATTTGTTTATATTTCTGAGATGATGTAGTATTTAAAGTACTTAGATTATTCGGACTATTGTCCTCATCTTTGTTGCCATTTCAGTTGCGAAAATACTAGAGAAAAACATTAACATCAAAAAAATTTGCAATATGAACTCTGGTAAAAAAAAAGTTACTAGATATTAGGTTTATAAGTTCCAAAAATCCAGTTGTTCTTGTCTTTCAGAACACATCGCCCAGTTCCTGTGACTTGACCCAAAGAGTTGTGATTTCAATACCAGGCTACATCAGTGGTGAACAAGTAACTTGCAGGGTTAGGAGGAGATAACTCATGACTTCTAATCAAGGAATTACTACGCAAGGAATGAGAATAATATACTCTAGTGATTGTAATAAAGCGTTCCGTTCGAAATTCCTTGCATCTGAAGAAGGCCGGAGCGTACAACGGCCGAAACGTCTTACAAATGGCAACAAAGATGAGGACAATAGTCCGAATATTGTAAATACTGAAAATATTAATACATTAAGTTAATGATTTTCAATTTGACTCATTTTAACGACATACTAGACGAGAAAAGAAGAAATTAAATAAATGATTTTGCTTCATAAGAAGCTCTTCCTTTTGTTGAAAATACGACACAACTTATGTTGGATACCCTTTGCGTAGATATACTGCGTACACCTGAAAACCAACAATGACGATCTTTTCGCTGACAGAACGACGGACACCATATATAAAGATGTACAATTACACTTTTATTCTTTTTCTTCAGTGACGGTGGCGTGGAGTAAGAGTTTGGTCGGAGGTAGGCAGTGACGGTGGCGTGGAGTAAGAGTTTGGTCGGAGGTAGGCACGTGCGCATAACGAGGGACAGTTGACTGGCTGCGTTATCTTCTCTTCTCTGTCTTTCTCTTATCTGAACTGAACTGCTGTCTGATCTCACTGATCTATTAAATATGCTAGCCTGGTTCGACACGTGGCATTTCCACCGCATTTTGTAATATATCTCGAGCGCTTATCATTTCTGAGCTCGATTACTCTGTTCGTCAAAACAAAACCCAGCCTGTCACCTGGATTTTTCGCACTCTGACATTTCAATGCAAATACACTTCTGGGCGAAATTTTACACCGAAGCAAAAGAATATATCGGACTTAGCGCTGATTTTTTCCCCATAAGCTGTAAATTTTTAAGAACTGTTACTATAAGGTTATCTCTAGATTGATTCTATGAAAAATTCCTTTTCTTGACAGCAATTTCAACAAGTTCAAATTATCGAAACTTGAAGTGTTATTTGAATCTATCTATCTATCTATCTATCTATCTATCTATCTATCTATCTATCTATCTATCTATCTCAGGTTGTTTATATCTATCTATCTATCTATCTATCTATCTATCTATCTATCTATCTATCTATCAACTTTAAACACAATAAGATTCGGGCAAAAATTAAATGCTCGTTTTGAAAGTGGTATAACACACCTAATAGATAATTCCATTAGTCAAAGTCAACACCATTATAACTGACACAACATTAACAGTAAGTTTATTAAATCACCATAAAAACTGGAATCAATGGCGTTGATCAACTGCCGGAAGAAATTTTCATTCTCATTCATATTAGTATGCAGTTGTGGCATTAAAGACCCATCGCCGACAGAGTAACATATCACATAGATGTGTAAAGTGGTAAATAGTAAAGAAAGGGTTCATTGAATAGGCGGTGTTGAGCAGAATATCGCTGCCAAAATGTATTTTATCATAGCAGGTGGTTTGCTAAATATGATGTATTGCATTATCCTGCAGCAGGATGGGTTGCTTTCTGTTCACTATTAACGTCCAAAATCTTTATAACAATCGCTTCTTACCTGTTCTTATTTACACTTTGTCTGTTTCTATCTATCTATCTATCTATCTATCTATCTATCTATCTATCTATCTTATTCTGTTCATCTATCTATCTCATTCTGTTCATCTATCTATCTATCTATCTATCTATCTATCTATCTATCTATCTATCTATCTATCTATCTTATTCTGTTCATCTATCTATCTCATCTCTGTTCATCTATCTATCTATCTATCTATCTATCTATCTATCTATCTATCTATCTATCTATCTATCTATCTATCTATCTATCTATCTATCTATCTATCTATCTATCTATCTATCTATCTATCTATCTATCTATCTATCTATCTATCTATCTATCTATCTATCTATCTCATTCTGTCTATCTATCTATCTATCTATCTATCTATCTATCTATCTATCTATCTCTGTCTATCTATCTATCTATCTATCTATCTATCTATCTATCTCTATCTATCTATCTATCTATCTATCTATCTATCTATCTATCTATCTATCTATCTATCTATCTCATTCTGTTCATCTATCTATCTATCTATCTATCTATCTATCTATCTATCTATCTCATTCTGTCTATCTATCTATCTATCTATCTATCTATCTATCTATCTATCTATCTATCTATCTATCTATCTCATTCTGTTCATTTATCTATCTATCTATCTATCTATCTATCTATCTATCTATCTATCTATCTCATCTCTGTTCATCTATCTATCTATCTCATTCTGTCTGTCTATCTATCTATCTATCTATCTATCTATCTATCTCATTCTGTTCATCTATCTATCTATCTATCTATCTATCTATCTATCTATCTATCTATCTATCTATCTATCTATCTATCTATCTATCTCATTCTGTTCATCTATCTATCTATCTATCTATCTATCTATCTATCTATCTATCTATCTATCTATCTATCTATCTATCTATCTATCTATCTATCTATCTATCTGTCTCAGTCTTATTATATGTCAATGTCCTAATATCCATATTAGCTCGTTCATATTTGTAGTACTTTCGACCTACCTAAGTTTCTTTTTCACTTTGTTCCACTCTCTTTCACCGCTACTACTAGCAATGAAATAAACTAATTTTTTTTACCCCCAGCAACTAAAGGCAAATGTATTGAATTCAGGGCCGTCAATATGTTCTAGATTCACTTTTCACTTTCTTTAACCGAATACACGTCTCCTTATTTGCACGAGATTTATTTTTTGACGTTCTTTTGTCTTGTCATACATTATCTAAACGAGTGGTAATGCTGTGTTGTCGACAGAAAGACAGTTAAAAGTGTTAGTAAAAAAGACAAAGTAATAGACACACAACAAGTCTGGTAGGTTTAGTCAACACATTGAAGTGTGGAATCTCGTGATTGTTTATTGGCGTCTATTTTCAAACAATACTTAATAAATAAATACGAACATGCTATAAAGCTCCCAAGTGTAATAACAATGAACATTCTGTGATAGTCACACACACACACACACGTACAAACATTTTAATTGTAAAAAAAAACAATATCACCTCATACCTAGAACTAAGGTGGAGCATGATTTTTGGTAACGGTTGAAGTGTTTCGTTTCGTGTCACCATTGCATTCAGTCCTTTAGACCTCAACGTCATATCATAGACTCTATCAACAAAAGACGACTTCTTCTTCATATTCACTTTATTATGCGGTTGTGCGTTATAGTGCAGTATATATCGACTCAGAACTAGAAATCGGAGAGCTGGGTTCAAACTCCAATTGATTCGTTGCATTTACTTATGCACAAATACCTCTGGGAAAGGTATTAATGCGTCTCTTCTCTCTAGCTATGGGTTAAATAGCAGGACAGATTGAGTGCAATAGCCTTGGTTGGCAACCAGTATACCTCAGAATGTAATGGCAACAAACGTTTATCATCTGCGGCACCTGACAGATGCGAGTAGCAACATTAATTTTAGAAGGTAGCGGGAAGAAGTTCTGTCCACTCGTTGACCTAGCGTTCTACTGTGGGTTAGCTAGCCTCTCTGTGGAATCTGTGTGCGGAGAGGGTCTCAACTCGTCATAACTCTCTCCATGCAAAATAAAAAAAAACAAAAACAAAAGAAACGACACAGATTTAGAATCATCACTCTCAGAATTTCATGTCCACATTCGGTATTCTGATCCCGCCCCCGCTTTCTGAAATAGCTGAAAACTTTAAACATTAACTAAACTAACATCAACTATTTCTTCATACTTTCAATTAATATAGACAGAAATGAATCCGTTTGTTGGGAAATAAAATTACAATTTAAATTATATTAACCGCAACACATTTTATCTTTTCTTTTTCTGAAAACTTCTTTCATTTACAGAGTGCGAGAGAAAAAAAGCTGTCAATTTATGAAGCGGTATATAAAGATAACAACATAACGAATGTGAATTTATGATCTATTGATGTAGATTATAAACACACGCACACACACGCACACAACATAAGTCACTATGTGTGTATGTGTGTGTGTGTGTGTGTGTGTGTGTGTGTGTACTGCACTAATATGTTTAAAATATTGCAATATAAATTTGTAAAAGCGGAAACACTGACCAAATATGTAACAATTTGAATTTACACCATTTTTCACCTCACGGGTTTGATGTTAGGATTCATAGCCGAGGGGGAAGTTTTACAATTTCGTTTGTCTGAACAGAGAGATTTGGCCATTGGGGGTTTAGTTTCTGCCTAAATGTTGGCTTTAGTGGTCGTATGAAGACTTATTTATTGCTACACAAGCAAAATTATATACATGAGACACACTATATTTAGATACACGAACAAATGCATTGGTACACACATAAATGTTTATGTAAGTATGGTAATTTTCTAAGGGTAGCTTAGATGTATGGGGCATCAAGTGAAAACTCACTAATTAGTCGTAATTGAAATGAGACAAGATGGTGATTTTCTAAGCGGACTTTAGATGTATAGGACACCAAGTGAGAATCAAACTTATTAATCAGTCGTAATTGATTTACCGAGATAAGCTGGTGATTTTCTAAGCGTAGCTTAGATGTGAGCACAAGGTCGATGTATGAGGCATCCAGTGTTAATCGAACTGGCTAATCAATGGTAATAGATCTAGCATAAGGTTGAAAGTATGACGCACCTAATGAGGATGGAACTCACTATTGATTCGTAATTTTTCTAGGAGATAAAGATGCTAACCATTAAAACCATATCGAAGGGACCACGTACGTATGTACACATTTTAATAGTTTTTAAATAAAAATGTTTCATACTCTGTCTTTAGTATTCAAAAATACTGCACTAGAACTATTACACACACACACACACACACACACACACACACATATATATATATATATACATACGTGTTTTTTCCTTTAAGACTTCATAAAGCTAAAATTGTTATGTTCGTGTGATTACACATGAGCCCAAACCAGGGATCTTGAGAATTCTAATTTTTTTTTAATCTAGCCAATTTCAATATTTGTCTATATTTCTGAGATGAGGTAGCATCTACAGTATTTACATTATTCGGACTATTGTCCTCATCTTTGTTGCCATTTGCACAAGATTTCGGCTGTTTAAGCTCCGGCCTTCTTCAAGTGCGAGGAATTTTGTACCGAATTCTTTATTACAATCCCCGGTGGTTTAAGAACTTAATTCCTTGCGTAGAAGTGCCTCTTCTGGTAGTCATGAGTTATCTTCCTCTAACCCTGCAGGTGACGTGTTCACCACTGCTGTAGCCTAGTATTGAACTCACAATTCTTTGGGTCAAGTCACAAGAACCAATCAAAGTCTATATCCACTAGGCCATGTGTCCTTAAGTGATTGTAATAAAGGGTTTGGTTGCAAATTCCTAGCACCGGAAGAAAGCCGGAGCGTACGACCACCGAAACGGCGTACAAATGGCAACAAAGATGAGGACAATAGTCCGAATAATATAAATACGGTATTCGATTTTATTAAGATACTTTTTTGTTCCCATCACTTTTGTTGTTAGATAACACACCCTGTGATAATAGACGGTCTACTAGGAAGGGTAAAATATTGAACGAAACTGGACGCAAATTTACAGTAGATGACCTTGTAAGCGAGTCAGTGTCTAGACATTTTTGTCTATAGTGTTTTGTTTTCTCTTTTGATAAGAGTAGCATATTTTATGTCAAAATTGTGGTCACTCTCGTTACGATGGTGCATTTGATATATTATTTCGTAAAATTTTTCTTTTCGTATTTATACAATATTTTATTTAGATTCCTTGCGATTTTTCTAAAAATTATTAAAGCGATCGAGTAAATTCTCTTTTAAGTTTTTGCTCATTGTTTTGTTTAGGCAAATTGTCATGGCTAAGGATGCATTCCAGAAGCTGAGTAGAGTATTCAGAGACAGGAAAAATTTCGTTAGAAACAAAGAAGAGAGTACTGGATTGCTATGTGATGTGTGTTCTTCGTGAATACTGGACAGTCTTGCCAAAGATGGAGGAGAGACTTGAAGCAGCTGAAATGTGCCTCTACAAAAGGATGCTGAGAATATCATGGACTGAGCATGTGAGCAATGATGAGGTTTTGAAAAAGATGGAAGCGAAAAGGAAATTAATACTGAGCATCAGGAAAAGGCAGTTAAAGTTCCTGGGACATGTAATGAGGAAGGAGAGGTTGGAGAATGTGATACTCACAGGCCAGATAGAAGGAAAGAGAGACAGGGAAAGCAGCGTGTAACATACTTGATGGGCCTGAGCAAAGCGAGGTTTGGGTGGAGTAACAGAAGAAAGCGTGCTAAGTGCCATCAGAAATAGAGAGATGTAGAAGGCCATGATCGTCTACGTCCTAAAAGGACACGGAATATAGAAGAAATAGTAAATTTATGTTAATTTTGGATAGATTCTTTTCAATTGTAGATGTGATAGATTTAGTTGTAGGGCAATATATTTTTTGATTCACTTGGTTTGTCAGGAGGGGCCGTTTTTCTATTTTGGAATATTTTATAACCTGTTTGATTCGCACTGGATATAAAATAAAATTAGGCTACTGAAGAAGTTTGAAAGTATTTTCACTGCATTTCTTCTTTTCGTGTAAATATTGAGGGCTGCAAATTCTGAGTGCTCTTAAGTAAAACCTCAAAATTATACCGGATTCTATTTTTATTGTTTTGATGAGAATTTAAAATTATTAGATCGGTAATACGCTTAAGTTCAAGAGGTCGAGATACCAATAAGGAGTAGATCATTAGAACAACTGCTATGGAGATCTAAACTTATTTGTAAATGGAAATTTGTCTGTGTGTGTGTATCCGTTACCTATAGAATCCGAAACAGCTGAACCGATTTTCTTGCAAATTTACACAGTTGTACTATAAGCCTCTGCGAGTGTTCTTAGCTAGGTTTTGTGTCGAGGTACTCCCGGTAAATATCGAAAATCGATAATCGAAAAAATTGGGTTATAGAGGGAGTGGTCCGATTTTAATCAAATTTGATACACTCATAGACAAAGACATAAGAAACGATATTCAGAAGTTTCAAGGTTGCAGTTCTCACAATAGTGCAGAAAATCGATAATATATATTTTAATCGTATCACCCCGAGCAAGGCGGTAATGCCATTGATGTGCAGGGGGTTACATAAAAGTAAAAAGATTAAGTAGAAGAGAGTGAAGAGGAAGACGAATCAGTTAGAAAGAAGCAAGAGAAGGATGGGAATACAGGTGTGATGACATTTGCAAAGGTGGAGAGAAAGGAAAGGATATACAGGGTGGTAAAAGAACTCGAATCAAGTGGTTAATAGATGAGTATTGACATTGCATTTAAATTCCTGGAAGTTGTAGCCGTCAGGAAAGCAAGAATATGGAAGCGAGTTCCACAGGCGGGATGTGCGAGAGAAAAAGCTTCAAGAGCAGAATTGTCGTCTGATTTTTTTTTAATCATATCACCCCGAGCAAAGCGGTAATGCCACTGATGTGCAGGGGGCTACATAAGAGTGAAAAGATTGGAAAAGAGAAAGCCGGAAACCACATCCTAAACAGGAAACAAGGGATGATCCTCTTCACCTGTTCAATAGACGTGGGTGGAGTGTGAACCGGGCAATAGTTTAGTCTGTCTACTCCAATTAGTCTATTTGGTTAATCTACCTGTGAATGGGTGGGACCCAGTTGCCAATCTGGTTGCACAAGTAACCACCTGTTGCAGAGGTACCAGTGACTTAAGTTTGTTGGAGCAGAAGCCATGAAATATTTATAAAACAGACAAAGGGAGGCCACATCTCGTCGGTGGAGAAGTGGCTGTATCTATCACATTACTGATTCTCCTTTGGAGCCTGTCGAAAACACTGAGATGCACAGCAGGGGCGCCTGACCATATATGGCAGCAGTATTCCAAGCACGGACGAATGGTTGATTTGTATATATGCAGGACGGATTCAGGCGGGAAAAAACATTCTGGCCCGACACAGTGACCCAACCTTCTTAGCAGTGAATTTAGCTATGGACTCAGTGTAGTGGTTCCATTTGAGATCAGAAGAAAAAACTTATTTGAAATCGATAGAAGGAAATCAAAATTTGACTTACATCCATTCATTTCTTTTTTTTCAGTCTATTGTTTCACTTTGACTGGAAACAACTATTACTTTTTAGTCTTTCGTGCCAACGTCCAAAGAGTCTGAGCTCCAGGACCATGGATTAGTTTTAAAGCTTTCATTACACCCGAGCAACGCCGGGCAAGTATATATATATATATATATATATATATATATAAAAGTCAAGTCAGAACCGATAACATAAAAGACCTTTCTGTGGGTATTTCTGGGAGGAATCTCGAGATATATAACAGAAGTATCGGAACAAATATGACAGCAATATTCAATACACGGACGAAATGTAGATTTATAAATGGGATAGATGGATTCTGACGAAAACATTTTTTGGAATGTCAGAGTAGACCAACTTTCCTTGCCATGCACACAAAAATTGATTTAATGTAGACGCTTCACTTAATGTTCACGTCAGTACAAAACGTGGGTACAAGAAGGCACAATATTTTGCCTTTAGGGAGGTTAGCATCACCTTGTTGGGGAAGATAAAGAATGGTTGCCTATGATGATTAAAGTCCTGGGTATGACGGTAAACTGCATCCGGCAGCAAGGCCTCTGATTGGGAGGTTGTGAGGAACCTAGAACCATCTCTTCATAGCTGTTGTTCCCAGGTCTACCCAGACTTGGAGTGGTAGCACCTGTTAGGGTTCCAGCTATGGGCAAATAGTTAACCCCCAAAATGGGGTCAAAACACTATGAAAGTGTAAAAATACACTTTTATAGAAATATATACATAAAAATAGACTTTTATAGAAAAATGTACATTTTTGAAGGAATTGAAGGAAATATATTCCCAACAATACATTTTTGAAGAAGAAAATTTATTACCATTACACATTTTTGAAAAAAATGATATTGCCATAATACATTTTTGAAGGAAAAAATTTATTACCAACAATACATTTTTGAATACAAAACTAGAAGGCATCTTCAGTTTTTTAAAATAAAATAAAAAATAAACAAAATTCATCAAAATCTGATTAAATGAACATTCTCACTATAACTGAACATTGTTTAATACCTTAAAACCCTACCTTTTTGACAGTAAATAATCCACAGAGGTTGATATACCGTTAAACAAAACTCAAACTCTATGATGATTAAAAGATAGTTCTTTTCTTTTGAAGGTGTTTCAATGTACAAGCCATTTCTATCCTTAGTTGACACTGCGTTATTCACATGGGATATTTCGGTACCCTCAAATGTTTAAAGTACTCGTCATTCTTAGTTAGAAAATTGTTTCTTTTGCTCCCTTCTACTACTCTCCTGATTCAGCGAGGGTGTGTAGCACGCTGCGTGGCGCAGTTGTAGATCAGTTGTCGTGGAAAGCAAACGGCAAGAGATTATCAATTTTCCGAAATACTAGGTGATTGACGCACGGTTAGCAACTGGCTAGAGGTACTTTTCGAGGGCAGCTATGAGTTGTCGGACCTAACGAACGATATGCCTATATAGTGTAAGCAGTAAAACTTTAGGCCAAACAGATATGATGTATTTGGAATAGCTACGTTAACAGACGACAGGATTAGCAGGGAGAATGTAGTATTTTTAAAGAATTTGGAACGATATGAGAATCGTTTTGCTTTTCAATCAGGACCCGTTGTCCTTCTGTATGATAATATATGTTGTATTTAAAATATGTGTTAAATCGGAAGAAATATCAAATAGAAACATACCGACTCATATCTTGCGGATATGGTGTTTGAAGTTTTTTCGTTTTTACATTAGCTTAAGAAGCTAATACCTACAAGTGATATCTTACATAAGGATCTACGAATCCCTATATTCTTACTATATTTTTCTCTTTAAGGGATGGTGACGCGTTTATTTAGATAATTTATCACCTACGGCGTCATTATTACAGGGTTAAGCACCAATAGATTACGCGAATGGTGAGAAACGAAAGAGAGTTCAACAACTAAGGAAATTGAAAATTGAAATACACATTTCTGATGTCCCTTTGGAACACTGATAAAAAATAACGTACAGAACAAATGCCATTTTGAGAACCGCGCCTCGTAATGTTTTAGATATTTAATTACATCAGAAATAAATGAATTGCTCAAATTATGTCTGTCTTATCAGGTGGTAACCTGAACTTGGAGTTCCCGGTTTTCATTTCATTAGTTTTCTTTTTTACTCTTTGTTTGATTGCGACTTGACCTTTGTGCCATATTGAAGCTACTGGTGTTTCCATTACGTTTCGTAATGAAGAAGAGAAGCACATTTATTATGAGCGCGTCGCCTGTGTTTTTATCATTGTTCGTAGCCAATTACGAATGTGGAGAAGTGGGAAAATGATAAAGTAGAAAACGTCACGATGACCAAAGGACAAGTGGGAAATAAAAATAATATATTCAAATGAAAGATAGAAAAATACGAAGACAAAATATTAAGTCGGAAGCAAAAGACATACGGTGAAAAAAAGAGCGTCTAAAATGAAAAAGAAATGAGGTATTATTATTATAATTAATATTAGTGAGGTATTATTATTATTACATCATTTAGAGAAGAGCACAATTTAAGAAAAAAGACAGTGTTTAACAATGTTTACAATGCTTCGACAGTGTATCTTCTTCAGGTTATGTTTAAATATCGCATTTAGTAATATATATATATATATATATATATATATATATATATATATATATATATATAGATATATTATTTTTAAAGGGATCATCTTTTTTTATTAAGAAAGATACAAAAGTATCTCAATTCAAACAGGAAAATAAAAAATATTAAAAAGGGGATTTTAGACGGCTTTCGGCCGACATGTCTTCAGAAATAAACTATCGGCAATTACAACAGAGAAGTCATAAATACTGAACAACGTCTGAGGTTAAAAACACAGGATTGATTAAAAAATGGGCCATTACCTATGTTGGGTGGTAGTTATCCCCAAAGTGTTCTAACTTGTATTTTAATTCTCTCTATCTGCACAGGACAGTACGTTGCATGTTGATGGTCAGAGACTCCAAGATGTCAAGAAGGAGTCTCGTCCTAGCCCTGTGCAGGACAGAGAATAATTCCGGAGAATATTGTGTCCTGCATTCACTTGAGTTCAATCGGTGCTCGTCGATTGCTGACTAAACTTCTGTTTTAATTGCCGAAGATTTATTTTTAAAGACGTGTCGGCCGAGAGGCGTCTAAAATTCCCCTTTTATATTTTTTGTTTTCTCTTTTTAATTGAGATACTTTTGTATCTTTCTTAATAAAAAAACATGATCCTTTTAAAAATAATTGTTAATTGGTGTGATAGTAAAAAGAATTTGTTCATATATATATATATATATATAAAAATAATTGTTAATTTTTTTTAAAAGGATCATGTTTTTTATCTGCTGCCTCGATACGCTAAATATATATATATATATATATATATATATATATATATATAGCGTATCGAGGCAGCAGAATAATTTTTTAAACATATACTGTTAAATTTAACAGAAAATGAATGTCTATTGTGTTTAATAATGAGCCGTTCTAAACATCGTATTTTGGATTGAATTTCAGGTGAAAATAAAGACAAAACTTGTCAAACAATCGGATAGTTCTTTTTTATTATGCTAGCTCACGTGAGCCTGCTTCATCTGTTATCGTTGCATAGCAATGTTTTATGTCAACACAAGATGGAATCATTTTTAATGGTGGATGTCTTTATGTTAACGTTCCTGTAACCTCTCTGAAGACGGCTCATGTGAGTCGAAAGCTTAGAACCAGCATAATAAGAAATATCCAAATGTTGAAAAATTTTCGTCTTTATTTTTACCTGAAATTAAAGCCAAAATACGATGTTTAGAACGTTTCATGGTTAAACATAATAAACCTTCATTTTTTGTTATATTTAACAGTATATGTTTAGAATATATATATATATATTATAAGAAAGTGACAGAACACGTAAATTAAAACCCATTGTTCAAGAAATTACTTTTATAAAGAGTGTCTACTTCACACAGCGTACGACCTTGTATTTGTTGATATACTATTATTCCCAACCTCCGTTTTAATGATTACTCATGCAATAACATATTAAGGGTGAATATAAAAACAACGTAGCCACCGAGCACACATATTACAAAAATCTTTCGACAGGACTACTTTCGGCCTCGTGCCACCTCTAAGCTACGCTCAGAAAAATCATTTGAACGCTTCGATGTAGTGCAAGCTTGTCTTGCTGGACCACTTACAGTGTGATCCATGGTGTCGGCATTGTGCCACATCAAATATACGCTTAGAAAATCATTAGGCCACCTGATAGTTAATACGTTTGTTATAGTTGTAATGGTTAGCAAGCTTGTTTTGCTGGATCACTCACAACTGATAAGTGATGTTTATGCTCACTGGGTGGCCCTTGCATTCAGCCTTGTGCCACATCTAAGCTACACTTAGAAAATCATTTGAACGCTTCGATGTGGTGTAACGGACAGCAGGTTTGTTTTCCTGGATCACTTACGACTGATAAGGGCGTTTTATCTTCAATGGGTGGCCCTTGCTTTCAACTCTGTGCCACTCCACCCACATTTATTGAACAGGTGAAGAGGCTCATCCCTTGTTTCCTGTTTAGGATGTGGTTTCCGGCTTTCTCTTTTCCACTCTTATGTAGCCCCCTGCACATCAGTGGCGTTACCGCCTTGCTTGGGGTAATATGATTAAAAAAAAAAATCTAATCTCCTTTCAGAAAATAATTTGAACGCTTCGATGTGGTGTAACGGACAGCAGGCTTGTTTTCCTGGATCACTTACGACTGATAAGGGCGTTTTATCTTCAATGGGTGGCCCTTGCTTTCAACTCTGTGCTATATCTAATCTACTTTCAGAAAATCATTTGAACGCTTCGATGTGGTGTAACGGACAGCAGGCTTGTTTTCCTGGATCACTTACGACTGATAAGGGCGTTTTATCTTCAATGGGTGGCCCTTGATTTCAACTCTGTGCCATATCTAATCTACTTTCAGAAAATCATTTGAACGCTTCGATGTGCAAGTTTGTCTACCTAAATTAGTTACGACTGAGTGGTTAAATTCATTCTTCACTGGGTTTCTCTTACTAGCAGCCTTGTTTAACAGCTTACCTACATTTAGTAAACCATTAGATTGGAAAACTGTTTATAGTAAAACATTCCATAAGAAACTGATGAAATGTAACCACAATTTCTACTTCAACAGCTTCTTTTCTCGCACTTCCCGCCTGTGGAATTCCTTTCCGCATGATTGCTTCCCCGACGGCTACAACCTCCAGGAGTTTAAATGTAAGGTCAATAGACACCTCCTAACACACTAACTCGCACCCATTCCCTCCAACGCTCTCCCTACGTACCTCCTAACTCGTCTATCACCCTCCCTCTGACATTTCCTATACCCAATCGCTCTATGTAACCCGCTGCGCTATAGTGGCAGTGGACTGCCTTGCTTGGGGTGATATGATTAAAAAAGAAAAAAAGAAAAAAAAAGGAATTATAAAGAAAAGTACTTTTGGGAAAACGTCCAGAGTGAAATTAAATCATAATCAGTATTTATTAAGTTGTTCAACATATACATTTGTTTTTTCTCCTGATATTCTACGAATAATCTCAAAGGAAACTATTTCATAGTATCTTTTGCTTCTTAGTAATTCTGGTCAACCTGTGAAACTGTTGTCTAACGTCATTGATCATTTATTTCAGTTTCGACACCCCTTCGAGGTGAAATGCTAAGTAGACAATACTCAGCATGATCGATATCTTCTTCACTTTGCTTTTAATCAAGGTCACAAAACTGTCAAATCTCTTCTAGACTATGTTGCTGTGTATAGAGATTAAATGTTTCAAACCAACCGAATGGTCAAATGAACTTGTAGAGGAGATTAACATTCTTTACACAATTTATATTTGGGATTCGATACAACAAACGATTGACCAGATGCATAACACAGGAAATAAAAAACGAAGCCGCCAAGGTAATCGGAATAAACATGTATTAACGAAGGTACAAAATATGAGTAGAGAAAGCATGCAAAGAAGTAGAAGTTTTCTCCCTTTAACTGTTAAAGAACTTAAATGTTCATTGGAAGAAAGTCAATGAAAGACAATTCTGAAAGGTAGAATACATAGTTGTAGTTCTCATTGCAGTTTGTATTGGGAAATGTGTGTGCACATGCATGTGTGTGTAAGAAATAAATTCGCGTCACTAATTGGTACCTGCAATTAGTGCGGGTGTGTAAGAGTGAGTTAGGTAAAACTAAGTAACATGTCCCCCGCGATAGCATGACCGCTACCGCAGGCAACTGAACCCTAACTGACTAGCAGCACTTGTGTTCCCTGCTTAGATCGGCGAGCCTAGCTGCCGGAAAAATAGGATTTAACACGTGAACATTAGATGACCAGTCCGGATTGACCAATCACTACCTGTTAACATAACGTGACTTGCAGATAAAAACACACTTGTTATTAAAATGCGTAGAAGTGAATGATGAATATAATATTAAACAAATATGTGTTGAAATATCGATATGTGTATGAGTGTGAAATGTATGAACGGCACAAACTGGCTCAAATATGCAATTCAGCTGAAATGACTTGACTGGCGATAGTGTATCTATTCAACATGACAGGGCTCGCCCACACATTGTTAACATACGAAATAAAAAGCTCATTTATGTAATTCTGCCAAATCCACAATCTTTTCCTGATTTAAACTCTTGAGACTACCACCTTTTTCCGATCGCTTTCGAATAAATTGAAGTGTGTTTCGTTTGAAAGCGTGACTTGAATCGTTTGAGTCAAAAGCTAGTGATTAATACTGACGAGACATTGAAGAGGTTGTAAACAATGAAGGAAAATACAGCGTAGGATTATTAATAAATAAAAAGTTAAAATTAAAATAAATGATAGAAAACGAACTAATTTACGTAATAACCTAATATATATATATATATATATATATATATATATATATTGTTTAATACTTAGTTTTTAGGTCATAATAGGCTTAAACCAGTACAGATTTATATTAAAAAGAGTTCAGTACAATTATATTGTAGAACTTTTGAATATTTTCCATTTTTAAACGAGTTATTTCGCTACCTAGGTTTCTACCACGAGTGGTGTCTTCAGGCGATTTTAAATAACATTAAAAATTATTAAAAATCGCCTTAAAACATCACTCATGTTAGAAATCTAGGTAGCGAAATAACTTGTTTAAAAATAGAATATATCTAAACTTATTTATAAATGGAACTTTGTGTGTGCGTGTCTGTGTGTGTGCCCGTTACCTATAGACTCCGAAACGGCTGAACCGATTTTCTGGAAAATTTACACATTGTGTTCTTAGTTAGGTTTTGTGTCGAGGTACCCCCGATAAATATTGAAAATCGATAATCGAAAAAATCGGGTTATAGAAAGAGTGGTCCGATTTTAATCAAAGTTGATACACTCATAGACAAAAACATAAGAAACGATATTCAGAAGTTTCAAGGTTGCAGTTGTTACAATAGTGCAGAAAATTTGATATCGATACTAGTAAATCAAAATTTGACTTACATCCATTCATTTTTCTTTCAGTCTACGGTTTCGCTTTAACTGGAAACAACTATTGCTTTTTAGTCTTTCGTGCCAACGTCCAAAGAGTCTAAGCTCCAGGGGCATGGGTTAGTTTTAAAGCTTTTAGTACACCCGAGCAACGCCGGGCTATACTACTAGTATATATATATATATATATAATTCGGGGTTGATGCAGTCGGTTGTATAAACACACTGATGAGCTGTGATACAGCGAAAATAGGCATGTATGTGGATGATATATATATATATATATACTTATGTGAATTAATATATGTACATATGGGAATACACACACGTATGAAATATTCTTCAGCTGTTAATAAAACAGTGCTCAGTGCAGTATAAACAAAACTATTAATTATATTTATATATATATTTATTTGAAATAATTTCACCCCAAGTATATATATATATATATATATATATATATATATATGTATTTGTGTATACAGTCAGCAAATATTCTTTTACACATATCAGATTAAATAAATTGCAAACAATATGTTTGCTTATTGTTAATAAAATCCATTCATACTCACGGATAATCTTTCGCGTATTACAATTAAAAGATTTTAGAAATGAGCTGGAATGTTGACAGATGTTATTTTCATTCATTTCTTAAAGTACCCAAGTTCTTTCAACCTCTTTTCGAGGTCATCCTTTGAGGTATGAGCTATGGTAACAAATGTAACCGGAAAACTGTGTTGCTAAAAATTATTGTACATTTTCTCCTGCTTCAAATTATTATATTTTATTAACCGTTATATTTGAAGCAGGAGAAAAAATGTACAGTAAATTTTAGCAACACAGCTTTTCGGTTACATTTGTTACCATAACTCACACTCCTGAAGATGACATCGAAAAGAGGTCGAAAGTACTTGGGTACCTTAAGAAATGAATAAAAATAACGTCTGTCAACGTTACAGCTCATTTCTGACATCTTTTGATTGTAGTGCGCGAAAGATTATCCGTGAGTATGTACGGATTTTATTAAAAATATGCAAACATTGATTGCAATTTACTTAATCTGACACACACATACATATATATATATATAGGTGGATGTGTTCGAATCGGCTTTCAAGGAATCATGAGTAGAGTATCAGTCTTCCTAGGAAATCAAAGATTGCTTCTAAATTTAAGACTCATTTTGGTTCCTTTACGATCGAAGCCTTGGAAGAAAAAGCGACACAAAAGAGGTGAAAGAAAAATTAGTGAAGAACTAATAATGACACTGTTTTATCTAATAAATTCGGACAATGACAAACGATTTATTGTATTTCATTCCATCTGTCAGTTTTTTATTAACTTATTTTGTTGCAGGCCTGATGCTTGTCCATGTTAAATGTAATTATATGTAGAAAACTCTTTTTGGTGGTTTCTGGCAAAGTCGACCTAAGAAGAAAAACACTCACAAAAAAGACGGTGGAAAAAAAATCTCGTGAACGATACTTCAGACGAGAGCAATACTGGCAAGAATCTAGGCCGGCACTCAAAAGGCTGTACTTATTGCTTCTTGGCGCATAATCATAGAACCGCTTTAAAAAGTTTCTAGTTAATGATTATGCATTCTTTAATAACAATAGAAAGTTCAGGAGAAACTGATTTTTTTATATAAATCTGCAGAAAAAATCTGAAAAAAAAATAACTAAGAAAAAACATTGGTATTTATATTTTATTACACACACACACACACACACACACACACACACACACACACACACATATAATGTTGGAATTCGTTATATGTACAGTCGGAATACGCTTCACTACATTCGTGAGTCTACGGCTATATCGTGTTGAATACACCGGTTCCCGTCCGATCACCGAAGTTAAGCAACATCGATCCTGGTCAGAACTTAAATGGGTGCTGTAAACATAAGGACCAAGAATGGTCCACGGGCCCTTCAGGTTTATGGGTTGGGTGCAGGGCTAACAACCCTGCCCCGTATAAAAAACAGTTTGTTACAGAAACAGCAACAAAAGTTGCTGCCATATGCACGATTGGGTGTGATGGATAAATGATGACATTCGTGAGTGGTACGCGTGACTTGCTTGCAAGCTTTCGGTTAATAAATGGTTTTTGTTTTTTTGATTTTGGTCTCTATGTACCTGATCATATATCTGTTATAATCCTTTTATCAGTTTAAATATCTATCTATCTATCTATCTATCTATCTATCTATCTATCTATCTATCTATCTATCTATCTATCTAGAAATAGAGATAAGGAGTTGTTTATTTGCCAAAAATCACCAAGTAGGAAAAAAGCAGATATTTTAACAAACTTATAAATCGCGTGTAAATCCATCTTGTAATATTTGCTCGTTCATATTTTGAATAATAACATTGGTCAACAATTTTTCTCGCGCATTGTATTCCTATGTATTTAACCTAATTTTGGCGTGCTTAATCCAAATATGGCGTCATCTTTTGTCTATCACGTCATGTTTTTGATATATAAAATCTTGCATTTTTGCAGATATGAAGATTGTACTCATCAGTAAACATATATTAATTATTAAGTTGTTAACAACAAGTTACAAGAGTATATGTAATGCACATAAGTATGTAAGAGAATTAACTATGATGATAAGAAAATATGTAAAAAATGTAATTTATTCCAGTAGCTACTCCATAGCATAGATTTCCTCCTCTTTGACGATCCGGGAACATATTTCATCAAGGTCTAGCAATAATCGGCCATGATGCTAGAGTCTCATCTATCTTGGTAACTTTCCTCTATTATTTTAATGTACTGATGAAAGCGTTCATCTTGCTCTTCACTCATATCACCCAGTTTCTCTGAAGACATGTCCAAGTGTTTGTGTAAACAATGTATCTTGATTCTTATTCTATATCCAAGCGCTTGCAAATTCAATAGTAGCTCCTTTATAATATCTTGGTATTTAAAAGCTTTTCTGATCCCAAGAAAATTATGCACCACATCAAAAAATGCAGTCCAAGCTCTAACATTTTCCACATTCATTGTTGCAACAAAGTTTGGATCTTTGAGAAGTGTTCTTATTTGAGGTTTATAAAATATTCCTGCATTTGTCTTTTTATCACCGAGAATTGTAAAAGTTGAACATATATAGCCGAAACAATCTCTACTGTGATCAAGAAGTTTGTCAAATTGCTTCATTACACCAAGCTTTATATGCAGTGGAGGAAAGAGAATATATTTCCGATTAACCAGAGGCTCCTTAATGATGTTTTTATCACCAGGGATCAGACTGTTTCTTCGTGATTATTCCTTCTTTACCCAGTGATTCCCTGTAGCTCTACTATCCCAGTAGCACAAGGAACAGGGGTAATTTGTGTAACCATCCCGCTGACCAAAAAGAAACTTCACCATTTTCAAATCTACACAAAATACCTATTCATAAACATGATATTAGGTTGTCCCAAAAGTTCGTAAACACTTGCGAAATGGGTCTATCTGGTCCAGCACAATCGAGACAAGCGATGGGTTCAGAAAGTGCAAGAGACACCGTCGTTTCCAAAACAAGCTCGATTCGGCAAGAAAGCAATGTTATGCGTTTAATGGAACTTTGAAGGAATCGTACATTTTGAGTTGGTTCCGAATGGTCGTGCCATCAGTGCCGAACTTTACTGTCAGCAACTTGAGCGGGTCTACGAAAAGTTGAAGCAAAAGTACCCGACTCTGATCAACCAAAAGCGCGCTTTGATGCAGCAGGACAATGCCAAGCCACACACCGTCAGGAAGACCAAAGACAAGTTTGAAGAGCTGGACGGCGTTAAGGTTCTGCCACATCCAGCCTACAGTCCTGACTGTGCTCCATCAGATTACGGCCTTTTCCGCTCAATGCAACACTTTCTGAAGGGCCGCCGACTCGAATCGTTTGATGAAGTCGAGGAATCGTGTCAAGAATTCTTTGATTCGAAGCCGGCTGAATGGTACTTTGACCAGATCTGAAAGCTTGCAGATCGATGGTAGAATGTCTTGGAAAATTATGATCTTCATTTTGAGCAATAATCTTTGTTGTTTTTGCGAGTAAAATTTCAATTTTTTGCAAGTGTTTTCTGTAACCTTAGATTACTTGGCGATTAAATTTCAATTTTTTGCAAGTGTTTACGAACTTTTGGGACAACCTAATATTCTAGAACTCAGAGGTTTTATAGTACATTGCTTAAAAATGCAACAGCAGATCAGTACTAAGATTAGAACATAAGTTTTTGTAGAGAATTTGTGCACGATGCTGATTGGCTTTTAATTAGGAAGTAATTTCAAATTATTTCCTGGTTAGAATCAGGAAGCAATGTCTAAATGACTTCCTGGTGAGAATTAAATAATAATTATTAATTCAATTCCTGGTTAGAACCAGGAAGTAACGTCTCTAGAAAAGACCCTGTTAATGTGTGCTCTTGGCTATTTTATAGTTCACAAATTGAATGACCAAGTGAATTTTATATATGACATATATCTGAAAGTTCTGTATATACTATACTATCTGTACAGTATCTTACTTGATCAGATGATTTTCCTCTGTGAATCAATTGCTTGCTCGGATGTTTTCACTGAAGCTTGTCATTATAATCTTACCTATTCAGCCAATGAGAAATCTACAAATGAGGTATCATACAGCATACAATTTAGTTCATTTCAAGAAATGTTTTCAACCTGTTAAACTTTGTCACTCTACATATGACAATATACAGCTAAAAAGTCTTCAAACTGCTTAAAATGATTATTTTCTACCAAATGCATGAAATTGTGGTTTACTGATATAATAAAAATGTGGTGTGAGAGAAGAAATCTGAGACCACGTTTGAATTTTAGGACCCCGAAATCTGTCTAAATCAGTCCTAACTCTTCATGCAATTAAAAATTGCCTGTTAACAAGTGTAATAGTACAAACATTAACTAATTACTCTATCGATCGAGTTAGAGATCCCCAGCTATCTTTCTCTCTCTCTCTCTCTCTCTCTTTATATATATATATATATATATATATATATTTATATGTGTGTGTGTGTGTGTGTGTGTGTGTGTGTGTAATTAATGCGGACAAACTTGTCACTTAACTGAGCGGTATTATAATAATTTATTCATTTATCAACGAGTTATTACGCGACCTAGGTTTCTACCATGTGGTGTCTTCAGTTACATTCTTTATTAATTATCTTGTTTTATACAATGCTATTTATATTTCTGATATTTTGTTTCTTTATGAAATTTTCTAAATTACTAGTACGATTTTAACTCAGTTTGATTGTATTCCTATTGAAAATTTTGTTTAGTTCTGAGCTTTTTGGAAAGTGTTTAAAAATATTTGTCATATTTTGGTTTTTACCTCTAAGCTAAATGGTGGGTTGAACCAGATAATGTTTCGTTTTTTATCATTGTTTTTATTTGTCTGTTTGGTTGAGGATCGTATTCTAAAATCTTCTTATGGCGAGATATTCTGAGTTCATCTTTATAGTTTCTTTTCTTTTCATCAAATATTGTTTTGTCTGACGAATGTTTTTATAGCTTGTGTTCTATTCCTTTATTAATGTGCTTGATTATTCTTTTGGGAGAGTTAGATCTGGTATTTATGAATTTTAAATTTGTGTTTGCTTTCATTTATAGAGAGACATTGACAGTTTGTAAATTTAATTCTACATCTAAATACTGGACTACTTTTCTATTGGTTTCTACTATTATCTCAAAACCTAGTTTGAATAATTTGTAAAGTCAGTGCTTACCTTATTTTATCATTTTCTCTTTTATTGTCTGGTGCTAACATTAATCCGTCATCTTTGTATAATTTGTGATTGTCTATGTGAAATTTTTGGTGATTTTATTTAAAATGTATATACCCATTAACTCTGAAATTTCGGCTCCGTCATACGATACTTGTGCTACATATACATATGATAAAATAGTATAGCTGATATATATATATATATATATATATATATATATATATATATATATATATCAGCCATTTTATCATCAACATATTTTGACACACACACACACACATATATATATAAATTTTCTATATATATAAATTTTCTGCTACTTTCAATGTTAATATTCAAACCAAGATTTTTGTTTTACTTCTGGAACTCGAAAATCAACAAAAATAAAAAATAATATCAGAAAAAAATTATCACAAAATTTCATAGTATTCGAAATCTATATTAAAACACACGTAAAAGTAGTAGTCTTCCTAGATGCAGCTTTCAACTTTCAATCTACAAAAACGCCGTTCAGGAAACGAACATCAACCTACTTTACAGATAGACACATATTCTCCAACTCTCTATCCAGCATGAACAGATCACGCTTTCTATCAACCACAGATTATCCGAATCACCGTCGAATGAAAAACATTTCAACGAAATCAAAAACGTGTTTAAAATGGCACTAAAACATTTTTTCGGCCAGTCTTACATTTACACCAAAAATCGAAATGTCACATTTTTAAGTCAACCAGATAATAAATATGTAACATGAAATACAGTTACAATATTCATTGAACTCATTGGCAAAGACTTTCTAAAATCAAGCGGACTCTACAAAATATTGAACAGAATTCAACTGCTCAAAATAACAAGAAACCACAACGAATCTCCAGTACATGGGGTACCACTAAAAATTTGCTGAAAAACAGCATACCCCAAACTTGTAAAATCAAAGTTTTATTGCAAAAATGTTTGCGTTAAAAATGTTAAGTGAAATAGCAAAAGTATTTTTTCATTATTTTAATAATTTTTGGATCCTATCGAGCACGTTCAAAATTTTGGTTAAAAACATTTTTTCTTGCGTCAGCGGGTGAGAATTTAGCGTCTTTTTCCTGTAAAAATACATTATTTGGAAATACTTGCAAAAATCAAATAAATGTTGGATTTAAATAAAACTTTTAGGACTTTATTTACAAATGAATGGAATTATTTTGTAAGTTTTTTTTAGAAAGTCTCGGTGAAAATATTTTTTTATCTGTTATCTATCTATATCTGTTACTTTCTTAATTTTATGGGTTTTCGAGAAGTAAAAATTCCACCCTCTTCATATTTATATTAATTAAAAGCAGAACTTCTTGTAGAATTTAAATCATCAATTAATTTTTGTCAAATATAAATAGAAATGCTTTTTAATAAAAATCTTTCCCGAATCGTAAAATATATAATAAATAAAACTAAGATATTTAATTTGAAAAGCTTTTAATTGTTTTATAAATACGATATAATAATTAAAAAAAAATTGTATAAAAAGATTCGACAAATAATTAATTTTTACTAGAACTGTTTTCATATTAAAGTTCCTTATCAAAAGCGTTCGCGTTATATTCAATTATTTTTTTTACGGCTAATGCCTTCATAGAACGACAATGATAAACATCAATCGTGTCAACAGCTTAAATAAACAGCGACCGCTATGTTAAAAAATACATTTCTGCGATATTTTAAACTTAAAGTAAATAGTCAGTCAGTTGAGTGCCATACGTGATACAAGCTTTGGGCGATCATGTCTCGAAAGAGACATAACTGACTGGACAGAAGATTATCCCGCAGTAGGTTGCCATTAATTTTTGCGGTAGCCTGGTTGCTGACTAAGGCTATAGAACCCAATCTGTCCTATTATTTAACCCATGGGAGAGAGAGAGAGACGGATTAATACCTTTCCCAAGGCGTAAGTGAAAGCAAGGAATTCAACTGGAATTTCAAATTTGTTTAAAATCAGATTAATTATAATTTTAATTAAATATAATTTTAATTATTTGGTCATCTTGTCTTATGACGATATCGGAATTGTATTTCTTAAATTAATTTATGTCTCTCTCTCTCTCTATATATATATATATATATATTCTAATTTTTAGTTTCGGTATGAACCTAACTAGTTATAAATTATACATTTAATAAAAAGAATCTTAGCACACCCGATTTACAATTCATAACGTTCTTAAGTAAAGAAACGCTAGTATCTAAAATAGTAATTTAAATCGAAAAACTGTCAGTTCATAATGTGCACCTGCCTATTTTATTTTTAATCGTTTCACCATAAAGCAAGGCAGTACTGCTACTGGTGTGCAGGGGGTTACATAAGAGGAGAGAGAAAGGTTACAAAGGAGGAGAGCGAAGAGAAAGCGGAACCGGTTATAGAGGGTGTCAGAGAATGGGTAAAAGAAGGATAAGAATACTCGTGTGAAGAGAGTTGTGTGAGAATAGAGTAAAAAGGAAGAAGAACAAGGTACAGGATGTGTTGGGAAAAGGATGGGAATCAAGGGGATAAGAGATGGCAATTGACGTTGCATTTAAAGTCTTGGTGATTGGTGCGATCAGGGAAGTAATTACACGGAAGGCGAGAAGTGCGAGAAACAAAGCTGACAGAGTAGAAGAGGCGGCTGCGTTTGGTTGTTTTGACTGTCAAAGGGTGGAAACTTGTTGCCAATCTGGTTACTCGAGTAAATTCTGTAGAGGAGGCACTAGGGAGATAAGCTCATCGGAGCAGACGAAAATATTTGTAGAAGTGACAGAGGGAAGCCACATCCCATCAGTGAAAAAGTGGCTGGAGTCGAGCTGCCAGGTCGGGATCGATTACATTGGAAATTTTCTTCTGGATTTTGTCGAGAACCCCGAGCTGAATAGCAGGGGCTCCCGACCAGATATGACAACAGTATTCAATGCATAGACGGATGGTTGATTTATATATATGTAAGATAGACTCAAGCAAGAAAAAACATCCTGGCCCGACACAATGACCAAATTTTCCTAGCAGTAGATTCAATGTAGTCGCTCTACTTGAGGTCGGTTGAGAGAATGAGTCCGAAGAGGCGCAGTGCATTGCGATCTTGGAGACTAGCTTCATCTATGCTAATGGGGTTGCAGAAGGGACTGTATATGATGATTGGCGGATAGCAGCTTCGTTTTGGAAGCATTAAAGTTTCCAAGACATTTCTTACCCCAGTCCATTACAGATTAGAGGTCTTTCTCAAGATTATCAACGACGTTATCTTTGTCCGCCTTGGCGGATTTCTTACTGAGGCGGGAGTAAATGTTAGTGTCGTTAGCGTAAATAACTACTTAATGCATGAAAGTCCGAGTCGTGCTTAAAACGTAGGGTATATATTTGTGTAGATATACGAATATATACACCACACACATATATTGTTTCAAATTTGCTGTATTTATTTAATCAGTATCGTAGATAAGGCATTTGTGTATCTAAAAATAGGCAAATAGAAATCAACCTTGCATGGAGATTAGTAATCTATCTATCTATCTATCTATCTATCTATCTATCTATCTATCTATCTATCTATCTATCTATCTACGTGCTTGTTTTTCCGTCTATGTTATTTTGCTTCATCTATCTATCTATCTATCTATCTATCTATCTATCTATCTATCTATCTCATTCTGTTCATCTATCTATCTATCTATCTATCTATCTATCTATGCAATTCGAAGAAACTCGTACTTGAGCAAATTTACATTTGTCATTATTACTAAAGCTATATCTCTTGTTAGCGATCACTCTAACTATAAGGACTTCTTCTATTGACGTGTTCCTTCAGAACGTGACTGAGTCTGGTTTTTACGATTGCCTTCCCTTGTGATTCTTAGCAACGTTTCACTTTCTATCATCTCTCAGCCTCCATTGCACTCTCCATTTTCACAAGTTCTTCAGTAGATAACCTGATGACGCTCAATGTCCCCTTGCCTTCGATATCTCCAGTAGATATTAATTTTTCAAAACCCACTTTCTTCATTATGTGTCTAATAAATTTTAGCTGTCTCATTCTGATCGTGAGTTTGCGTTATTTTAGACTGATTTTCTAGTAAAAAATTTGCTTTGCGCTACCGTTTTTGGTGAAATACAGTCTTTGTTATATATATATACATATTAAAAACAAGGAATTATATATATATATATTTTTTTTTTTAAACAAGGAATTTATTGTTAGTCTCAAAGGCTCTTTCGTCTAACATCACATCAGGAGAAAAGTCGTTGGAAAATAAATAAAACGAAAATAACAGTAACGACGAAATTTGTTGGGGGATATTTTATTTTAATTTTTTCTCACTAATTATTTGCACGTAAATTTCCCTCCCTTCGATATATATATATATATATATATATATATATATATATTTAATATAATTTTATTTAATTTTAATATATATATATATATATATATATATATATATATATATATATATAAATATATTATCGTGTTTCCCTCTTTTGCTCTTCATTTTCGTTGTTACTGTTTTTTTTTGTTTAATTCATTTTCCAACCATTTTACCTCCCTATGAGATCTTAAACGATAGGGCCTTTGAGACTAACAATAAATTTCTTAAAATAGTATACCAATTTTCTACTTATAAACATTTATATATATATATATATATATATATATATATATATATACTAATGATAAAACCATTATTCTGGATATGATTCCGTCGTGGCTCTTTCTTACTGAATGGTAAAACAATTCAGGTCTAATGTCGGTCTCTCCTCGGACAAGTTATGTTAGAATCCTACCAGAGCCAGTATATTTTTCTAAAAGGTTTTCTCGATCATTCTAGCCAGTAGACGGAAATAAATATACTATTTGATAAATAAACGGGGCATCTGCTCAAATATGCGTATCCATTCAAAATAACGTTTATATTATAAAATATTTGGACCTAATAAATTAAAAATAGCTAAAAAAAATTATATATATATATATATATATATATATATATATCTTTTGTTTTCACCCCAAGTAAGAGAAGACACTAGCACGCAGTGTTTTACAGACAGTGAATCTGCGTGTGTACGCGTGAGTGCTGTGGAGTTTTCCATTCGATTTATTTTCTAAAATCTTGGCCAAACATATTTCTTAAGTACTTCTTATTTGAATCAATAACTTTTCTGCACTTCCTTCCTCAAGTCCAACTGTAATTTAATCGAATTAGCAGACAGCGATATGAGCACGTTCTCTGTAATTTGCTCAAAGTAACAGCTAAATTCTAAACTGTATGTTAAATTTATTCCCGACATATATATATAATTTTTAACATTACTTTTGCAAGACTTGTAATAAATAGCCAACGCCTTAGGCATTTCTGCGATCACCGTTTTACTTATAAAACTTTTTTCCGGTTTTTATTTTTTTTAGTTTAATTTGCTGTTTAACTCACAATAACGCGAGCAATCAAGTCTCTATTATATTAGCATCTCATGTCATGTGTTCTACACGAGCTAAATTGTTATACCTGAATCCTCTTTGGGCATTAATTCTTCTTCCCAGTTTCTAAAGAGTGTAAATTATACTTCTAAATGTGGATGCACTGTGACACAGTTTGAACCGACGGTTATTAGAACAGCCACTAAGTCAAGTTGGTACAAAATGATTTTATTTTATTTGGAACTGTATGAAAAAGTTTACAATAAGATCTTTAAAGCAACCATCTGTTTTTAGCAGTATTAAAAAGAACATAGAGCAAATAAAGATAAACATTTGGAATCAAGTGTCACTTTGCCAGAAGGCAGGGATATCTAGCCGTCGGTTTATATAGGTAAAGACATCGTTAGTATTGTCAGTTAGTATCGATATTGATAGAGTGGCCAGAAAAAAAAAGCTGACCGTTGCTGGGTGATGAGCCACCTGTCGAGATAAAGAGACTGTTGTAGACAGAAACTGACAGAGGAGCATTCGAGAATATCCCTGGCCGATATCTCCTGTAGATATTAATTTTTCCAAACCCTCTTTCTTTATGATGTATCTAATAATTTTTAGCTGTTTCATTCTGATCCTGAGTATATGTCATTTTAGACTGCTTTTTTTGTAAAATATTTGCTTTGCTCTACTGTTTTTGGTGAAATACAATCTTTGTTTTATATATATATATATATATATATATATTAACTAAGTTGTTGAACTCGTAGGTTTATTTACCTTTTTGTTCATGCATTTACTTTTATAAAGAGTGCTCGATACAAATGTAGAGCGTTATACTGTAATGGTTGTTACAATGTTTTTAAATTCATAGTATCACTACACAAAAAATTTCTCATGTTTCGAAGCCAGCCCATTATGTTTTGGCTTCATCCTCAGGTGATTTTTTTAGAAATAAAAATTATCCAGTTGAAAAGACCGTTTATTTGTGTTGGATTTGTTATTTTCGGGTGTTAGAGGGGTTGGTCTGTATTTTGAGTTCCGTTGACCTTTTTACATGTGTTGGGGTTAAGTGTTTGTTTTTGGCAGAGTTCATGATAGGTTAATCTATTAATCTTGAAAGGGCTGGTGCTAATGGCAACTTTGGTTTAGGGGTTGGTAGGTGTTGTTTTGTTTTGGGGTTGGTTTCTCCTTAATTTAATGTATATTATTT
This sequence comes from Ascarosepion bandense, assembly GCA_037127315.1. Taxonomy (NCBI): domain Eukaryota; kingdom Metazoa; phylum Mollusca; class Cephalopoda; order Sepiida; family Sepiidae; genus Ascarosepion; species Ascarosepion bandense. The sequence continues at coordinate 640,688 of JBBBDQ010000217.1, forward strand.
TGTATTGGGGTGTGTGCTTTTTTTTGTTTTTTTTACTCTCTTGCTTTTTATAAAATATATTTTCCACAAAATATATCTTTCACAAAAAACTAAAAAACAAAAAAAAACATTTTATAATATTCTATAATATTAAGCTATTTTATAATATTATAAAAAATAACATTTTATAATATTTAAGAAATATATTTCTTTTATAAAATCTATCCCTTATACAACATATTTTATAAATATAAAGTATATTTTTTTTATTTATTTACCTACTATTCTGTTGCAACTGCATTATTTTTTGTTGGTATTGTATAGGGTTTGTTTTCTTTTGCGGGGGTTCTGGTTGTTTTTTTTTGTGTTTACTTAAATTTTAGCGAGAAATATTTGCGATGTTTGCATATTACTGCTAATTCGTCTCTACGGTTTAGTAAATCGTTGCTGTTAGGGTACTGGAGAATGTGTAGTTTTTCACTTAGACATAAAGGGCAGATGTCATTAACGGAGTTGCAAGTTCTAGTTTGTTCTAGGATTTTCCATTTTACTTTGGGTTTCTTTTTTGAATCACTTTAGCTTCCAAAAGTATGTGGAAAGGGATGTTTGGTTTCGGTATACGCTGTTTTTAAATGAGGTTAGGTGCAAGTACCAGCGCTGCTTAAAAGTATTCTTAGTTGATCCCTGGTACAGCGCCGGTACTTGCACCTAACATTAAATTAAGGAGAAACTAACCCCAAAACAAAACAACACCTACCAACCCCTATTCATTTTAAAGAAAGATATATTTTATAGAAGGTATATTTTACCATAAACAAAGAAATAAAAAAAACAAGAAAAAGCACACACCCCAATACAAAATAACATACATTAAATTAAGGAGAAACCAACCCCAAAACAAAACAACACCTACCAACCCCTAAACCAAAGTTGCCATTAGCACCAGCTCTTTCAAGATTAATAGATTAACCTATCATGAACTCTGCCAAAAACAAACACTTAACCTCAACACCAGTAAAAAGGCCAACGGAACTCAAAATACAGACCAACCCCTCTTACACCCAAAAATAACAAATCCAACACAAATAAACGGACGTTTCAACTGGATAATTCTTATTTCTAAAAAAATCACCTGAGGATGAAACCAAAACATAATGGGCTGGCTTCGAAACATGAGAAATTTTTTGTGTAGTGATACTATGAATTTAAAAACATTGTAACAACCATTACAGTATATATATATATATATATATATATATATATATATATATATATATATGTATATATATATGTGTGTGTGTGTGTGTGTGTGTGTGTGTGTGTGTTAGGACGAATAAAGCATATTCCAAGGGAATTAACCCTTTCCTGTTCCCAAGCAGTGTACCTCCTTTTTTACCCCTGAAAGTGGGTACACACGAATCACGTGATCAACGGCACATTCAGACGTGGGATGCATGAAGGAACAGACTTGGAACATGACCGTCAATGGTTAAAGAACGCATGTATGTTCTTCTGCCCTAATGGTTGTGACACACAACCCGATAACTTGGGACTGATACCGCATGTACATATTTTGTAATGTTTCTCCATGTAAAATAAATGTATCTTCCAGTCAACCGTGAGTAGACATCTACTTTTCTTTCGTTCCATGCATTTTCTCCACGTGCACACACACACACACACACACACACACACACACACACACGACCACGGACCATGAATCATACTGTAAATTTAGGGCATTTTAGTTATGAGACAACAACCCGTTCATAACAATATATATATATATATATATATATATATATATATATATATTATTTTAAAGACAAGGAATTTATTGTTAGTCTAAAAGTCCCTTTCGTCTAACATCTCATCAAGAGAAAAATCGAGTCTCCGAGTCTGTTGTTAGAGAAGACATAAGTAGCAGTGAAAAGATTAACTTATATATTTAGATCGTGCCAGATGAAAATCTTCGAAGCATTATTAGTGTTTTCCTTTCTTATTTCAACTTTCCTGCCCATGTGAACGTGCACTTCCATCAAAACACGTTGCGTAGTGATTTGTTCAGTCGGCGAAAGACTAAGAGTGTCCCCCGTCATATGTTAACAGCATTCTCTGTATATTGATCTTGTAGAGATTTACATGGAAAACCATATTTATGATACAGTGTAAGATCTAGAAATGTGAATTTCATAAATGGAGTCAATGAACTGCCTATATATATATATATATATATATATATATATATATATATATATACGCAGTTTATTTTTTGGGGTCTTTGTGAATTTCATTCGTGTAAAATCGTCTGTACAATAAAGACGGAAGCTGATGATGGTTCGACTGAAATTGGCTTACACTTCCGATTTACCATGAAATAACGTGTCTGCCTAAATTTCTTCTCATACACAGATATATATATAGTCATCCGCAGACAGATCTGTTTCGCTGTATCACAGCTCATCAGTACGGTTCGACTCCGATTGCTTTTAATCCAGAATTGAAACCCGACCGAATTGGCGTCAGTCGGCGATTCTACCTCTGGGCTATGGGCGCTCGATAGAAGAAGGCAGACTTTTTAGCGTGTATATTATCGTATATATATATATATATATATATATATAAGTTTTCTCTGAATTTACAGATATATATATATATATATATATATATATATATATATATATATCACGGCGTTTCATAAATAAAGTCTGAATTCATTTACAAATAGATTAATATATTCATTATTCTGAAATTTCAAAATGACTATTGTTTGTACTTATAGTTTTAAGTGATCGAGTTTTATCGACATTCTACTATTTAGCTAACTCTGTTACGAAGTTGGCTTTCCTGAATTGAACGAGTCTATGGAACATATAAGTTATATAATTTTCGATGGGTATTGAAGAACAACAACAATGGATTCTGGATATTTAAAGTCAGTCAGTCAGTTAAGTGCCATACGTGATACACGCTAAGGTGATCATGTCTCGAAAGAGACATGACTGACTGGGCTTAAGATTATCCCGCAGTAAGTTGCCATTGCTTTCTGCGGTAGACTGGTTGCCGTCCAAGGCTATAGAACCCAATCTGTCCTGCTATTTAACCCATAACTGGAAGGAAGAGACGGATTAATACCTTTTCCAAGGGTATTTGCGCGTAAGTGAATACAATTCGAACTCGGCTCCCCGGTTTCTCGTTCCGAGCCGATATCCACTGTACCACAACGCACATCTCTATATTTGAAGTACTGTTCTTTAATATCATAGGCAGATGGAGACTTTCATGTACTTGTCGTGCATTGCCTTTGAGTAAGTGAAGCCTGTAAATCTTAGGGAAGACTATCTTTCTTCGAAAATTGTGAGTTGGCGTTTCAGGATTACAACAAACTGTAACGGAAAACAGAAACCACATCCCTTGAGGGCTTTCAGTAGCAGCTACAGCAAAAACGGATATCACGTGATATCATGTGATATCATATATCATGTTTACCTTACCCATTATTTTGAACAAAACGTTAGAAATGAAACACCTATCAGTACTGGAAGCTGAGATGACAGTTACTGGACTGGTGTAACTTATTTTCCTGAAAAAATGTTTCAAGGAAAATACTTTATAAGTTTCAACTTACGGGAGTAGTAGCTGCTCAGTCAATGAATGCAGAATGTTTCCTTATAAGGAAACGGTTAATATTGTCGATGCCATTACAATATGACGCATTCTCTAAAGAAAGAAACCTCTTGAATATACCTCTGTGTAACAAAACTTTTGTATTCAGTGTTATTTCCTAATTGCTTTTTCTAGAAAGCAAAACAAACTATTATTATTTCATTCAAAATTTGCTTCTGAGACTTAAACATTGAAACTAAACTATTTTCCATGACATTACAGACAGATCCAATTTTCTAGAGTTTTCAGGAATTTTCGATTAGTTTTTAAATGTTCAAGAATTTCTAGAGCGTGCTAGCCACCAAGGATCGTATAACGAAAACACAGTGGGAAATAATATGTGTGCTGAAATGTTTTAACTGTAAATCGCCAAAAAACTACACACTTCTAAAACTTTTGTGGCCTCTTTTGTGTAATTCTGGAATAAATAATACTTTCGAATCATATGACTTTTTGTTCTTGCTTTGCCCGAATGAAAATGTTCGCACTCATTATTTTCTCCCGAGGGGAATAGGTACATTTCAGAAATATCATTATTCTGGTCATAAAGCCAAATTTGAAGGAAATATTAACCTTTTTCATACTTTCCAGGCATAAGCAAATGGGAGCTAATAGGTGCTAAACATGCACAGATATAATGTAACACAGTGTATTTAGAAGATGTGACATTCGCTTTAATGGTATCCAAACATGTTTTGCATAATAACCGTATACACTAAATTTCAGATGTTTGAGAGCCACAAGTCATGAAAAAAAATTTACACATACATTTTTGTAGCATACACATAAACATTAAATTTCCACTTGAATGTAATGCAATCTTATTTCATACCAAATAAATAATTATAAGGCTTGAAATGTTTCTTATTTGCTGTGATGATAACAGTGGATCAGCTAAGATATTTCTACGAACTGCATACTTAAAGTTTGAGACCCGCAGTTGAGCCAACCCTGGCTTATAAGATGCATAACTTATTTATTATCCAATTAAATTTAACTATGTCAGAATTTTTCAGAGGTAGATTGAAATATGTCGAATGATAAATAACAAGATTGATTATCATATAGTTGCACACACGTATTTCTAACTATTGAATATTTCCTTATAAGGAAACAGCTCATATTTTCATTACTATAAACCTTGAGTGACTACCTGATACTAACTGACCAGATAGAGGGAAGGGAAGACAGAGAAAAACAGTGTGTAACGTACTTGACTGGCCTGAGCGGGTGGATGGCAGAACGAGGGTTGCGTGGTGTAACAGGCGAAAGCGTGCTAAGAGCCAACAAGAATAAGGAGACGTGGAAGGCCATGATCGCCAACATTATGAAAGAACAAGGTACATAAAAGAAGAAGATCAAAGTGCTGAACTGTTAAGTGATATATTTCCTTATATATGGCAGCGAATACTAGACAATCTCCACAAAGATGAAGGAGAGACTCGAAGCAACAGAAATGTGATTCTACAGAAGGATATTGAGGATACCATGGACCGAACAGGTGAACAACGACAAGATTTTGGAGAGGATGGAAACGAAAAGGAGTCTTATATTGTTGTGATTACTCAAGTAATCTCGTTACCAAGTTGATCCTTTCGGGGTTGGAAATAAAGACACGGAGATGATACAGTATTAATAGCAGGCACAGAAAAGAAAAATACCGGATCTCCTACAGATCAGCCAAAAGCGAAGCTTCAAATGCCGGATCTCCTAAAGATCAGCCAAAAGCGAAGCTTCAAATGCCAACTGCAGGTCGAGGATATTAAAATCAAGCAGATCAAGAAATTTTAACTACCTGAGAAGTGTTCTAACAGAAGACGGAAAATGAGACACTGAGATCCAAAGATGCATGAGCATGGCCAAGAACACATTTCAAAAGCTAAGCAGAGTAATGAGAGACAGGAAGATTTCGTTAGAAACAAAGAAAATAGTACTGAACTGTTATGCGATATATGTCCTCCAGTATGTTAGACACTCTCCACAAAGATGAAGGAGAGACCCGAAGCAACAGAAATGTGGTTCGACAGAAGGATGTTGAGGGCACCATGGACCGAACATGACCGAAAATGTGATCAACGACAAGGTTTTGGGGAGGATGGAAAAAGAGGGTCTTATACTCTTGTGACCTCGTTAACAAGTTCTGATCCTTTCCTGGTTATAAATAAAGACACGAAGATGATACAGTATTAATAGCAGGCACAGAAAAGAAAAATACCGGATCTCCTACAGAATGTAGCAAAGGAAAACGAGAAGAAAGAACTAAACATAAAGATCAGCCAAAAGCGAAGCCTTAAATACCAACTGCAGGTCGAGGATATTAAAATCAAGCAGATCAAGAAATTTAAATACCTGAGAAGTGTTCTAACAGAAGACGGAAAATGAGACACTGAGATCCAAAGATGCATTAGCATGGCCAAGAACACATTTCAAAAGCTAAGCAGAGTAATGAGAGACAGGAGATTTCGTTGTGATATATGTCATCCAGCAGGGAAACAGCGCATGACACACTTGATGATCAAGAGCAAATGGATGGCAGAGCAGAGTTTGGAATAAATAAAAAGACAAAATTTATTAGGAACAACAAGAGACAGGAAGATGTGGAAGACTAGAATCTACGTTCTAAAGAATACAGTACACAAAAGAAGATGTATCATGATTCAGTCAGCCATACATGATACACGCTTGGGCGATCATGTCTCGAAAGAGACATGACTGACTGGGCAGAAGATTATGCCGCACTAGGTTGCCGTTACTTTCTGCAGTAGACTGGTTGCCAGACAAGGCTATAGAACCCAATCTGTCTTATTATTTAACCCATAACTGGAGGGGATTGACGGGTTAATGCCTTTCCCAAGGGTATTTGCAAGTAAGTGAATGTTAGCGATTCAACTTGAATTTGAACTCGGCACAGCTCCAAGTACCTTAGTCAAAGAAATAAATATTTTTTATACAGCCATTTTTTTATCTTAGTAATTTTCGCAACCATTATTTACCCCTGGAGTGCAGTCCTCGGGTGGTGAGTTCATGCTAAAAGTAGTCGTGCGAGTTAAAAGTTTAGATTTATTTATAACTGATCAAGCGTTATCGGCAGGGACACTCAGGCGTGTAATTAATTTACTTATACATTTTAATCCTGAGCTGTTCTACTTATCCATCAAAAGAAATTGGAAAACATTTATTTTGGCATCGTCCCATAAAATTCCATGGATTCGATTGATGTAAAACTGTCCAATATTACAGGTATATCTTAGAAGCGTCCTTGAGTTTTTCTAATATCTTTCTTGTTTAATGTGCATACATTTAAAGAATTGCTTGCACAAAAGTTATATATTTGTTTTGCTGAAACCCATGTTAAGCTACGTTACAGGTGTTACTGGTACCATATAATTCAACATTACATGCTGCATAGTAAGATCATCGGAAACTAATCTCCTACTAAACTTGTTTGTTGAGGAGGGTTAAAAACATGTCAAAGTTTAGATGAACGTGCTTGCAGGATAGGGCCAATGACCATCCAGCGCCATCGGGTTGCGTGGGCACCATAGCTATGTATGCAGCCAGTGCAACGATGACACTACATGGTTAAGCAGAGGGATTTCAAGACTGGACTTTACGACTAGTGTGAGTGGTTACCCAATAGTATTTCTATGAACAAGGCCAGTCTTCAAAGATATCAGTTCTGTAGATGGATGGTCTCCACCAGATTTACTTACCCAAGACATGCTACACATACCTGTCTAGCTTTCAACCTAGGTATGTGAAGAGAACTGCTCAGTTGTTCATCTGCATGTCAACCCTACACCTGGTATGAGACTGTATTTATTATACAGCGTAATATATATATATATATGTATATATATATATATATATATATATATATGTATGTATGTGCTAGTGTAATCTATCTATCTATCTATCTATCTATCTATCTATCTATCTATCTATGCCTGCTAACCTTAAGCTGCACACAAAACTTAACCGATGCGTTTCGTCCATTGATGAACTTCAATCAAGGCAAATGTAAAGATTTTATTTTCCATGAAGTTAAGTCAAGATTTTATTTTCAGTTGCGTTTTTACAAATATATTTTTAGTTACATATGATTTTACACCCCCCCCATATATATATATATATATATATATATATATATAGAGAGAGAGAGAGAGAGAGCGAGAGATGATTTAATGTTTGTTCTCTATTCACTTGTGTCCCTCTGTTGGAGACAATTGACATTTGCTGTGATTTTCTATATCTCAGTTCTTTGTCTCCACCTAGTATTCCTGAATCTGAAGTTGTTGAGTTGATGAAATTTGTCGCGTTGTTCTACTGAATTTAGTTTTGATAATACTATGTACCGACAGATTGATGGGGTTGCCATGGGCTCCCCTTTGGGTCCGGCACTGGCCAATATTTCATGCGGAGAGAATACGTAGTAGTGTACTTAGTCCTCAACTGTATTGTCGATATGTTAACGATACTTTTTGTTTATTTAATAATGAATTTGAGGCTAATCAGTTTCTCTCTTCCCTTAATGGTATTCATCCAGCCCTCCTGAAGTTTACAGTTGAGAAAGAATCTAATCCTCAACTAGCTTTTTCTGAATGTCGTAGTACATCGGACATTAATAACGTTTCTCACCTCAGTTTATAGGAAAGCGACCTTTGCGAGGTTATATAAACGTTGGGATTCCTTTTGTCTTAGAAAACGTAAGATAAACGTTATTAAAGCCCTATTTAATTTGATGAATTAATGATATTCCTGAAGAGTAGGAATGGATCCGATTGCATTGTTTTTAGAATGTCTAGCAATATTACGCTACAAACTTTTATTTCGATGATTAAATTTTGTACCAACAAAAATATGCGGTGTATACACACGCCCACCACCGGAAGAATTGAATTCATAACTTAAGAGTAACGTTTAAATCTCACAAGTGGTAACTGTTTTTAAAATTTTTCTCTCCAGAGAGTTCAATCGTAATGAGACCATAATATATATATATATATATATATATATATATATATATATATATATATATTGTGATAGTTGTTACAATGGTTTATAAATTCATAGTATTTCTACACAAAAATTTTCGCGTTTCGAAGCTAACCTTGTATTTTGGTTGCCTCTCTTCGGGTGAACAGCAGGTTAGAAAACTTTGTTACAATATATATATATAACTTTTGCTAATATAGAATAACATATAAATACAACTGTGGAACATTTAGCAAGTAACGGTCAATGTAAAGACAAACGGAATACATAAAACTCACCAGAAAAGGAAGTCGAAGAGAAAATGACAGCCGTAAGAATGACACCACGAGCTACCACCACCACCACCAATAATAATACAACTGTTACTACAGCTACCTATAATAATCATAAACATGAATGGAAAGGGAGCAAACAAAAGGGAAGAACTCTCCGAAAAAAAAAGATACGAAAAGATTGAAAGGAGAGCCGAAAGATGACAAAAGAGGAAGAATAAAGAACGAGGGAAAATAGATTATCTAATAATAACTCTGACAATAATCATTTTAGAATCAGGGTTTGGCGACTCTTTTTACGCAGCGCTCGACAAAAATGCAGAAACAAGAGTAATGCATTTAACACGATATGTCCGTAAAGTGCCATATATAGTTGTCCATTTATAAAGAACTTCAGATAGCCTTCAGCAAATAAAACAGGAATGTCTGCATTGATACCTCGATGAGATATGTTTTGAGATTAAAAGCAATAAGCATATTACGTAATAGAACCATTCATAACAATGTCACAGGCATGTCAATAATGATCTATCTATCTATCTATCTATCTATCTATCTATCTATCTATCTATCTATCTATCGTCATAGTTTTCTTTCCATGTTTACATATCAGTTTTTTCTATTTCTCTCAGTTTCTATCTATCTATCTATCTATCTATCTATCTATCTATCTATCTATCTATCTATCTATCTGCCACATCAAGTTGAAACATAGATCTCATACGATCACATACGCTCGTTTTTATGCGTATATTATAATTACACTACCGGCTACCCCTGTTTTTTTGAAAGAAATGATGTATTTCATACTATTTTTAGTATTTATTGCCAAGTGGATGATTTAAAAAAAATAGAATGGTACTTTTGTTATTACTACTTTGCAAATTTTTTCAAGGCAAGGAAACAAAGATGAACTCGTCCGAATCGCCCTAAATTATCTTCATTCTTTCATTGATGAAACTTCAATATAGGTAATTATTAAATATTTATAAATTCATTTGAATTCATGTTATAGTGCAGTATTAACAAAAGAATCATTCTATTTTCATTTACAATTATTCACTTGGCAATAAATACTAAAAAACAGTATGAAATGCATCATTTTTTAAAACACTGAGGTTGCCTAATAATTAGAGCCGGTAGTGTATGCATATTCTACAAAAACTAACTTTTCCGACGTACTAACTTTTGTTACACACCTTGAAGGTACTAAATGCATGACTGTTTTATTGAAGAATTTTTAATCTTAATTTACGCAGCACTTATTTCGTTTAACTCCATTACTCAGAACGAGTACTTCGCTACTCATATGAATGTGAAAAGTGTCTTAGTTGACAATAAATAAAGTTACAGATGTCTATACAAAGTCGTTGTTGATTATTTTAGGCGAGTATCTGTAAAAGATTTACTTATGGCTGCATCTTGTGGTAAGTAGAACTATACACTAAAATAGGTACAGTAACAATTGTTATAAGTTCTGTCATCGGTACCATTTGCAAGAATTCTTGATGAATGACGTTTTTGATACGAGAACGTTGCGTTAGTACCAAGAATTATGAAAAACGAAAATAACGCTTAATATCAAAATATAATATTTTCTCCAGAAAATGTTTCCAATTTTATTTTGCTTAAAATTTGCTTCAAGAAATTGTAATTTTCAAGATATATATATATTTAAACTTAATATGTTTAGATAACAACCCTTTGTTTAAACATTTAACAGGATGAAAGGATTAACTAACATTTAATGTCTGGTCTATTAACCCCCCCCCCCCCCACAAAAAAAAAAAACGAATGTCAACGTAACATCAAAAAGAGACAGTTGAAATTATGGGGTATATAATGAGGAAAAAGGAATTGGTGAATTTGAAACCTACATGACATTGAAGGCAAGAGGAACAGAAGAAACCTACCTTATTAATTTGGCAGAATTGGCAGATCAGGGATTAGGATGGATAGGATGGATAAACCTTACTAAGAGCTACATAGTACAGTTGTAGTGTGCCATTATCTCTCACGCTTTAAAAGGTCACTGCATATAGAAGAATATATTCTGTCTAATTTGTTTGTCCTTTCGTTGGAAATAAAAATATTTGTGCCCAATATATGTTAAAGAAAAACAATTCGAATAAAATGTAAAGTAACTTGATTTATGCTTTCCCCAAAAGATTGCAATTTCTAGCATCTTCTGTGAATATCAATTATTATTCATGGTCTGTGCAACCGGTAGTTAAAATGTGGAACGAGTTAAAACGAAATAGACTCGATCTTGTGACGAAAATGCTTCGGCAAAAATAAATCAATTAAGCGTTTAAATCAAAATATGGATAAATAATAATAAAACACAATGAAAGAATTAAGTCTAGAGTTTTAATAAATAGAAGAATGAAGAGAAAACGATACACCACTCTAAAAACAAAATACAAAATACAAAAAAATATGACAAAAAAATATGATAACGCAGACGGTATTTTTTTGCCTTTGGCCTAATTCGTGATTTTCCGACCAATCGTTCCGAAAAACCAAATATAGTGAAACAACGAAAGAGTCAAAAACTGCCAACAGTCAACTTTTGATTTTTTTGCATCAAAAGTCACAAAGTTTTTTGTTATCAAAAATGAATGGCGGCCATGATGGAAAGAAAATATTTTGTAGTTTTTCCATATAAATTTTTCTTTAAATTCCTAGCGGCAGATAAACGCATTAAATCTCTAATTAACTAGAAATGAGTGTTAAGTGATTTTCAACACACGTGCTTACAAATTGCAACATCTTTATACTGATGTTTACCCAATATAAAGCCTAAATACTGCTCAAGTTATAGGGTTAGTGTTGCGCGAACGTAAGAGACGACAGGAAATACAGTTTAGGAGGTTACGTAGGAGAGATAAGAGTTAATTCTAGACTTGATGAGGTTAAGTGATCGAGAAAAAAACATCCTGCCTGGAGTTTGTTCTGCAACGCGGTAAAGGAGAAGCTGTTCGTGTAGAGCTTATTTCTTATTGATGGAATACGAAGGGAATAAAGATGATTCTTCTCACGTCCGTGGCATGGCAGGTCCAAGCTCTAAAGATCAGGTCTGTTGGAACCAAGGGATGAAGCTCGACAAAACACTTGCCATTGAAATAGCGATAGAGTAGTGTGTGGCTTGCGGAATTTCGTCTGAAGGAGAGTGGTTATAGGGTGGAAATATCAAATCACCTACAAGGCCGCATAGACACTTTCAAACTCAAGACAGGCAAGTTATGGATGAGTATCTCCCGTCCAATGATGGCAGTAATACTCTATTATTAACCCAGTCTGGCTTTTAGGTGACACAAGGGGAGACAGATATTAGTACCGTGCAAGAAAGATACCTTTTTACCACTATCTTTGGCAATATATTGTATATATAATTATTTTTTTATGTCTGAGGGGAGCTTAAGTCTCTTTGAGACAATACCCATCCATCATGGTAGATGAAAGTTCAGGATCTTCTCGCTGACAGTAGAAAGTTAGTATTTTGTTTCTGGAATATTGCATTTTAGAAGCCAGTCCTTTCTCCATTGAGTCACTAAGGCAAGTTCAGAGGTGAGACCAGTTACCAGGGTCTGGTCATCCAAGTTCTTAGAGGTTCATCCGTATACTGTTGACACTACAGTTTACTCTCACCTCGATAAAAAATCTGGTGTGGGCGACAAAACGAACCTAACTGCCGAGCTTGAAAAGGACAAAACGAAGCTGCTATTAATTAACCATCATAGACAATCGCATCTACTTCCCATTAGCATGGAACAGGCTTGCCTCCCAGAGAGTAAAACAGTACGCTTCCTTGGCCTAACACTCTCAGCAGACCTCAAGTGGAATGACTATATCGAATTCACTGCTAAATCCGCTGCTACGAAGGTCGGTTCTCTGTGTATTGAATATTGCCGCCACATCTGGTCGGGTGCCCCTGCTATTCTCCTCGGAGTTATTAACAAAATACAACTTAGAATCTGTAATGTGATCGATACAGACTTGGCAGACCGCCTGTAGTCACTCTCTCACCGGCGTGACGTGGCTTCCCTGTGCCTCTTCATAAATACTTTCACGGCTTCTGCTCCGATGAACTTAGATCACTGGTGCCCCCTAGGTACGAATTTGCACGAGATACTAGATTAGAAACTAGGTCCCACCATTTTACAGTGAAACGAATAAAATGTAATCGCAATTTCTAGTCCAACAGCTTCTTTCATCGCACTTCCCGCCTGTGAAATTCCCTTCCACATGCTTGCTTCCCCGACAGCTACAATCTCCAGGAGTTTAAATGTAAGGTCAATAGACACCACCTAACACACTAACTCGCATCCATTCTCTCAAACACTCTTCCGATCTACCCGACCCTCATCCTCGGTATCCTTAACCGTCTATCACCATGCATCTGACATTTCCTATATTTAACCACTCTTTCTCATCACTTTCCCATATGTAACCCCCTGCCCATTAGTGGCAGTGGAATGCCTTGCTTGGGGTGAAATGATTAAAAAAAAGAAAGGATGTATGGTCGAGAAAAGAACCCTAAGAAATGCCAGCATTGATTTTATGGGCATCCTATGACTGGCCATTAATAACAACCGTCACGAATCTGCCTGTTATACTTGATAATTGAGAAAACCTCTTAGCTGATATGGTTATGTAGTAAGTCATGTTGCTACAGCTTGTTAAATAAATTTGATATATCTAAGGCGATGCTCAACAGCAAACAGAAGAGCTAAAAATGCCAGTGACAGGTTGGGAATACTAAAATCAAGCAAGTACAAAAATTTAAGTATTTGGCGAGTGTATAAAAAAGACAGAAAGTACGACACTGACATTTGAAGGCGAATTGACATGGGGAAAGACGCATTCCAGAAGCTGAGCTGAGTATAAAGAGACAGGAAAATTTCGCTAGAAACAAGGAATACAGTACTGGATTGATACGTGATGCCTGTTCTTCAATATGACCGGATAATATAATCAAAGATGAAGAAAAAATTTGACTGAAATGTTGTTTTACAGAAGGATACTGCGGATATCATGGATCGAGCGCGTGAGCAATGATGAGATTTTGGAAAGGAAGGAAACGAATAGGAAATTAATACTGAACATCAGGGAAAGACAACTGAACTTCCTGGGACATATGATGAGGAAAGAAGGCTTGGAGAATCTGATACACACAGGTCAGATAGCGGGAAAGAGAAGCAGGGGAAAGCAGCGGGTAACATATTTGACGGGCCTGAGCAGGTAGATGGCAGAGCGGGTTTTGTGTAGAATAACAAGAAAAAGCGTGCTAAGAGCTACCAGGGATAGAGAGACGTAGAGGGCCATGATCACCTACGCCCTAAAGAAACATGGCACATAGAAGAAGAAGAAGAAAAAAAAGAAGAAGAATAAGAAGGTGATAGTCCTCGTGAAGAATTTATGATCTCGCTGATTCTGTTAGTAATGGCAGTTAAGACATCTAGCAGAGCAAAGCTCATACTGGTTATTGCTGAGGAGGTTGTTCCTGCTGATGAATCCCACAACCTTCTTGTTAATTACAGATTCGAAGAGTTTTCTGATGATATTAAGCGAATGAATGAGTGGATATTGCGACAGGGATGAGCGCTCACCTGCATTTTTAAAAAACAGGGCGCATAGTTGAGGTCTAACTTCTGTTTTTCATTGTTGATTTAATTTTGTATTCAAATTCTGTAAAAACGCATGTCTCTGCGCGCGCACACACACACAATTTTTTTCTTTGTGTGTAGTTTCCCCTTAGGACTTAAGCGATCATGATTCTTAACAATTTATCTGTTATTTATTGTTCTTAATAAATTTTGTCTTATTTTTCCTAAACCCTGTTCCATCATCCATTTACTTTAACTCATTAAATATGTAACACGCTTCTTTTCTCTGTCCGTCTTTCTCTCTATTCGCACTGTGAGTATCAGATTCTCCAAACCCTCATTCCTCACTCATTATGTACCCCAGAAATTTCAACAGTCTTTTACTGATGTTAAGGATGTGTCCTTTCTTCTCGCTTTCATTTACTGCTTTCTGTAAGAGATTTTGTAGTTTTCTTTTTATAGTTTTCCTTCTATAGTTTCCTTTACGTGTCTGCTATCAACACTGTTATTTGCATATCTTATTGAATCCTTTTAAAATTGCACCATTGTATAGGATACGCTGACTGTTTATCCTGAAGATGAGTAAGACATAAAAGAAGCGTAATCTATAAACAAATGTTTGCAAGTTCAAATAGAAATGACCAATATTTACCTATTCCAAAGTCAAAATCTATCTAAACTAATTTATAAATGGAACTTTGTCTCTGTGTGTGTGTATGTGTCTCTGTGTGTGTATGTGTGTGTGTGTCTGTTACCTATAGACTCCGAAACGGCTGAATCGATTTTCTTGAAAATTTACACAATTGTACTATAAGCGTCTGCGAGTGTCCTTAGCTAAGTGTTGTACCGAGGTAGTCTCGAAAAATATCGAAAATCGATAATCGAAAAAATTGGGTAATAGAATGAGTGATCCGATTCTAATCAAATTTGATACACCCATAGACAAAGACATAAGAAACGATATTCAGAAGTTTCAAGGTTGCAGTTCTTACAATAGTGCAGAAAACCGATAATATATATATATAAAGATAAGATGTTTGTGTGTGTGTCTGTTTATCTGCCTGTATGTCTCTATTTTTTAGCCCTTTTATTTTAGTTTTTGCTTCGGGTTTGGCTCTAAGTAGGTATAATTGTAGTTGTTAGTCTCAGCCATGATACCATTTGCTCAGAGGACTTATTTAGCCTTCAAAATTCAGTTTACGACGAAAAAAACTTATTTTATATCGATACCAGGAAATCAAAATTTGACTTACATCCATTCATTTTTTTTTCATTCTACGGTTCCTCTTTAACTGGAAACAACTATTGCTTTTTAATCTTTCGTTCCAACGTGTTCAAGTGCTTAGTTCGTTTCTTTTTTTGTTTACGTTTTTCCCCTCCGCGTTTATACTATCTTATATATATATATATATATATATATATATAGCTATATCGCTAGTTCACAATGTTCTAAGTAGGATGTTTATCGTTATAGACAACGAGTTTTACACACTGAACAAAAGTTATATCGAAAAATAATATTCGGTGAACGGCTTATGGAGATCGTAATATAGCTGTTTCTCGACAAGGAAATATTTAGCATTTATTGTGTGAACAACCAGTACTGTTTTTGCTTGAAATTTATTAAATGTTTCTCTTCAGATATTTTTTAGAAAAACATATTTTTTGAGTCTAAAAACTGATATAGCTCTTTCCAGTATTGATAGTGGTTTCCTTTCTAACCTTTGATTTGAAGTTGTGTGGAATGTTAAAACCTTGATTATGTCATTATTTTCCCTTCGACTTAATCCAGTTAGTATTTTAGTTGTAGCTGTTGTTAGTACTTAGGTTTTTTGCTACGTAGTACAGTTCTTTGTTCGTGATTCTCTAGAGCGCCAATGTTCAAATATAGAATGATTTTTGACAAGATTCTCAAGCTCTACTCGCTCAGAGCCTTTATGACCATTGGTCTTAGAAAGCTGTCGTATATAGCTGAGAGTTTAGATATTTCTGAACGGGTTTGGTGTCATGTACGACATCCACGTGAATGTCTCGTTCTGATGAGTCTATTCAAGAACACGACTCGAGTTTTCAGATTGACGTTTTTTTTTTAATCATGTCACCCCAAGCAAGGCACTCCACTGCCACTATAGCGCAGGAGGTTACACAGTGCGATAGACGAGTTAGGAGGAGAGTTGGAGAGAATGGGAGGGTTAGTGCATTAGGAGGTGTCTCTTGACCTTACATTTAAACTCCTGGAGGTTATAACCGTCGGGGAAGCAAGCATGCGGAAGGGAATTCCACAGGCGGAAAGTGCGAGAAAAGAAGCTGTTGGAGTAGAAATTGCGGTTACATTTCATCGGTTTCACTGTAAAAGGCTGGGACCTAGTTGCTAATCTAGTATCTCGTGCGAACTCACACCTAGGGGGCACCAGTGATTTAAGTTCATCAGAGCAGAAGCCATGAAAGTATTTATAGAAGAGACACAAGGAAGCCATGTCATGCCGGTGAGAGAGTGACTGCAGGTGGTCAGCTAAGTCGGTATTAATCACATACAGATTCTTCGCTGTATTTTGTCAAGAAGCCCGAGAAGAATAGCAGGGGCACCCGACCAGATGTAGCAACAGTATTCAAAACACGGGCGGATGGTAGATTTGTATAAATGCAGGTTAGATTCAGGCGGAAAGAATTTCCGGGCCCTGCACAGAGAGCCAACTTTTATGGCAGCGGATTTAGCAATGGATTCGACGTAGTCATTCCACTTGAGGTCCGCTGAGAGTGTCAGGCCAAGCAGGCGTAGTGTTTTACACTCTGGGAGGCATGCCTGTTCCATGTTAATGGGAGGGAGGTGCGGTCGTCTGTGGTGGTTAATTGACAGCAGCTTCGTTTTGGAAGAATTGATTTTTACGAGTCATTTCCTACCCCAATCCACTACGGATTGGAGGTCCTTTTCAAGCTCAGCCGCGAGGTTCGCCTTATCATCAACATCAGATTTTTGATCGAGGCGAGCGTATACTGTGGTATCGTCGGCGTACATACCTACTTGTGATCTTATGGCATCGGGGAGATCATTGATGTAGATTAGAAAGAGCGTAGGACCTAGGATAGAGCCTTGGGGGACACCCGCGTTTGTAGGGTAGTTCTGCGAGGCATGTCCGTTTAAAACCACCTTCAGTGTGCGGTTGGAGAGGAATGACTGGATTAAGTCCAACAAAAGTCCAGTAATGCCGTAGCTTCGTAGTTTCCGTAGAAGGCCGGCATGCCATACTCTGTCGAATGCTTTAGAGGTATCCAGGGCGACAGTTCGGGCTTCACCATTCTTGTCGAGAGCCTGGTATATATACTCGGTGATGGTCGTTAGCATATCAACAGTAGACCTGGTGAAGCGGAAGCCATACTGTTTGTCCGATAGGAGCTCGTGGACCGTGAGATGCTGAACGACCTCGGCATTGATAATGGCTTCGAACACTTTGCCGAAGATCGGAAGAAGGCTGATAGGACGGTAATTTGTGGGTTCCGGGGGTTCACCAGTGTTCTTGAATATTGAAACCACAGAAGAAGACTTCCAACAGGCAGGAAAGCAGGAGGAAGATAGGCAGAGGTTGTAGAGCTTAGAAAGGACAAGAGAGTTCAGTGGAACATTTCTTCAAGACTATGATTGGGATTCCGTCCCCACCACTCGCTTTGTAAGGGTCAAGTTTTGATATTATGCTAGAAATCAGCGAGGGCGTGATGTGGACATCATTCAATTGGGCCTCAGTTCTAGATGGGAATTCGGGTGTCTGGACTCCAGACGAATCCAGACACGAATTGGTCGAGAATCTACGGGCAAAACATTCAGCCTTGTCCGCTGAGGAGATGAGGACCTCAAACTCGTTGATTAGTGGCGGTATTGTGGACTTACTCTTGTTGAGCACGCTTTTACAGAGGCACCAGTCGTCTTTGGCCTCCGAACTCAGAGGATGCTATGTGCTGCTTCATTGTGGCAGCAAACAGTATCTTAGCTTCGTTAAGTTAGCTTATTATGAGCTGAGGTGAAAAGGCACCTGTTTTGGTCCGATGCGTGGCTACGATAAAGCCGAAAGAAGTGAATCCGGTGAGCAATGGCGGCCGAGCAAGCGGGCAAGAACCAGGGAGACGAATGGGATTTAAGCTGAAATTTCCTGGCAGGGATGAAAGCATCGATGCCAGCCTTAACCCAGGAGGAGACCTCTGGTGCACAGTCTTCGACGGGAAGACTAAAAACATTGTTCCAAGGGACGTCGCAGAGGAAGTCACGGAACGAATCCCAGTCTGCTCTTTGATATCAGTAGGATATTCTGCTGGTCTGGGTTTCTTGGGTAGGGGTGGAGTGGAACGAGATGTTGACAGATGTTGAAAAAAAATGACCTTTTTACTTGCACAAACTAATTAGATTTTGGGTTTGATCCGGTACTGGATGAAGTTTCTGGGATATTTTTCCTATTTTATTACTAAATAATATTTTTATCTTTCAAATGCCAAATACTGAATTACCCCCTTCTAGATCATTTTAAATACAGAATTACTCCCCCTTCTTACATTTTAAGCATGCATTTAATTTTGAGAGCGGTCGAGTTCATTTTTTATATTTTTACTCTTGAGAGCGGTCATTTGCATTGCAGTTGTTTTTCTCATTTTAATTATCATCTCTTGCTAATCGTTGAGATGAGATCGGTACTGCCTTGGCGGAGGTTTGTGGTCGTTGACTACTCTTTCTAGTTATTATATTATTTTATTTCTGTTGTACCTTCGTTTCTTTCTATGTCTTAACCCGAGTCCCAAGTTCAGAAATGGCATAAGGACATTTTTCCATTGATCCCTTACCACAAATCGAGTTATTAATCTCTTCATTTGTCACAATTCTATTTCTGTTGAAACATCACGTCTTTCCATCTCCCAAACAAAGTCCTAAGTTCAGAAATGGCATAAGGACATTTTCCACTCAGCCCCTACCACAGCTGAAGTTATTAATCTCTTCATCTGCCACATTTTGAGATTCCATTTCAAGATGATTATATTTTGATAGTTTTTTGAAGATCTTCAAAAATGCATTACAATCTGCAGAACGCGCCGATTCAATAAGAAAAGAGTTTCTGTTTTTGTGGTTTCTGATCATTATATATGGGAGATTAGCTTTGATTGTTCTGTCTGTGTGTATTGTAAATGCCAAATTTTATATTCGGTGAATGCTAATACGGATACAAGACGGTCAGTTTTTTTTTTCTGAATACTCATGGACCCTTAAAATAAAATGACCTTGTCCCTCATGATACCAACGTGTTATGATATTTGAATTCTTAGGATTAATGATAAAACCGGTTTCAATCATTTCTATTGATTATTTAATTTTTTTTCTCTCCTTATTTTCTTCTTTGTTGTTATGATAACTGTCTTGTGACAGGTTAGCTTGTTCTATTATTCTTATTCTTATTTCCTTTGGTTTATGTTGCACACAACCAGAGAATTAAGGCCAGAAATGGCTTCATGACAGTTTCACTGATCATTTTTATAAAAGAAAACCCAACAAACTAAGGTCAAATATATCTACATCGATAAAGCTCTTTGTAATATGCGAGCTGCACTTGTGAGAATAATGTTTTTATATTTCTTTAATGCATGTGCTACCAGGAACACTTTCATTAAATCTCTGAAATTTTCATTGATCCTTTTTGTAAAAAAAAACCCAAAAAACTAAGGTCAAATATATTCTACATCGATAAAGCTCTTTGTAATATGCGAGCTGCACTTGTGAGAATAATGTTTTTATATTTCTTTAATGCATGTGCTACCAGGAACCCTTTCATTAAATCTCTGAAATTTTCATTGATCCTTTTTGTAAAAACCCCCCCAAAAAACTAAGGTCAAATATATTCTACATCGATAAAGCTCTTTGTAATATGCGAGCTGCACTTGTGAGAATAATGTTTTTATATTTCTTTAATGCATGTGCTACCAGGAACCCTTTCATTAAATCTCTGAAATTTTCATTGATCCTTTTTGTAAAAAAACCCCCAAAAAACTAAGGTCAAATATATCTACATCGATAAAGCTCTTCGTAATATGCGAACTGCACTTGTGAGAATAATGTTTTTATATTTCTTTAATGCATGTGCTACCAGGAACCCTTTCATTAAATCTCTGAAATTTTCATTGATCCTTTTTGTAAAAAAAACCCCCAAAAACTAAGGTCAAATATATCTACATCGATAAAGCTCTTCGTAATATGCGAACTGCACTTGTGAGAATAATGTTTTTATATTTCTTTAATGCATGTGCTACCAGGAACCCTTTCATTAAATCTCTGAAATTTTCATTGATCCTTTTTGTAAAAAAAAAACCCCAAAAAACTAAGGTCAAATATATTCTACATCGATAAAGCTCTTTGTAATATGCGAGCTGCACTTGTGAGAATAATGTTTTTATATTTCTTTAATGCATGTGCTACCAGGAACACTTTCATTAAATCTCTGAAATTTTCATTGATCCTTTTTGTAAAAAAAACCCCAAAAAACTAAGGTCAAATATATTCTACATCGATAAAGCTCTTTGTAATATGCGAGCTGCACTTGTGAGAATAATGTTTTTATATTTCTTTAATGCATGTGCTACCAGGAACCCTTTCGTTAAATCTCTGAAATTTTCATTGATCCTTTTTGTAAAAAAAACCCCAGAAAACTAAGGTCAAATATATTCTACATCGATAAAGCTCTTTGTAATATGCGAGCTGCACTTGTGAGAATAATGTTTTTATATTTCTTTAATGCATGTGCTACCAGGAACCCTTTCATTAAATCTCTGAAATTTTCATTGATCCTTTTTGTAAAAAAACCCCCAAAAAACTAAGGTCAAATATATCTACATCGATAAAGCTCTTCGTAATATGCGAACTGCACTTGTGAGAATAATGTTTTTATATTTCTTTAATGCATGTGCTACCAGGAACCCTTTCATTAAATCTCTGAAATTTTCATTGATCCTTTTTGTAAAAAACCCCTAAAAAACTAAGGTCAAATATATTCTACATCGATAAAGCTCTTTGTAATATGCGAGCTGCACTTGTGAGAATAATGTTTTTATATTTCTTTAATGCATGTGCTACCAGGAACCCTTTCATTAAATCTCTGAAATTTTCATTGATCCTTTTTGTAAAAAAAAACCCCCAAAAAACTAAGGTCAAATATATCTACATCGATAAAGCTCTTCGTAATATGCGAACTGCACTTGTGAGAATAATGTTTTTATATTTCTTTAATGCATGTGCTACCAGGAACCCTTTCATTAAATCTCTGAAATTTTCATTGATCCTTTTTGTAAAAAAAACCCCCAAAAACTAAGGTCAAATATATTCTACATCGATAAAGCTCTTTGTAATATGCGAGCTGCACTTGTGAGAATAATGTTTTTGTATTTCTTAAATGCATGTGCTACCAGGAACACTTTCATTAAATCTGTCGTACACTTTTCTAATTAGTTCGAGTGCTCCAACTACAACTGGAATTATTGATGTACTCATGTGCCAGATTTATCACATTTTCGCTTCAAGATCCTTGTGTTTTGATAGTTTGTTTGTTGAAGATCTTCAAAGATAGATTGAATTTTGCAGGGACTGCCATATCAATAACAAAACAGTTTCTGTTTTCCTGAATTTTAATCATTACACCTGGGAGATTAGCTTTGATTATTCTCTCTGTATGTTTTGTAAATACCGAATTTCATATTTAGTTGATGCTAATACGGATACAAGATGGTCAATTTTCTCTGGATACTCATCAAATAATACGAATTCTGGGTTAGCACAATTTTTAAGTATGCTTGCTTGGTAATTTCAACTTAGCAAGTATTTTTCCTCTACGGCAAGAATTAAACCTTTGATCATTACACCTGGGAGATTAACTTTGATTATTCTCTCTGTATGTTTTGTAAATGCCGAATTTCATATTTAGTTGATGCTAATACGGATACAAGATGGTCAATTTTCTCTGGATACTCATCAAATAATACGAATTTTGGGTTAGCACAATTTTTAAGTATGCTTGCTTGGTAATTTCTCTGGATACTCATCAAATAATACGAATAAGTATTTGTCCATTACAGCAAGAATTAAACCTTCGTTTTCAGATTTTAATCCTGCACTATGTAATGAATATTCCTGTTCGCCTACATCATCTTGTTTGGCGCAGGTAGAGTATTGGCCAAAAAGAGATCTTTCATGCCCTCGTTCCGGCATTTGGTCTATTGCAATTTCGTTTGCCTTCTTTTTCGTTATCGCTGCAGTAGATGTATTATGATTTAATTGCTCTTCTTCATCCATATGATGTTCGCTATAATTTGCTATCTTAATTTACAACTGATTAAAGTTTAGTGTTTACATTGTGTATATAATATGTTAACGTCTTCCTCCATACACCGATAGCTTAGTGGTAGAATCTTTGCTTGATGTCAAATCGGTCGGGTTTCAAACCTGGCTGGAAGCAGTCGGTTGTCAAACCATGCTGCGAAACAGGACTGTCTGCGGATGACTCTCTCTCGTTATATGTATTAATAAATACAGATATTTTTCCTCAACGGTAGCACGAGTTGGATTTCATGTACAACGCAATTTTTAGTTACTGATTTAAGACTGGCTGTTATAAAAAATAAATTAAACCAGTGAGGAAGAAAATATAAATTTATTAATATATATTTTATTGTCGTCTAAATTATGTAAAATTAAAAATAATACGGAAATCATCTTTTAACAGATACATTTAGAAAAATTACCCAAAAATATCTTCATATACTAAACAGTAAATTTATTCAATAAAATCGTCATATTCAATAGACGACTTCGGTATCTCCTGCAAAACTTCTGGACGGTCTCCTTGTTTAAGTTGATTAATACTGCTATAATCGTTGCTTCCAGTTCATCTTTGGTATTATAAGGAGTTTTGTTGATCCCTCGCTCAACTGCGTCCCACACATAACTTTATAAACAAGGGTTGCAATCTGGGAAGTTAGGCGGCCAGATGTAAAGGGGGGTGTGGTCGAGAAATTGTTTGACAGCCATGATTGGATTCTTCCTCTTGTGTGGCATACTGCAGAGTCCTACTGCCATACATAGGGTCTTCCAGCAGTTACCCTCTTGACTCAGGGCAACACTACCTCCTCAAGGCCCTCAATGTAAGCCTTAGAGTTGAGTCTGAGGTTTTCACGAACAAATTAGGGAGTTCTTTTCTTATCAGAATGATCGGAGTAAGTTTTCAAAGCATTCGTACATTCGTAATCAACATTAGACTCATTCAACTCTTTTCGAATCCTCTACACCCTCGATAGACCGACAACCAAACACTCTGAAATGTTCATATTTCACACACACACACACACGCACACGTACATACACACACACACACACACACACACACACACACACACACACACACAGAGTGTAAAATTAACTTAAAAGTTTGATTCGGAAGAAAACCCCAAAATCCCGTTAAAGACTTTATATCCTTTAATTTATTTTACTTAACTATCTCTATTATTGTAATTTTTACCAATTATTTTGATCATACTATAATTATTATTATTACTAATAAGTTTTATGAAATAGTATTGTTGGTTTCGTTAAGAATAATAATTAGGACTTATCCAAGTTTTTATTTGTAACATTCTTAGCATAAATGATAAAAATATTATTGTCATAACCAAAACGATAGAAAACTAGTACGTACAAAATGAAGATATTATTATTACCGTTAGAATACTACGCCTCCTTGGCCTTACACTCTCGGCGGACCTCAAATGGAATGACTATATTGAATCCATTGCCAAATCTGCTGCTATGAAAGTCGGCTCTCTGTGCAGGGCCCGGAAATTTTTCCCACCTGAAACTATTCTGCACATATACAAATCTACCATCCGCCCGTGTATTGAATATTGCTGCCATATCTGGTCGGGTGCCCCTGCTGCTCTCCTTGGGCTTCTTGACAAAATACAAAGGAGGATCTGTAACGTGGTTGATACTAACTTGGCAGACCGGCTGCAGCCGCTCTCACACCGGCGTGATGTAGCTTCCCTGTGCCTCTTCTACAAGTACTTTCATGGCTTCTGCTCCGATGAGCTTAGATCACTGGTGCCGCCCAAGCACGAATTTACACGAGATACTAGATTAGCAACTAGGTCCCACCCTTTTACAGTTAAACAAATAAGATGTAACCGTAAATTCTACTCCAACAGCTTCTTTTCTCGTGCTTCCCGCCTGTGGAACTCCCTTCCACAAGTCTGCTTTCCCGACAGTTACAATCTCCAGGTGTTTAAATGTAGGGTCAATAGACACCTCCTATCACACTAACTCCCAACTATTCTCACAACACTCTCATCTACCCAACCCTCATTCTCGGTATCCTCACCCGCCTATCACCCACCCTCTGTTATGTCCTATATTTAACCAGCCTTTCTCCTCTCTACGTAGCCCCCTGCACAGTAGTGGCAGTGACATGCCTTGCTCGGGGTGAAACGCTTATAAAAAAAAAAAAAAAATTAATAGAAAAAGCTGACAATTCAATTCTTCTGGTGAAAATACGACCCCTAAATTTACTGTCATGTAATTGAGATTAACCAACTCAAAATTCAGGCCAAGGTCATCTTATCGCTTAAAAATAGAAACTCCAGTAACAATTATCACTGTAAATCTAACCCCCTCACCCCGATTTTTTTTTTTTTTTTAGGCCAAAGCCATCTTATCGTCTGAGTTAAAATACAGACGCCAATAATAACTAACACTGTAAATCTAACCTCTTCACACCAATCTTTTATTTTCTCCGATGATTTTTTTTGTCTGAATAAATTTAACCCATTCATTGTTGTATGTTGTATTTACCAATGGATTTATAAATACTGCTGCCACATCTGGTCGGGTGCCACTGCCATTCACCTCAGGGTTCTTGACAAAATCCAACAGAGAATCTGTAATGTGATCAATACCGACTTGGTAGACCGTCTGCAGTTGCTCTCTCACCGGCGTGATGTGGCTTCCCTGTGCTTCTTTTATAAATACTTTCACGGCTTCTGCTCCGATGAACTTAGATCACTGGTGCCCCTTATGTATGAATTTACTCGAGCTACTAGACTATCAAAAAGATTTCACCCTTTTACAGTGAAACCGATAAAATGTAACCGAGATTTCTACTCTAAAAGATTCTTTTTTTGCACTTCCCGACAGCTACAATCTCCAAGAATTTAAATGTAAGGTCAATAGACATCTCTCATCTCACTAACTCGCATCTTTTCTCTCAAGCTATTTTCTCCATCTACTGCAGCCCACCACACCAGTATTCACATCTTTCTATGACCCTCCTCCTGGCATCGCCTATAACATACCCCTCTTTGTCATCACTTTCCCCCTATGTAACCCCCTGCGCAACAGTGGCAGTAAAACCGACTTGTTTGGTGTTAAATGATAAAAAAAGCAGAAAAAAACCATCCCTTAGTGTAGATATGCTTGTATGCATGCTTGTATGTGTATATGCATCTATCTATCTATCTATCTATCTATCTATCTATCTATCTATCTATCTATCTATCTATCTTATTTATCTATCTATTACATTATTTTCTTTCTATCTATCTATCTATCTATCAGATTATTTTCTATCTATCTATCTATCTATCTATCTATCTATCTATCTATCTATCTATCTATCATGCACGACGGTATGCTTGCTTTGACCTTCTTCCAAAATCTGTTTAAATAACCAAATACGATATACGATATATCTCGATATATCTCGTTGGTTGGGCAGGCATGTTTTCAGTCCTCCTTCGTATTAATGTATTTTTCTTCGCTCTCTCAATCTGTCGATCAACCTGGCGAGATATTCTTTATAGATATTCGATGTAATCGATCAGGTCATTTATTCCAAGCAACACGTTGAACAGAACTCGATATTTTTCCAGATGAATTGGGGGTTTAGGTTAAAAGTTTGAAAGTTAAAAAAGAATCTTCTGGCTCAAAGTTTTGCAAAGAAAAGGAAAGATCTCAGATCGATACGATAGAAATATTATATCGAACTGACACAACGAATTGCACCCCTTCATCCACCAAGAACAAAAAGAATAATCAAGGTTCTAATTCAATAACAAATCAATAAATGTGTCCTACATTTGAATAAAAGCAAGCAAAATATGCATCCTTTGTTAGGTTGGACATGTTTAAGATTAACATGAAGGACTGTTGGAAAGCTGACGATTGGATAAAAGTCTTCGAAATTAAGAATTCGATATCATAAAGCGTACAAGATTTCCTCCTACTAAAAAGGTACATATGCACAGGGACACTAATAGTAGACGCTGGGTAATATTTTTTCCTGTTCATAATCATTTTCAAATTCTTAGTCTTTCACAAATCTACAATAATGTCTAACGGAATATAATTTTTTTGTACTAAGCATTTCTATCTCCAGAATCTTACACATACCTATAAGTCTACCATTTTCCCATGCTTAGAATATTGCTGCTACATTGTTGTTGATTCTTGTTGAGATACCACACAAAATAATAAATAACAAAAACAGACATGGAGATAGAAAATGTAAGTTATATTGAACAAAAATATACAAAACTGGAACACTGGTTAGTCAATTCAGGAATACTTGGAATACTTTTAATAGGAATCAGTATATACAATCTTATAGTGAAGAAGTATGTCCGGGTAATGAGTCTATATCCAAAACACTCAACATAATATGCACCAACTTACGGGTCAACTGACTCCTTACTAACTCTCTTTGACAACCACTATATTTAGTTGTCCCTCCCACTAAGGTCAACATGTGACACATGGTCAGTTATAAGTGAAATTTCCGGGCTATATGGCCTGGCCAAAAAATACCTATCTATTTTTCCCCAGTTGTGCTTCTACCCTTCTGCGGAACCACGACTGGGTTATTGCTCTCTGCTTGGAAGCAGAGAGCGCCCTCTACCTGAAGGCAGAGAGCTGACAGTGAGAGATGTAATCGCAACTATATTTAGTTGTCCCTCCCACTAAGGTCAACATGTGACACATGGTCAGTTATGTCTGGGATTTCCGGGCTATATGGCCAGCCCAAAAAATGTCTGTCTATTTTTCCTCAGTCGTGCTTCTGTATTTACTAGCCATCCCACACAAGGCCAGATGTGACACATGGTTATTTTATAGTGGGTATTCCCGGCCATATAGCCGGGCCAAAAATCTCTGTCTATTTTTACCGAGTCATGCTTCTACCCTTCGGCGGAACCATGACTGGGTTAGTGCTCTCTGCTCGGAAGCAGAGAGCGCCCTCTACCCGAAGGCAGAGTGCTGACAGTGAGAGATGTCGTCGCAGCGAGCTGGCAACCACTTCCGTTCTCTGTATAGGCAGGATTTTATGTACACATCAGACAAGTCCATTCTTATGTGCAAAAAGGGGTGATCCCCAACATAGATAATGTTCGGTTCTCCTGCTAGTGATCTAGAGATCCTTGATAAAACTCAAACGAGGATCAGCAATATTATTGGCCCGACTTCAGTCAATATCCCACCACTGTAAAATTACTTCCATGTGACTTTTCTATAAATATTTTCAAATAAATTATTCGAATGAGCTTTTCGCTATGGTAGCTAGACTTTATGAATTGAAGCGGAATACTAGATTGGTAGAAAGGTTCATCAATTTATATTTGAATAGGCTAGATGTAACAGTAAGTTCTATGTTAACACTTTCTTTTCTCGTTGTTCTTATTCGTGAAAATCTCTTCCAGGTTCATGATTTCCGACTAATTTTGATCTTAAAAAATTATATGCACTGTCAATCGTTATCCATTTGTCTTAGTGGTTACTTTTCTATGATTCTCGTTTCTTCTTAATGTTTTCTGTTTTCTAATTCTTTTCCACCCAGTAACCCCTTTTGTCTTAATCAAATTTACCCCAAGCCTTGCTTGGGGTAAATTTGATTAAAAAACAAAAAAAGACTAGCGGGCAATCAATCTAATGAGTGACCGTCGACACATTTTCTAGAAAAGGTTGCTAGAGATGTTATAAACTAAAAGTGTGAGTAACGAGGAGGTTTAAAAAAATGGAAGCTAAAAATGATTATCAGAAAGAAATAGTCGAATTTTCTAGGTTACATTATGAGAAAAGTGGGTTTGGAGAATTTGAAATCCGATTAATGGTCATCAACTGGATAGCGATCTAACAGAGAACAGAAAGTGTGATACGGAGATGTGAATGTGTCGCATTGACTTGGCCAATGATGCATTTGAGAAACTAAGTAGAGTATTAAGAGACAGAAAATTTCGCTGGAAACAAACAAAAAAGAGTACTGGATTGTTACATGACGCCTGACCTGTGAATGCTGGACAATCTTATCAAAGATGAAGGAAAGACTTGAAGCAAACGAAATGTATTTCTACAGAACGATGCTGGGAATACCATGGATAGAAAATTTGAATGAAAGAGAGAGACAAAAGTTAACTAGAAATAACCTATCTAACAAGCTTATTAACATTCATAGCAAAACAGAAACTGGGAGGGATAGCAAAAAGATAAAACTTACTAAGAGCTTACAAAGGATAGGAAGTTGTGGAGAGTCATGATCACTCACGTCTTGAAGGGAGACCGCACACAGAAAAAAATACTTAATGAAATGTGCAATATAAATGGAAGAGAACTGTATTTATAAAACTAGATAGAATACTAAATATAGTACAGGTGTATTAAGGAGAGAAGCTGTGGTGGTCAGTAATTACTTACGATAATCGATTTTATAATTCTCTTATGAGTATGTATAAAAATACATTCTAATTAAACTTCCCTCCCTATGTCTGTTAAATAGGCGTAATTTATTTCTTCACTTACATTATTCATTTCATTTGAATTGAATTAAACTCGATACACTCATAAAAATAAATAATTATACAATTATCTTTTATCCCTTCATCGGTAAATGAAACTTATCGTGAAATGGGTGGGTTGGATCTGGTAGGATGAGGCACACGCGCATACGAGCAGCAGCAGCAGGCTGCGCCCGACTAGCTCATTTCTTCCTTTTCAACTTCTGCCTGCAAACTGCTAAACTCAACTCGAAAACTGACACTGTGACAGCTGACGTCACTCAAGTAGTTGTCCCCAACTATCCATCGTTAAAGGTGCTGGTAAAATGATCGGTTCATTTTACCGTCCCAGAAAATATTTGACTCTTGCTACTATGCACTATCTTTACAAGAGTCAGATCAGACCAAAAATGAAACACTGGCCTGTTCTCGTTTTCCAGCCTTGGCAGAATTCAAAATAATCCGCACAACTCTGTGGGCGATTAATTAAACCTACAACCCGTTTTTCACAGACGAAGCATTTCTAGGCTCTCGCTATTACCTTGTAAGTATTTCCATGGCAAACGTTCTGACGCGCTGCCATCATTGGTTCTACTATTTCGGACCTTCACAGATAAGACCGGCTATGAGACAAATCATACCTTTTGTATTCCATTAGGAAGAAAGAAGTTCAGTTCAGACAATTTCTTCCTAAGAACTGCTATTTTGCAGAACAGACTCCCGAGAGGATGCTTCTCCGATCGCTACAATCTCAACCTCTTCATGTCTCGGGTCAACCGTTATCTTTCCTACATATCCATATTATCTTCACTTCTATTCAACTTCTTTTACGTTCATGCAACAAACTCATTCCGTAATACTCTACTTTGAGTGGCTCGTGAACATTTAAGTGATCAATTAGTAAATATTAAAGTTATTTCGTTATCCATAAATCACAATAACGAGACCAATAATACATTAGGGTCTTAGGTACACTACAATGTATCGCAGCCACATTAGCAGCAGTGTTCTCTGGTTAAGATAGCTAGTTGGGTCTCAACTCTCTCCAGGTTGGTTTTGAGTTAACAGTTTTTTCCTTCTCCTATACAGGTTGTCAATCAAAGCTATAGAACCGAGACTGGAATTAGCACGTAAGTGGAATTCGAACTCGTTTCTGCGATTTCTTGATCTGAGCCTCTATTCATTACTCCCCCGTGTCTCAAAATATTCGTGCCTCGACAACCACAGAAGAAAAATAATCAAAATCACTTTCTCTACGATCAGCATGCCCCATAAAATATATTGAATTCCTAATTGATTTACTCCCTGAGTATCACCAATTACGAGATGCCAGTTGATTTTCATTTATAAATGCCGTGAGACTGTTTGTTCGTTGATAAGTCATATTTCTACTCCTTCAGCTTCTTTTCTCGCACTTCCCGCCTGTGGAACTCGCTTCCTTATTCTTGCTTTCCTGAAGGCTACAACCTCCACAAATTTAAATGCAAGGTCAATACTCATCTCTTAACTACTTGATCCAAGTTCTTTCCACACCGCCCTGTATATCCTTTCCTTTCTCACCACCTTTGCAACTGTCATCACACCTGTATTCCCATCCTTCTCTATGCTTCTTTCTAACTGGTTCGTCCTTCTCTTCAATCTCCTTTAATATTTTTCTCTTATGTAGCCCCCTGCATATCAGTGGCGTTACCGCCTTGCTCGGGGTGATATGATTAAAAAAACAATTAAGCGTCAGGAAATATTTGCTGTTGATAAATATGATTTTGCATCGAGAGAAGATATACAAACATTGAGTTTGTTAACTCGGTTGCAATAAAACCGAACTATTTCCAGTTCGTCAGTAATAGTTTGACACAACCAACCAAAAAATGACATTCATTTTTTTCTTCTTGTAGCGTGTCCCTTCAGGACGTGAGTGTTCATAGCTGTCTACAATTTTTGTACTTGATAACTCTTTGTAAAGTATATCTTTTTGCTCTCTTTTTCTTCGAATCCTTGTTCTGCCAACCATTTTTTTAATCGTTTCACTCCAAGCAAGGCGGTATCGCCATTGATGCGCAGGGGGATACATAAGAAACTGAAAGTTTAGGCAGGAGGATAGTGAAGAGAAAGATGAACCAATTACAGGGAGTATCGGAGAAAGAGCAAGAGAAGGATGGGAATACAGGTGTGATGACAACAGAAAGGAAAAGAACAAGATGCTCGGGATGATGTAAAAAGGACGACGGAAGGACTGGAGTCAAGTGGATAGGAGATGGGAATTGACATTGCATTTTAAACAAACTCTTTAGGTAGGGTTACCCACTATTTTCCTCTGTTCCATTTTCCTCAATAAATCCCGTGTGTGTTAAAATCTCATGCGCTCTAGAAATTTCCACTGCATTGTTCAGAATAATTTACTTAGCTTTTGAAACCTATCCCAATACACTTTCTGATTTCGGTGTCATAATTTCAGTCCTTTGTTAAAACACTCTCCAGATAAAATATTTAATTTAAGTCTCCAGGATAAAAATATTTCCCAGGCAATATATAACCAACCTCTTCCAAATTTCTCAAAAGTCCAAGCACATCTAACGTAACAGGCATCACATACACATTTCTGCGTAACACTTTTCACAGAGCACACAGATACTATACTGATCCTAGGTAAAAGCGCTATGGAGCGATAATTTAATCCAACTCAGGGAGTACGGATATCTACACTGATATTAGGTTGTCTGAAAAGTTCGTAAACACTTGCAAAAAATTAAAATTTTACTCACCAAGTAATCTAAGGTTACCAGAAAACACTTGCAAAAAATTGAAATTTTACTCGCAAAAACAACAAAAATTATTGCTCAAAATAAAGACCATCACTTTCCAAGACTTTCTGCTATCGATCTGCAAGCTTTCGGATCTTGTCAAAGTACCATTCAGCCTCCTTCGAATCAAAGAATTATTGACATGCTTCCTCGACTTCATCAAACGAATCGAATTGGCGGCCCTTCAGAAAGTGTTGCATTGAGCGGAAAAGGCCGTAATCTGATAAAGCACAGTCAGGACTTTGTCTTTGATTTTCCTGGCGGTGTGTGGCTTGGCATTGTCCTGCTGCATCAAAGCGCGCTTTCGGTTGATCAGTACCGGGTACTTTTGCTTCAACTTTTCGTAGACCCACTCAAGTTGCTGACAATAAAGTTTGGCACTGATGGCACGACCATTCGGAACCAACTCAAAATGCACAATTTCTTCAAAGTTCCATTAAACGCACAACATTGCTTTCTTGCCGAATCGATCTTATTTTGGAACCGACAGTGTCTGTTGCCCTTTCTGAACCCATCGCTTGTCTCGATTGTGCTGGACCAGTGATTACGAACTTTTGGGACAACCTAATAGAAGTGGGGCGCTATATTAAGTCTAGTGAGTGTTCCCAGATACAACACTCAACCTCGGCATATATATAGTGTGGAGCAGCATTTTAATCTAAAGTTGAATGAACAGGTACTATACTGATTTTAGGTAGACGTGCTGTAGTGCGACATATTAAATCTAGTTAGAGTACACAGTCACCACACTGATCTTAGGTAGAACATTTGTGGTGGGACACTTTAATCCACAGAAGAGTATGCAAGCAAAATACTGTAGAATGACAGAATCCAAAGAAAAGGACACTGATTCAAAGAATGAGGGAATGAATAGAAAAAAGAAAGAATGAAATGTTGAAAAGTTTTACTGTTTGATAGAAAAGAAAAAGAATAGACAAATATTTTTGCATGAATGATTAAATGAAGAAAAGAACGATTAAATGAAGGAAAGAACGATTGAAATAAATGAAGTCAGAGAGTTTGATATGAAAAAAGTAAAAAAATGAAGTCTTAATAAAAACGAAATAAATAAATAAAAGAAAGAATATAATTTTAATACGAAATACAGACACACAGAAATGACAAAGAGAGAAAGAAGAAAGAAAAATATAAAAAAAAAAAAATGAAAAAAATTTGATAAAAAACATGTTTGGTTAAAACTCCTCTCCATTTTTTTTTAACGCAAGTAGAGGTTTATCACTTTTTCCCTATCCAGGATTGAGTTTCCGTTTAATTCTAAAGTCTTTTCTTTCTTTTTCACTCCCAGTAGCTCTTTGGGTCTTTGTGAAGTTATTGCCTTTGTTGGTACGACTTTACTAAAAAAGTACCGTGAAGCAAGATATTAATTCAGAGAAGAGAACACAGATACTACACAGAATTGGCAAAAATACTGCGAAGTGACATTTTTATCCAAAATATTGCACAGATACCCGATTGATCTGAGGCACAAATAGACGATATTTTGATGCCAGAAATTTGTCTACTTTTGTTTCTGTTGAGAGATAACGATGAAACATTTTGCATTGCTGTATAGTGACGTTTAATATTAGTTGTTCACTTTTGCTACTAGGCTTACGGCCACATCACGTTGAATACACCAGTTCTCGCTCGGTCACCGAAGTTAAGTCAACGTTGAGCCTGGTCAGTACTGAGATGGGTGACCGCTTGGGAATACCAGGTGCTGTAAGCGTTTAGTGCGTTGTGGTGCAGTGGATATCCTTCTCGGAAAGAGAAATCGGTGAGCCGAGTTCGAATTTCAGTTGAATATCCTTGGGAAAGGTATTAATCCGTCCCTTCCCTCCAGTTATGGATTAAATAACAGGGTAAGACTTGGGGACCTTGCCCTTTTAAAACAAAATCCCAATGAATCTTGGTACTCGAAAAGAAAAGAAGCTTTTGTGACAATTCTACTCCTGCAGCTTCCTCTCTCGCACTTCCCGCCTGTGGAACTCACTCCCGTATTCTTGCTTTCCTGACGGCTACAACCTCCAGAAATTTAAATGCAAAGTTAATACTCATCTACTAACCACTGGCCTCTAGCTCTCTCCCCTCCCCTGTATAACCTTCCCTTTCTCTCCACCTATGTATCTGTCATCGCACCTGCTTTCTCAGCTTTCTATTGTTCCTTTCTAACTAGTTTGTACTCCTAACTCTTTTCTAATTAATCTTGTTACATTTATGTAACCCCCTGCACATCAGTGGCGTTTCCGCCTTGCT
Source organism: Ascarosepion bandense (assembly GCA_037127315.1). Lineage (NCBI taxonomy): Eukaryota > Metazoa > Mollusca > Cephalopoda > Sepiida > Sepiidae > Ascarosepion > Ascarosepion bandense. The sequence goes on from JBBBDQ010000217.1 coordinate 675,092, forward strand.
CGGGGTGAAATGATTAAAAAAACAACAACAAAAAAAAAACAAAAAAAACTATTGAATTTTAACGATAAAAAACTATTTACCTTGTTATGTAATGTCAGTCTTAGAAATTGCCTACTTTTCTACTGTTGAGAGTTATTGATAAACTCATTTTTCATTGCTGTATAATACTATTTTTCATAAGTTGTGCACTTTTGATTACAACTGAGAGTTAACGATAGAAATCTTTTACATTGCACTATAATGCCAGTATATATTTTACTTTTCCAGTTCTGTTACTGTTGAGAGTTAACGGTAAAAACACTGATGTGCAAGGCCAGTTTTTTAAATATTGCCTTCTTTTTCTTTTGATTGTTAACAATAAAATTATTTTACACTAATGCTATTTTACAATCTGAGATGACATATTTTCATTATTTCGTTGTTTGATCTGATATATACTTTGCTATTCTACTACTATCCTGTAGTTTTTTTTATAATTACTTTCTATTTGTGTCATTTCTGGAGGTTGTAGCCGTCAGGAAAGCAAGAATATGGAAGAGAGTTCCACGGGCGGGAAGTGCGAGAAAAGAAGCTGGTGGAGTAGAATAGTCGGCTGCATTTGGTTGATCTAATTGTGAATGGGTGAGACCCAGTTGCCATGCAGGGACGGATGGTAGATTTATAAATGTACAAGATGGATTCAGGCGCGGAAAAAACATCCTGGCACGACACAGTGATCCAATCTTCCTTTTCTGCGAGAATATTTGTTTTGCTTATAATTGAAATATATTTTTCTTTTGTAGAAGATGGTAATATTATTGTTTCATCTGTATGTTCAATGTTATTTTAGAAAGGAATAGTCTCTAATCTGGTGGTTTTGTTACGTTTTCAGCCGTGTCATCAAGGCGAAGAAACTAAATGGGTCTATCAGTTCAAAAAGTGAAAGAAAATGCGACCGGAAGAGAAATACAATGTGAAGATACGACTTGTTTTGTTCATGGAAAGTGTGAAAGATTCTAGGAAGATATTATTCGTTTTGTTTCAATTAATTTGCACAAGTTTCTATCTATCTATCTATCTATCTATCTATCTATCTATCTATCTATCTATCTATCTATCTAGACAGATAGATAGATAGATAGATAGATAGATAGATAGATAGATAGATAGATAGATATTCAGTAATTTTTTGCTCGGATATATAGAACGATCGGACACTTTTACACACTTTTTGTCTCTTAAAGAAAAATGAAACTTATACGAACACAAGAAAAATTAAATAAACTATTAATCACAGTTTCTTGTCAGTCGTCTTTAATGAAACTTGCATATAAAAGCTATTGCTGACCAAATACATAATATATATATATATATATATATATATATATATATATATATATATATATATAAGAGAGACCTTCTTTACTTTCCTTTATTTTACTAATTGCATTGTAGCCTTCAGGACCTATATATATATATATATATATATATATATATATATATATATATATATATATATACAGACAAAGAATATTTAGAAAACAAAACTTAATGCTACTGTGGTTTCTACCAATCTAATATCAGGCAGCAAAATTTGATATTCCATCCCAAAACTTTCCTATATACACAATTATTCTGCTAGTAAAGCGTAGAAAGAAGAATTAAAGAAGAAAAACAGGACACGAATTAAGGATAAGCAACATATGCATTCATTTCGTTAATTTTCGATAAAGTTTTGAATATATTTATTTTTTATTAGTTCTCTAAATAATCATCATGGTGTCATTTTGTTTTTACCCCCTGTGATTTACAAATAAGTTACATGGTACTATGAACAAAAACAGACAAAAGAAAGAACCAATACTTAGGATGCATAATGGAATTTTTTCGAATTTTTGTTAGGTGTTATAATAGACACAAAGTTTTAACCAAGTACCCTCTGGTCATCATCAGGTCATCATCAGGTCATCATCAGGTGTCCGCAGATTGGCTGATGTGGATTGTCGCGTTGATTATTGTGAAATACCCTGTGAAATCAAGTGGAATTTAATACGTCACTACCAAGTCCAAGGATCGAACTCATGACCACTAGGTGATACTAACACACGTATAACCAACTACAATATCCACTACACCAACGTCCCGTCTTTAGTGATGTATTTTTGGAGTCTTTTATATTCAGTGTCATATTATGGATTATGTTAGTGGGTTCGTGTCACTTGTCATAATTTGTATTTATTTCTGAGATGAGTAATTTTCAATACTTTTGGAATTATTTCGAACTTTTGTTCTCATCTTGGTTGATCTAATCAGCCAATCTATGGACACCTGATGATGATCAGAGGATACTTAGTCGAAACGTTGTGTCTATTATAACACCTATATCAACCAAGATGAGAACAAAAGGTCGAAATAAATCCAAGATTATTGAGAATTACTCATCTCAGCTTAGGATGCATATTTGCTGCATTTATTGCTAATTAATTAATTACTCAAAATGACTAACCTTATGTATAATCAATTAATTAATTACTCAAAATGACGAACCTTATGTATAATCAATTAATTAATTACTCAAAATGACGAACCTTATGTATAATCAATTAATTAATTACTCAAAATGACGAACCTTATGTATAATCAATTAATTAATTACTCAAAATGACGAACCTTATGTATAATCAAGAAAAATAATCTCAACTGGCAACTCCGAGAAAGTTAGATGAAATAATAGAATAGCTCATCTAACGCAGAATTGAAAGCATAAGCATTTATGTTGTGCTTTGTTTTCGATCTTAGAATTTCTCATCGTGTCCCATGGAATAACTCCATTTCCAAGTTCGTATATATTTCATTCTATTTTTTGAATCTTAAAAAAATCATTTAGTATTTTATTGATATTACATATCTAGCCTTATTAGCGGCGTGTTTCTCTAGTTGGTTGGCCGTTGTCCATCATGGTTGTTCGTCTTCCTCTCCAGAAACACAATTCATCAACGTCTCGCACCTGAAGATCTGTCTCCTAGAGGACACCTTCAAATTACACCACAAAGTAATCAGCAGAGATGTTTTTGAATATGCTGCAGTATGATGACAGAACAGGCTAATTTTTTCAACCACCCGTATACGGAGAGTTATTGTCCCTTAGTGTTTAAACTGGCTTTGATTCAAATCTCATTTGTTTTATGAAATAACGAGAAAATAAAGGGATTTCATGCTTTTCTTAAGAAACAGCAACCAAAGTAAATAGAGAATTATGATTGATTCATTTTCTACAGCTTATTCACAGATTATTTAATGCCAAGAAATATATGTTTCAGATTGTAAAATCTTTCTCTGATAATAAAGTTTTAGTGATACAAGTCTTACCAAATCCACGTCTTCTTCTCGGGTATATCGGTAGATAAGAAATGGATTCATGGCTTTCTCAAAGGTATTTGCGCGTAAGTAAGTATAATGAACTCAACTGGAATTGAAACCTGACTCTCCGAGCAGTCATCCACTTAGGTACTGATCAGGCTGGAGGTTGCTTAACTTTGGTGGTCGTACGGCAATCTGTGTATCAATGTGATGTTGCCTCAAGTTATTGCTTGAAAAGATAGAATCAAGCCAAAACTTTGATGCAGTAAGAATAATTTATGTCTCAATTTCTGGAATGAGGAGTTGTCATTATTAATATTCCTTATATCTGGACTACTGTCCTCATCTTTGTTGTTGTTATTATAAAGTTTCGACCATTTTGATTTTCGGCCTTCCTCAGGTGTATAATGATCTGAGTAACCTACATGTAGTTCTAAACTGAAGCCGAATTTCTACGGGATCCCTGGGTTGAGCAGAGTGTACTTGAACTCAGTTGAAATGGAGTAATAAATAAATGAAAGGTAGTTAAAATAAGAAAGAGACAAGTTATCCCTAGACATGAACAGTGGAACGAGAACAGTCTAGTCCCACAGATTAAATAAAGGATTCTGTTCAGAATTCCCTGTAGGTTACCCAAATCAATATACACCTGAAGAAGTCCAGATAACAAAAAAACAAAACAAAAAAAAACGAGGTCAATAGTCTAAATATAAATAATGTAAATAGCAGCAAGAATAGTCTCAGCTTTGTTGACATCAAGACAGAAAAAATAAAAGAAATTTTGAGTATCTATTTACATGAATGAATTAAATTTCTAGGTGGAATATAATCTTTTTCTGTATGAGTAACTAGATGTATGTGCAAAAGTTGCAAGCACCCTTTTATTTAAAAAAAATAAGGTCTAAAAATTTTTATCTAATATCTTCTTCTTTCTTCTTTTATGTGCCCTGTCCTTTCAAGACGTAGGCGATCATGGCTTTCCACATCTCCCCATTCCTGGTGGCTCTTAGCACACTTTTTCCTGTTGCACCATGCAACCCTCGTTCTGTCATCCACCTGATCAGGTCTTTCAAATATGTTATCTGCTGCTTTACTCTGTCTCTTTTTCCCTCTATATGGCCTGTTAGTATCAGGTTCTTCAAGCTCTCCTTCCTCATTGAATGTCCCAAGAACTTTAGCTGTCTCTTCCTGATGCTCAGTAAGTATCCTGAAACTTTTGGTATATAACTAGCAGTTTACATAATTTGAAAATTTTGTATGACAAAATAGGTCACTAATAACTGCAATTTTCATACATTTAAAATATTCATTAATTATCATATACTTTTGTGTATAAGGTAACCTAAAGATAAAATGAGACCTAAAATCTGGGTACATTTTCATGATTTTATCTGATGTCTGTAGTATAAGACAACAGACTAGAACATATATAACTAAACTGTAGATGATGATGTTTATGATGAGTTCTTTGCATCAGATAGTGATGATCATAGTAATTTTGAATGGTTTTATGTATGTTGATGTCTTATTTTTTTATGATTGGTATTTTAACCCTCTAGGGCCATTCGTATCATATTTGATACAGTATGAAAACAAGCCTTGAAAGAAATATTTTCCTGAAAAATTTTTAAGAGAAATATTTTATAAATTTCAAATGAAAGCAGTACTGACTGCTCAGTCAATGAATACCAAATGTTTCCTTATAGGGAAATACCAAATGTTTCCTTATAGGGAAATACTGTATCAAATATGATACGAATGGCCCTAGAGGGTTAATAAATATTTCATGGCATCTTGAATGTTCTGTTGCTTAATACAGAAATATAATACATATAATACATATGTTATTAAAAAATAAAGTTTGCATTTTATACTTGATGTTGTTGCTATTTAACATCACAGTGATAATGAAATTTAATTAGAAAAATAGATGATGTTATCCTAAATGATGTTATTTAGCACTGCTATGAGAAATAATGAAATAAATGATTGGTGTAAATGCAATCATAGACCTACAAATCAATAATGAAAGATTTCTTTATTTTATTGTCACTTGTGTGTGATGTTCAGTTGAATTTTTGCAAATTGTAAATGCCTCTTGAAGAATACATTTAATGTGAAATCAACCTCTTGAATAATGCATTTTTGACTTTGAGTTTTGTTTGATGCATATCAACCTCTGTGGGTTATTTAATGTCAGAAAGGTGGGGTTTTAAGAGTTTTTTATGTATGGTTATAATGAGAATGTTGATTTAGTCAGATTTTGATAATTTTTTTTTATTTTAGAAAACTGAAGATGTCTTCTAGTTTTGTATTAAAAAATGTATTGCTGGTAATAATTTTTTTCCTTCAATGGCAATAATATTTTTCCTTAAAAAATGTATTGTTGGTAATATTTTTCCTTCAAAAATGTATATTTTTCTATAAAAGTGTATTTTTATACTTTCATAGTGTTTTGATCACAGTTTGGGGGTTTAACTATTTGCTCATAGCTGGGACCCTAACAGGTGCTACCAGAATATTGCATTTTAATGTGAAATAAAACGTTTGAATATTGTACTTTAATGTGAAATCTATATCTTGAATAATGTATTGTAATGTGAAATTAAAATCTTGTATAATGCATATAAATAAGAAATCAATGTCTTGAATAATGCATTTTAATGTGAAATCAATCTCTTGAATATTGAATTTAATGTGAAATCAGTCTCTTAAATGCATTTCAATGTGAAATAAATATTTTGGTATTTCATTTTTATGTGAAATCAATCTCTAGATTATAGCATTTTAATGTTAATGAATCTCTTGATAAAAGAATTTAAATGTCAAATCATATATTTGAATATTGGATTTTCAATCAATCTCTTGAATAATGCATTTTAATATGAATCAATGTCATAAATATTATGTTTTAATGTCAAATTATTCTTTTCAATAAAGAATTTTAATATGAAATGAATCTTTCAAATAATGCATTTTAATGTGAAATCAAACTTTTGAATATTGCATTCTAATGTGAAATTTAAATCTTGAATAATGTATTTTAATGGGAAAAATGTGTTGTATAGTGAATCTTAATATGAAAACAATGTCTTGAATAATGCATTTTAATGTGAAATCAAACTCTGGATTAATGAACTTTATTTTGAAATCAACCTCTTGAATACAGCATTTAAATGTAAAATCAATCTCTTGAATACTGAATTTTAATGTGGCTTAAACTTTTGAATATAACATTTTAATGTGAAATAAATCACTTGAATAATCATATCTTACTTTCAAATATTACATTTTCATGTAAATTCTATATCTTGAATAATGCATTTTAATTGAAAGTCAATCTCTTGAATAATTCATACTGATGTGAAATTAATCTCTTGAAGAATGCATATTAATATAAATTCTGTTTCTTGAAAATTGCATTTTAATGAGAAATCAAGCTCTTGAATAGTACACTTTCATGTGAAGGTAATCTCTTGAATTTTGCATTTAATGTGAAATCATTTACTAAAATAAAGCAGTTTAATGTGAAACCAATTTCTTAATGCAATGTGAAAACTTTTTTTTCAATGAAGCATTTAAATGTAAACTCAATCTCATTATTCATTATAATGTGAAATCCATATCTTGAATATTGTATATTACTCCCTTGAAATCACTCCCTTGAATAATGAAATAAATCCCATCATACATTTAAATTTGAAAACAATCTCTTAAATATCCATTTTAATGTGAAATGAATTGTTTAATTAATGCATTTTCCTCTGAGATGTCTTGAATAATTCATTTTAAAATCAATGAATAATGTAATTTAAAATGAAATCAATCTTTTAAATAATGCATTTTAATATGAAATGAATCTCTTGAATCATGCATTTTGATATTAAATCAGTCTATTAAATAATTCCTCTTAATGTCAAATAAGTCTCTTGAATAATGCACTTGAATATGAAATCAGTATCTTGATTATTGTATTTGAATGTCAAATCAATCTCTTTAATCTATCTCTTGCATAATGCATTTGAATGTGAAATCAATCCCATGACTAATGCATTTTAATGTGAAAGCTATATTTTCAATATTGCATATTAATGTAAAAGATCTATTGAATATTAAATTTTAATTTTAATCAATCTATTGAATAATATATTTAAATGTGAAAAAATCTTCTGATTATTGTATTTCAAAGTCAAGTCAATCTCTTACATGATGAATTTTAATCTCTGATCAATAAGTTCAGTAATGCATTTTAAAGTGAAATTGATCTGTAAAATAATAAATCTTAATAAGAAATAATTGTATTAAATAATGCATTTTAATATGAAATCACTCCGTTAAATAATGCAATTCAATGTGAAATTAAAATTGAAATCAATTCCTTGAATAATGCATTTTAATGTCAAATTAATCTTTTTAATCATGTTTTTTAATATAAAATAAATCTATTTGAGAATACATTTTAATGTGTAATCAATCTCTTGAATAACACATTTAAGTGTGAAATCTATCTCTACAATAATTCATTCTAATGTGAAATAAATCTCTTAAATAAAGCATTGTAATTGTGAAATCAATATTTTGAATGGGGAATTTTAATGAAAAATCAGTCTCTTGAATAATGAAATAAAATGTGAAAGCAATCTCATGAATTTTGCATTACAATGTGAAATCAATCTTTTAAATAAATCATTTTAATGTGAAATCAATCTCTTTTATAATACATTTTAATGTGAAATAAATCACTTGAAAATTGCATTTAACCGTGAAAGGAATAACATAATTAGTTTTAAATGTGAAATAGAACTCTAGAATTTTTCATTTTAATGTGAAATGAACCTTTTGAATAATACATTTTCATGTTAAATTAATTAATTAAATAATACATTTTCATGTTAAATTAATTACTTAAATAATACATTTTAATGAAATATGAATATATTATGCATTTTAATGGGAAATAAATCTCTTAAATAATACTTTTTAATCTGAAATAAATATTTTAAATATAGCATTTTGGTATGTGTTCACTGTTTTGAATAATCTATTTTAATGTGAAGTCAATCTATTGAATAATCTATTTTATTGTGAAATCAATTTCTAGAATTTTACAATGTGAAATCAATCTCTTGATTATTATATTTTAATGGCAAATCAATATCTTTAATAAAGCATTGAAATATAAAATGAATTTCTTAATGTATTTTAACATGAAATTATTTTATTGAATAATGCATTTTAATTGGAAATCAATCTCTTTAGTATTGCATTTTAATGTGTAATGAATAAGTTCCTCTAATGTGAAAGCAATGACGTATATTTTGTGTTTTAATGTGAAATCAATCTGTTTAATATTGTATTTTAATGTGGAATTATTCTCTTAAATAATGCATTTTAATATAAAATAATTTCTCTTGGATAACGCATTTTACTGCAAAATAAATCTCTTGAATATTTTTTTTTAATCATTTCACCCCAAGCAAGGCATTCCACTGCCACTATTGTGCATGGGGCTACATAGGGGAAGGTAAAGAGAAGGAGTGGTTAGATATAGGAAATGTCAGAAGGAAGGTGATAGATGGGTATCTTGAATAATGAGTTTTTAAAGTGAAATGAATCTCTTGAGTTTTGCATTTTAATGTTAAATAAATTTCTTGAATGCATTTTCATCTGAAATTAATTGTTTCATTTATACAGTTTAAATTGAACTAGACCTCTAAAATAATGCCTTTTAATGTGAAATTAATCTTTTAAAGTATATATTTTGATGTGAGTTCAAACACTTTAATAATTCATTTTCATGCAAAATCAATGTTTTGAATACTGCCTTTTAATGTGAAAACAATCTTTTAAATAATGCCACTTTATGTAAAATCAGTTTATTACATAAAGCATTTTAATGTAAAATCAATGTCCTGAATATTGCTTTTTAATCAAACATAGATCTGTTGAATAATGCATGTTAATATGAAATAATCTTTTAAATCATGCATTTTGGTCTGGGATCCATCACTTGAATAATGTATTTTAATGTTAAATCAATCTCCTGAATAATATGTTTGAATGCAAAACCAATCTCTTGAATAATGCATTTTAATGTGAAATCTATATCTGTAATAATGCATTTTAATGCAAAATGAATCTCTTAAATAATGAATTGTGTAAAGTATCTTTTAAATAATGCGAGCAACTGGGTCCCACCCATTCACAGTCAGGTTAGCCAAATGCAGATGACAATTCTACTCCTGCAGCTTCTTCTCTCGCACTTCCCACCTGTGGAACTCGCTTCCGTATTCTTGCTTTCCTGACGGCTACAACCTCCAGAAATTTAAATGCAAAGTCAATACTCATCTACTAACCACTGACTTTAGTTCTCTCCCCACCCCGGTATAACCTTCCCTTTCTCTCCACCTATGTATCTGTCATCGCACCTGCTTTCTCAGCTTTCTGTTGATCCTTTCTAACTAGTTTGTACTTCTCACTCTTTTCTAATTAATCTTTTTTACAGTTATGTAGCCCCCTTCACATCAGTGGCATTTCTGCCTTGCTCGGGGTGAAATGATTAAAAAGAAAATTTTGAATATGAAATCAATCTACTGAATAATGCACTTTGATTAGAAATGAATATTACATTTTAATGTGTAGTAAATCTTTTAAATAATACATTTAAATGAGAAATCGAACTCTTAATGCATATTAATATGAAAGCAGGCTATTAAGTAGAGACTTTTAATGTGAAGTTATTGATTTCAATATTGAATTTGAATGTGAACTAAATCTTGTAAATAATGTATTTTATTATATGAATCTCTTGGATAATGCATTTTAATATGAATCTAATTTTTGAATTTGATTTTTTCAGTATGAAATCACTCCTAAATATTGCATGTTAATGTGAAAAGTATCTTTTAAATAAATCATTTTGATGTTAGATCAATGTGTTCAATAATGCCTTTTAATGTGAAATCAGTATGTTTAGTATTGCATATTAATGTGAAACCAATGCCTTAAATAAATAATATATTTAAGAGCAATCTGTTGAATAATGCATTTTAGTATCAAATCAATTTCTTAAATAATGTATTTAAATATCAAAAAACTATTAAATATGCAATTTCAATTTGAAAGCAATCTCTGTAATTTTGCATTTTAATGTGAAATTAATCATTTAAATAATACATCCTAATGTGAAATAAATCTTTTGAATGATGCATTTTAATGGGAAATGAATCTGTGAAATAATTCTTGTTAATGTTAAATGAATCTCTTGAATGATACATTATAATGGGAAATGAATCTGCCACTACTGCTCAGGGGGCTACATAGAGTGGAGAAAGGATGATTAAATATAGGAAATGTCAGAGGGTGGGTGATAGGCGGGTAAGGATACCGAGAATGAGGGTTGGGTAGATGATAGTGTTCTGAGAATAATTGGGAGTTATTGTGATAGGAGGTGTCTATTGACCCTACATTTAAACACCTGGAGATTGTAGCTGTCAGGAAAGCAGACTTGTGGAAGGGAGTTCCACAGGCAGGAAGCGCGAGAAAAGAAGCTGTTGGAATAGAATTTATGGTTACATCTTATCTGTTTAACTGTAAAAGGGTGGGACCTAGTTGCTAATCTAGTATCTCGTGTAAATTCATGCTTAGGCAGCACCAGTGCTCTAAGTTCATCAGAGCAGAAGCCATGAAAGTACTTGTAGAAGAGGCACAGGGAAGCCACATCACACCGGTGAGAGAGTGGTTGCAGCCGGTCTGCCAAGTCAGTATCAACCACGTTACAGATCCTCCTTTGTATTTTGTCAAGAAGCCCAAGGAGAGCAGCAGGGGCACCCGACCAGATATGGCAGCAATATACAATACATGGGCGGATGGTAGATTTGTATATGTGCAGAATAGATTCAGGTGGGAAAAACTTCCGGGCCCTGCACAGAGAGCCGACTTTCATAGCGGCAGATTTGGCAATGGATTCGATATAGTCATTCCATTTGAGGTCCGCCAAAAGTGTAAGGCCAAGGAGGCATAGTATTTTACTCTCTGGGAGGCTAGCCTGTCCCATACTAATGGGAGGTAGATGCGAAATGTATTTTGATATAATTTCAATTTCCTGAACAATGCATTTTCATGTGAAATCAATTTCTTGAATAATGCAGTTTAATGTGAAATCAATTCCTTGAACAATGCATTTTAATGTGAAACAAATCTTTTAAATATTATATTTTAATGTGAAATCAATCTATTAAATAATGCATTTTAAATTGAAATTAATCTCTTGAATGACACAATTTAATGTCAAATCAGTATCTTGAATATTGCATATTAATGTTAAATCAATCCCTTGAATAATGCATTTTAATTTAAAATAATCTCTAACAAAATGCCTTTTTTATCTGAGTTAAATTTCTTGACTAATGAATTTAATGTGAAATTAATCTTCTGAATAACACATTTAAATGTCAATCAATCTCTTAAATAATGCACTTTACTGTGAAATCAATCACTTCAATAATGTATTGCTATGGGAAATTACTATTTTATATTATGTATTTTAATGAGGAAACAGTCTTGTGAATAATTCATTATGATATGAATTCAATCTATTTGATAGTGTTTTAATGTGGAACCAATCTCTAGAATAATGCATTTTAATGTGAAATCAATCTTTTGTTTATTGGATTTTAATGTCAAATGATCCTCTTAAATAATGCATTTTAATATGAAATGAATCTCTTGAATAATGTAATGTAAAATCATTCTGTTGAATAATACATTTTAATTAGAAATCAATTTCTTGAATATTGCATTTTAATGTGAAATAAAATTTTTGAATATTGAATTTTAATTTGAAAGCCATTTCTTTAATTTTGCATTTACATGCGAAATAAATAATGCATTTTAATGTAAAATGTATCTTTTCAATGATAAATTTTATTGTGAAATGTATCATTTAAATAATGTATTTTGCTAGCTCAATCTCTTGAATTATGCATTTTTGTGTGAACTCAATCTCTTGAATAATGCATTTTATTTTTAAATCCATTTTTTGAATATTTTAAATTGGAAATCAATCTCTTGAATGGTGGATTTCATTTTTAAATTCATCCCTTTGAGTATTTGTAAATGGAAATCAATCTCTCGAATGCTGCATTTTAATGTGAAATGAAGAAATAAAATTTGGTCTATTACATGCATAAGTGTAGTACAGCTTTTGAATATGAATTGTTTCAGCCAGAAATATTTACTTTGTTACCATACCGAGGCGTTTGGTAGCCGCCTACAATCTATGATGCCAATTGACCTACTTACCAGTGCCGATACAATGTTAGTTTTAAGATTAGCTTTATGTAACTGCTATAACTAATGACTCATTTTGGGTGTCTAATTTTTAAAATTTAAAGGAAATATACAGCAATAGATGCATCAGCTATTTATTATTGTAACCTTGTGGTATAAGAGATTGATTTTTACTAAACACTGCCTGGCTTACTCCTCATTTCTTTGTCAAAATCATGCCATCTTAGTGTTTAAAATTGACTTTGTGTCACATTTTGTGTGTAGGATGGTGACTTTGCACTCTTCTTAAAATATGACAATCTTACAAAGATAGAATTCCGTGAAAACTATCATATATTCATTTACAAATGAAACCAAATATACAGACAAATATCAGGTTAAATTTTTGTTTTGTAAACTTCCTTAATTACATGCAAATATATATGCTGAACTCAAATCGATAATTTTTTATTGAAGAAACCTACCTTTTTTCTGTTACTGACCAGAAAAAAATCTGATTATATCTCACCCCTTACCACCGTTCTCATATCTGATTTACTGCTGAATGACTTGAGACGTAGGATACTTATTTCGGCCTGTTTACTTCCTTTGAGCAAATACTTCGCAATTTGTTTGTTTTTGGAACTAAATTTCTGCATAGTAATTGTAAAAAGGAAGTAAATTGGTCGAAAAATGGGCAAACTACGCGTGAAGTCATTCTGCAATGAATAACATTTTTTCAAGTGTTGTTACGGGGTGAGATAAACATTGAAAAGAAGTTCGATATTTTTCTGGTTGTAAACATGAACAAAGGTAGGTTTTGTCAATAAACAATTATTGATTTGAGTTCAGCATTTACATTTGCACGGAAATAAGGATGTTTTGGAAAGATTTGAAGGAACAAAACAAAAATTTACCAATATCAGTAAAGGTTGATCGATATGTGAATTATGGGTGTTGTGGGTGTATCAATGAGATAGCTGAGCTCTTCTTAAATTCAAAACAGCGGGTTCTGTTTCAAAACTGGATATGGAAAATTTACTCTTGACAGTTGGTTACCAGTAAGTGGAGTCAACTTCAAAGTACAGAGCAAGAGGCTCAGGCAGAGTGAAAGTTACAGAAAGTTAATTACTTCTTTAGACAAAGATGACGAAACAAAAAAGATTGTTATTTATAAAAAGGATCATACTGTGGAGAGGCACTCAAGGAACAAAGTTGGGCTTGCAGAACAGACAGGGAAGATAGCTGCTGAACTGTGCACCACCTCATCTTTCTTTTGCTCGCTTATAGCATCCAAGAAAAAAATCTGGTTTACTACTAGAAATTGTTTTGTTCTTCACTCATGGGTAACAATTTAACCGAAGTGTAATTTTTAAGCCATAAGCGTTTACCTGGAAGAAACTGTACCCTGTCAATAAACCTGGTGTCTAGTCTGAGCTGCAAGACAGCATAAGAAAAGTTCCTAATGCATGTTTTTCTCCTTAAACTACAGACTGACTAATAAAAAGAAAACTGCTTTTATTAAATATAATCAATGGAAACTTCCTCACACATTTAATAATATCAGGCAGTTAAGTGCCATATACATGCTTGGACAATCATGTCCCGAAAGAGACATGACTGGCTAGGCAGATGATTTTTCTGCAGTAGGTTGCCATAACTTTCTGTGGTACACTAGTTGCCAACCAAGGCCATAGAACCCAATCTTCCCTTTTATTTAACCCATAACTTGAGGAAAGAGACGAGTTAATACCTTTTCCAAGGGTATTTGCACATAAGTGAATGCAACGAATTCAACTAGAATTCAAACTGGGCTCTCCAATTTCTCGTTTCGAGCCAATATCCACCGCACAAACGCGTACGTTGAAATCCTTATTATTTGCTTGAGACAATAACAATACTCCTTAATTATTTAAAATGACATTAATGGAATATTCTGCCCTAATAGACTTGAATATCAGCCAAGGTTTTCAATGGGTATAGAAGCTATATATTGTTACTACAGCTTCTTATAGGAAACTTCTAAATCTAAGTGCTAACTGGTCAACTCTTCGCTTCACTGTCAGATTCGTGAAATAATGAGGACAAGACATTTTTGATAATGGATGAAAGCGCAAAGAATGGGATGCATGTTTTTTTTAGAGTATTAATAACAAGTGAATGCAAGTCGCCACTTCCAAAATTCAAAGACTGCGTTTAAAAATCCATGTATTGTATTTATAACCGTTACGCCATCACGAGTGTATATCTTTCTATGAACAAATTAATTCTCTGTGAGATTTTGAAATACGCATTATATGAGAGAAAAAATGGGTATCTCGACATATTGTAAGGGTTTGCACAAGCTAGAACAGTTACGACATTGTAGAGAGTCCGACCCTCACTGGGTGACCCAAACTTTCGGCTGTGTGTCACATCTAAACTACGTTTAATAAATCGCTATAAGGAACTTCGATGTGTTGCAGTCATTAGTAAGCCTATCTCACCAAGTAGTGAGCGCAATTCTCACTAGGTGACCCATACTTCTGGCCTTGTGCCACATCTAAACTACGCTTAGTAAATCACTGTGTATTAGGAAACATAATATGCCTCATGTTTGAGCTATACGTAACGGATTGGTCTAATAGTGAAATAAGACTTGAATTGATTTTTTAAAAAATCATTTCCCCCCTAAGCAAGGCAATAAAGCCACTAGGATGCAATGATTTACTAAGTGATATAAGAAAGACTACTGTTAAAGACAGAGGACAATAAAAGAAGCAAATTCCAAATTTCGAAAAGCTTGGCTTAAAAATTAGCCCACTCAGATAACTCGGATATTCCTTAATTATTTAGAATTACATTAATGAAATATTCTACCCTAATAGACTTGAATAAACGAAGAAGCATCTTTAAAGGTTTTCAATAAAGATAAAAGCTATATAGAGATAAAAGCTATATATTGTTATTACAGTCTCTTATAGGAAATTGAATAACTAAATCTAAGTCCTAACTGGTCAACTCTTCATTTCTCTGTCAGAATTTTCTTGGAAAATACACTTTATTTTAAACTGGTGTCAATATTTGGAGTATTTTGAATGCTGATTTTCGATATAGGCAACCATTGTTTTAAGCGAAAAATGTTGGAACAATTTTTTCTATTCTAGTTTTCCACTGTGCCGAACCTGGTTAAGCAGAATAAATATTAACATATGGCTTTATGTGTTTTTAAATACTATGGCATTAAGATTATTGAAGACTTGTCCAAAAATAAAATGGTCAACTTACACGCGATATCGACTTGTAGACAAATAAATACATTATATAAAATATTGTTGTAAATAATATCATATTTTTTAATAATTCTGCGTTGAGCTATTGTAACTATTTATACTATTTACAATGTTTGGATTGTTGTCCTCATTTTTATTGTCAAATTCACGACGTTTTGACCGTTGAAAGCTCCAGCCTTCTTCGGGTGATATATATTACAATTTTCCCAAGGTTCAGTGGATAAAAACATTGGTTGAAGTAATCCAGTGACTTGACCCAAAGAGTTGTGAGCTGGCCACAGATGAACAAAAACTTTGAGAGTTAAGTTACTATAGAGTATTATCTGAAACTAAATATCCGGAAGAGGCATTACACATGGAACTAGAAAAATCTACCCCCAGTAGACCAAATAAAGAGTTCCGTTCAAAATTTCAGCGTATATCATATATCCGGTAGCGCAATTGTCTCTTAGTTTAGTCTCTGTCTTCGGGTAGAGTGCGACTCAGTTGTGCCGACAGAGACGCAACTAAATATAAACATACTGTAAGGAGTCCGGTACCAGAGAACAACTTCCCTCGGTCAAACTCCCCGTTGAGCAAGCGAGAGGTGATCGATAATTATACAGCTGCTAGGCAATTTTTGCCTTTAGCCTGAGCGTAGGCGCTTGGGTTCCCAACATTAAACCCGGCCTTGTGTTCCATTTCGTCTAAATGGGGAGGGTGGGATAGATGAAATCAGCCGAAGAAATGTTTTAAATATGAAAATAAAGATGAGGACAATGGTCAGAACAAAGTAAATAGTGTACTAACATTATACAGGGTGTCCATAAAGTCCGTGTGCACATGAAAAATGTTATGAGCCAAACAAATGTAATAATTTTTTAAAATGCACACGAACTTTACAGACACCCTGCTTTTTAAGTGTATTTTTTCGAACCATTTGCATAGAATAGTAATTAACAACGAAAAAAAAAAAACAAAAAAAATAAAAATAAAAAAATATTTACAGCCAAATATTTTTTTTCAAATATGCAAGTTTATCGAATACAAGAAGGGTTTTTTTTTTCCATCAGTGTAGGGATTTATTAGAAAAAATAAAACAGAAGACAAAAGCGTCCACGTGAATGATAACAGCAGCCGATGGGGTCAGAGTTCACAGGTCAAGCGGCCAGAGTGGAGAGGGAAAATTATGCGACTTTTCGTTGATTTAATTTGTCCCTTGCTATCATTGTAGCAAAACATTGTTTTTTCTTTAGTTCATTTCATAATTGTTAATATTTTAATTATTATTATTTTGATATTTATTGTTGTTGCGAAACAAAAATTGTTTGCGTGGCGGCAGTTGGGTTATTAAATTATTGTTAAATTAGTCGAGCAAGTTAAAGGAAGGTACTAAGGGTGGTGTGTTTCTGTTAATGTAATTTGTCCCCTTTTTTTTTTCTTTCGTTACTTGACAAAAGTGGATTTTAGGTAATTGCTAAATTCATTAATTTATAAGTAGCTTGTGTTTACGCGACTTTAGCCAATAAATAAAACTCATTGTACGAATCCATGTATATTAACACACTCATATATATATATATATATATATATATATATATATATATATATATATATATATAAAATGTGATTATATATTCACTTAATTATAGTTGTGTGTACCTAGACAAGAAAGATTAATTCAAATAAGTTTTGTTGAAGACTACATGCAAGTTATGTCAATATTTTTATATATTTTTTTTAATTGGTGGATTGGTTTCCATTTCTTAGTGTTTATTTCGTAAAAGAACTATCCATAATTTGATATAGTTCTTATTAACATTCCAAGATTTAGACTGACTACAAATTACTTGAAAATGACTGAAGTCAGGTGAATTCTTGGAACTTTATCAATAATGAAATAGATTTATGGACAGCTTCTTTCCATATTTAACACGAGCATACGAGAATTAATCAGCTCTAAAAAATTTAATAAAATTATAATCGACAGACCTTGCCTCTTGTATATATAGACAGACATATTGTGGTTACATATATATGTATAATTAGGCTTTGTATGTGTACAAATGTGTCTGTTTATCAATCTATATCTCGTATGTATGTATATTTTCTTCTATTATAAATTTGTTATTTGGATTCGAGTTTATACAAACTGAAATAAAAATATTTGTGTTGTTAATTGTCATTTTTCCTATATTTATTCTTTCCATTTTTGTGAAATTTTTCAAAAATATTTTTCATTTGTCATAATCCTCCTTGCTGCTCCGGTACGTCTTCGACTGTTCTTGCCACCGGCAACCTTAATTATCACCTGATCCACCGTCCATATTATCAAGTTCATGTATGCGTTTTACCCCAATGAAAGAACCGCCGCCCAATGAATCGAAGCTTCGTTTGCCGCCCAGGAAAGCTCCACCCCCTAAGGAGTCAAAACTACGTTTGCCACCGAGAAACGCACCACCACCGAGTGAATCAAAACTTCGTTTCCCACCAAGGAACGACCCTCCTCCCAATGAATCAAAAGTACGCTTACCGCCTAAAAATGCGCCCCCACCTAAAGAATCAAAGCTGCGTTTACCGCCGAGAAATGCACCCCCACCCAATGAGTCGAATGATCTCTTGCCACCTAGAAAAGCACCCCCTCCCAATGAATCAAAAGACCGTTTGCCGCCTAAAAATGCTCCGCCGCCCAAAGAATCAAAAGACCGCTTGCCACCGAGGAAGGCCCCGCCGCCCAGTGAGTCAAAGGATCGTTTGCCACCGAGAAACGCGCCGCCGCCCAGGGAGTCGAAGGATCGTTTTCCGCCGAGGAACGCACCACCGCCTAGAGAGTCGAAACTTCGTTTGTAGTAAGGAACGTGTCCACCTCCGAGACTGTCGAATACTCGCTTCACGTCATTATCTTCAAGGTATCGTTTGTAGTAGGGAACGTGGCCGCCTCCTAGACTGTCAAATACATGGGCTTCACCTGAATCGGCTCCTCGCTTTTTCAAATCCTGTAAGAATAGGAGAAAGAAAACATAATTAATAACAGTTTATAGAACGTAGAATATCAGGGATAAGATTTTTTAAGATAAATACGCACCACACATCCGTTAAATTCGAACAAATAAATGCACCATATGATACAAAAAAATACATCGATTTAAAAAAAAAACTTTCATGTTTCTGGTTGATTTCTTTTATTATGGCTTATCAACTACTTATGGTTTTAAAGTTGAAACATATTTTGGTTTGTAAGAAGAATTTTCTTTTTTTGTGTGTAAGTATTCCATTAAAATTTTTCTTTTAGAATAACAAAACTTTCTCCAGATACAAGTCCTAATATTTAACCCACAGTTTGGGAGAGAGGATGGATTTATTGCTTTCCTAAGAGCATTTATGGATGTGCGTTGTGGTACAGTAGATATCGGCTCGGAACAAGAAATCGGGGAATTCCAGTTGAATTCATTACCTTCACTTACGCGCAAATACCCTTGGGAAAGGTATTAATCCGTTTCTTCCTTCCAGTTATGGGTTAAATAACAGTACAGATTCGGTTCTATAGTCTTGGTTGGCAACCAGTCTACTGCAGAAAGCAATGGCAACCTACTGCGGGATAATCTTCTGCCCAGTCAGTCATGTCTCTTTCGAGACATGATCACCCAATCGTGTATCATGTATGGCACTTAACTGACTGAAGCGCATTTATGCATAAGTTCGTGTAAACGGAATTCGAACTTGATTCTCCAATTTCTCATTCCGTGAAGTTACCCATTACACTATCCGAACACCCCAAAAACTTTCGTAGAAAAAGATACTTTAAATTTGTTTGTTTTATAGAATGCGTAAATTATTTTCTATAGCCACATAAAATATTTAAGATTTAACGTCATAGATATCGTTCGGAAATAGACAATTATCAAATCATCCATATACATAACCATTTCCTCAGATCAATGATTAATTATGACATCAAGCGAAATGAATCTTTTTGGATTCTTACAAGAAATAATCTTTCGTAAGCCCTTACGAAGTGGCGCTATAACTTCACAGACAAAAGGTTTGAACATTTCATAAAAAAAAGAACATCCATAAAATTAAAACGTCGTATGCTCCACAAAAATACATGGGTTTTAAAAAAGAAATAACTTTCATGGTTTTGATTGATTTCTTTCTTATTTTTTTACAGCTTATCAACTACTTATGAATTATTTAAAGCCGAAACATTCTTTCTTGCTTGTAAGTATTGCATTAAATGTTTCCTTTTAGAAAAACGAAAATTCTCCAGATACAAGTCTTAATATTTAACCAATAGCTTGGGAGAAAGGATATATATATTTTTTTTTAATCATCTCACCCCAAGCAAGGCATTCCACTGCCACTATTGCGCATGGGGCTACATAGGGGAAGGTAAAGAGAAGGAGTGGTTAGACATAGGGAATGTCAGGAGGAAGGTGACATATGAGTAAGGATAGCGAGGATGAGGGTTGGGCAGATGGGAAGAGTGTTTGATAGAATGGGAGCAGGTTAGTGTGTTGACCTTACATTTGAACTCCTGGAGATTGTAGCCGTCGGGGAAGCAATCGTTTGGAAGAGAATTCCACAGTCGGGAAGTGCGAGGAAAGAAACTGTTGGAGTAGAAGTTACGGCTGCATTTTATCGGTTTCACTGTAAAAGGGTGGGATCTAGTTGCTAATCTAGTATCTCGTTCAAATACGTATTTAGGGGGCACTAGTGATCTAAGTTCATCAGAGCAGAAGCCGTGAAAGTATTTATAGAAGAGACACAGGGAAGCCACGTCGCGCCGGTGAGAGAGAGACTGCAGGCGGTCTGCCAAGTCAGTATCTATCACATTACAGACCCTAATTTTTGTTATTCTAAAAGGAAACATTTAATGCAATACTTACAAGCAAGAATATTTATTCATTTCTTAAGATCATTTATTCGACCAATTAAATTCGACCAATTAAATACTCTATATGATTCATATATAAGTTGTGTGGATCTTTAAGCCTATGACGTTTTGAATTTTGTAAAAATAATTAATTTCCTGTATCATAATTCGATGTACTTTGTTAAAAAAATAATAAAGATAGGTGTAATTAAGTTTATTTAAAAGAAAATGTCACCTCCGACTTGAAATTTCTAAAATCGTATATAAGACTTTCTGGAGCCTTTAAGAACTTCCTGGAGTATTCTAAAATTATGAAACCGTCAAGAACATTATTTTTGTAAGATTTTTTTTAATTCTATATCTATAAACTGCTAAAAGCGTTAAAAATACACAAGTACTATCCAGTTACGTCAGCAAATTGAAAAAAAAGCTTCTACTAGTTTGCAATATTTGTCTATTTGTTAGGTTGCATGCTATACTGTAGGTATAGAGTGCTAAATGCGTTAAGTAATATCCAATTGCATTATTAATAATTTGAAAAATAATGCTTCTGAAATATCTGATTTTTTTTTACCCATATTTGCCATATGTTAAAATCGAATTTTCGGTTTCGGGTGACCTTTTTCAAGAACTAAAAGAAATTAATATCCTTTATATAATTTTTGAATAAAAGTTTATCAATTTTGGACTCAGGAACATCAATAAAGTGCCATACGTGATACACGCTTTGGGCAGAAAGATTTGACTGGGCAGAAGATTATCCCGCAGTAGGTTGCCATTGCTTTCTGTGGTGGACTGGTTGCCAACCAAGGCTATAGAACCCAATCTGTTCTATTATTTAATCCATAACTGGAGAGAAGAGATGGATTAATACTTTTCCAAAAGATATTTGTGAGTAAGTGAATGCAAGGAATTCAACTAGAATTCGAACTCGGATTCCCTGTGTGTCGTTCCGTGTCGATATCCACTGTACCAGGGTTGCTAAAACGTCATAACAATAGTGGATCATGCCGTTATTTCAACGTATCGTGTCTTCATGCGCCAACAAGTACTGTGTTTTTTTTTAATTAATGAAATATATTTAATTTATCAACTCACATCAACTCACTGGTTGGTCCTACCATGTTTCTTCATTATATTAACGACCTAAAAACTTTCCCATGTTGTTAGTAAATATATTAGTAGACATCCGTTTATCTCGCACACTTTGTGGTCAAAATTCAGTTCTTTGGAGGTGAAACAGGAGTGACCTTTCCAGAGTGCTGGCCTGGTCGATGGTATATGAAAGGTTGTGCGCTACCTAGACTACATGCCCCAGGCGACAGGATTAAAAGAAATACAAGACATTGCATTTGAGAGACGGCTTGGCTGAAGGAGTTGCCGGAAAGTTATCAGTGTTCAACCGCCTTCGGGTTCTACACTGGGTTTTCTGCTTGGATTTACTCCATTGCACATGTTTCTTATTTCCAAATTACGAATAATCTTTCTCAAGAAATTCTCCAAAGTACTTTTTGGGAGAAATATGGTCCAACCTTTCGATTTTCTTAAGTCATCATCACGGTAGGTAGAAACAAATGGTGGCTTTCGTAGAACTGGTGAATATAGCGACGTAGACCAAGAGTGTTGTGACGTAGGCTAAGAGTGATGTGACGTGGACCAAGTGTGTTGCGATGTAGGCAAAGAGTGTTGCGGCGTTACCAAGCTATGGTATGTGTATTTGTTTTTTTGAGGATGCAAAATCTTAAATAATAGTTGTTTTTATTTATAGATGGTTGTTTTTTTTTTTTTGCTTGAGTATTGGTTCGAGGATCATATATCTTCTTTTACTGTTTGATTTTACTAGTATTTTGAGTAGCTACGTAATGTTACTTTAATCCTTATGTTGCTTATTAATGTCTATCTATGTGTGTGTTAAATGTTAAAAGAAAAATTTAAGAATCAATTTTGAAAGTCCTATTCAGATATCTGATATGGAATTGTCAGAATAAAAAACGTATACCTTACAATGACTCAAGACTTTCAACTGAGTCTCAATTTCGGTGTCCGTTTCTCAAAGTAAATCGATTAGGTAAAGTTGTAAATTTCTTGTTTGTAATTTTTTTTCTTATTCTCGAAATAAAAAGAAAGAGGATTAGACGAATCTAATGGCAAGAAAATAGCATGGTTTATGCTGTTGGTATATAATCAACCAATATTTGAAATAATAAAGATTCAATCCATGATGACAGCGTAGGCACGATCAGCATTCTACGCAGTATGAAGGTCGGCAAATCAGTTGGACTCCTAGTAATGAATCAAGCAAAAGTACTCAGCCACCTTAATACGAACTTCCACACCGGGGGATTATTGAGCTGTTTTCCGGTCATGTCGGACTGATCGCACGTTTTACATTATTCAGTGACCAACAAATTATCCCTTTAACTCAGATCAGTAATAATAACAATAATAGTAACAGCATAAACAACAACAATAATAATGTTAATAATAAGGCAATAATAAAAATAATGATATACCGTCAGAAAAGAGGAAAAAAGATAAGTAAAGTGGCTCGAAAGGAATACAAAAGTAGGTTCCCACAGAGGATGAACAGATATAGGAATATATTAAGTGCAGCTTAGATGGGGCACAAGGCCGAAAGTATGGAGCACTCAATGAGGGTCGAAATAGCTACTCTTTCATACTTTATCTAGCGAGATTAGACGAAGTGCGCATAGTAATTTACTAATTGTAACATAGATGTGGCACAAGGCCGAAAGTATGGAGCAACCAGTGAGGGTCGAACTCATTCCTTAGTCATAATTTATCTAGCGAGATAAGTTTGCTAAGCATTATATCTTGTCGAACTGCCCTTAGTAGGAACAGATATACTCTGGGGACTGTGCAGTCGACTTCGCTTTGATTATGTTAATAAATGATAAGAACAGAAATCTGTGGCTGCACTAGAAAATGAAAGGAATCAGGTACCTGAGATCATGAACTCCTATTTCAACTAATCGAGAAGATGGTCATAAATGCAAAAATAAAAGTTGTTTTGTCAGTGGACTACCGGGTAAAAAGAAAATAAATTGGAAAATATAGAATATGAAGGTTAAATAACTGGTCAAATTTGAGAAAGAGATGAAACTTTTTGGCCAAAGCAGTACTGGGATCTGCGTGGAAACAGAGGACGATATTGACTATTTCAAAAGACAAACCGTCACTTAATCATTAACGATAGTCAGCAAACATCTGATGTAAATATTAAACTGCTCGAAACAACAGAAACAACAACAACAACAACAACAACAATAATAATAATAGTAACTTTTACAGGAAGGAAACTGCAAGAAACTGTTTTGAAAATCACCCAGGCCAGGTCACAGAGATAGGACCTCTAACAATTTTATGGCATATTACGATACACACTGACAGAACAATTAAGCTAATCGCTCAGTCATTGTGGTCAGAGTCCACAAGAAATGAATGTGCTTTGTTATTGACATGCCATTCCCTGCAGATTGTAATGTATCTTTAAAGATCTTTAAAAACCTATCGAAATACAAAGATCTTGAAGTGGTAATCTATAAAATTTAGCACATGAGGACATTAGTAATTCCAGTTGTAGTTAGAGCCCTCGGATTTAGTATTTGAATATGTTTTTATGGACTTTTCGTAAACATATTTGTTAAAATGAGATGTCACTTTTTTTATGTCATTTAGACTATATTTTATTCATTGCACCCTATATATATATATATATATATATGTATATACAAAGGAATTTGAGAAAAACAGTTACTACTTCAGCGATATATGCATAACTGTTCAGCAATGAATTGAGTTCTTTCGGTGACTAGCGTGTGTATTCGCCGCTTATATATAACACGCTAAATTTTCCCTGCTCTAATTCCATGTGCCTATGGCTTAGGGGTTAGCGAATCCGACTGGCACCAAATGGGTCAAGTTTCGATTCCGTCCTGAGGCAAGTAGATGTCTAGCCACAGGGATGAGCTTCGGAACAGGCTTGTATGTGGATGACGAATATATATATATATATATATATATATATATATGAGCCCAAAAAAGTGGTTTCCTTTTGTATATCCAAATTGCCTGTATCACCAAGCTTCTTATTGTGATAATCTTAAAGTTAAATTTATGAAATTATTCAGGTATAATCGTGAACGGCATTGTAGCTGACGGTATCCGCGTCTTAATTATTTTTCAAACCATTTTTCGTTACTCCTATAGGCAACGAGGTGATTAATGTACTTAGGCGATGAAAGAAACCGGTAGTCCTTTGTCCTTTTCATTAGGGCAAATGCTTTGTATTATTTATGGTTATGGACATTAGATTGCCTATTTTATTTATTTATATGTTTATTTTTTATTATAATATTATAAGTGTGGGTTGTGCTGTCAAAAATGACGGCAAAACATTTATATTGATACGCCATCTAAAATGACAGCAATATATATATTGATATATTTACTATTGAGTATCTTACATTAAGACAATAAAATAATCCAAACCCCCGAGCTTGAAAAGAGGGAATTATATATATATATATATATACATATTCTTAACTACTCGAGGACATAATTATTAATAATTAAAAATAAAATAATAAGGCACTATTAAAGAGCAAACACACGACAAGAGCTTTTATAAGTGATTGTAAAGTTTAATAACCAGTAGTAAAGAGAATGAACTGAGCCGACGCTGTCTTGCTGTTGTCTCACTAATTAAAAGATCCAACGCTGCCTGCCTGTTGTCTCTCTCCATGAGTACGATAGAAGGGATATATATATATATATATATATATATATATATATATATACAAATAAATACACAACAGTCTTTATTATAGTCGAGAGTATTAATATATTTTACTAATACTAAGAAACTATCTCACTAATTGGAAGAGTGCTAACGTTTGATCGATGCTTACTGACTAAAGTTATTAGTTCTAACCCTGTTTGTAAAATAAAAGGGAAGGAAAGGTTAAAAAAAATACCTAAAACTTAAAACGATCGGTCAAAATGAATAACTAAAGAAATCTCACCTGTAATTAAAAAAAAAACAAAAATTCGAATAATACTTGAAAAGAAAGAAAAATAGCATAAAAATTATTTATTCAAACAGTGAAATCTCCAATCACAATGAACGAGGGAAAAAAGAAAGGAAATTAACCGCACCAAATGCTTTGATATCGTTTGTAAAAAGATTGGATGTAAATCTTGCTTCTAATTGGTTGACGCGTTTCTCATCTGCGCGGAACTTCTCAACCAGCGCATGCGTTATCACTTTCTCCACTTTTTTCCTCTCTGTAGCATCTTCTTCCATTTTCACTTTCCATTCTTTAACTGTTTCATCATTTTTCTTTATTTCATTTTTACTGATGTTGTTTCTGCTTCGAAACAACAACTTATTTTAACGAAAGCACTAGATCTTAATTTAACATCCTTCCCTTATGTTACTTCGAAAAATCAAAGAAAAATGAGAGTGGGAAGAAATAGCTAAACTTAAAAGAGTCATCATTAATGTTATTCTTATTAAAAATACTTTGTAATATGTGTGAATTTTTAGATTATTTTAAGCATAATCGCTGAGGATATGGCTTGTTGGGGTGGATACACCGACACATTGATTTCTTTTTGTTTATCTGGAGAAATCAAAATGTTCAGTGAAAACATATTCATGATGAAAAGCTTTTCTACAAATCAAATATTTCTTTTCCAAAATTGATATGAATGCAACGGATCCATTTATAAAAAAAACCTTTACAACACATGTCTTAAACTATAAATATTGATATATAAACACAAAAGACATGATCCATTCGTTTGTATTTCTATATTCATGTAGTTAACAGATGAAGACGACTTCAAATCTATTTTCCGATACAACAAATATGACTAATTTTAGACACTATACAAGGTGCAATGAGTAAATTTTTACCATTTTATATTTTTAATTTTGCTCATGCACTTTGTTTGTTTTTGATTTTGCCGACGGCACAGTATAGTAGGATCAGCTGGGCACCGTTTTTAAGAAAAAGAGCACAATGATGCAAATTTTGGAAACGGCAAGCTGTACTTCTTGACATTCACACCGAAAGCTCCAATACAAACATTTTAGAGAGTTTTGGTGTTAATCTGAGGATAGTGCAAAGGAAAGGATGTGAAATGAGTTGGACGAGTCTAACTTTGATTACGAATGTGTTTGAAGTGATCACTATTAGTAGTCACATTATGTTTCCGTTCATTTTCCCACATAGCCATAACCTTAAACTCAACACGGAGGTCTACATAAAGTGCATTGATGAGGTAGTGTTGTCCTGGGTCAATTAGGCGCGATCTATCTATCTATCTATCTATCTATCTATTGCCAGTTGCCAGTCAAGGATATAAAAAGCAATCTGTCCTATTATTTAACCCGTAACTGGAGGGAAGAGACAGATTAATACCAATGGTATTTGTGCGTAAGTGAATGCAAGGAATTCGACTGGAATTCGAACTCGGCTCCCCGATTTGTCGTTCCAAGACAGACGTTGCATTTAAATTTTTAAGATTGTAGATAGCAGAGAAATTAGAAACTGGAATAGAATTCTACAGGCAAGAAGTGGGAGAAAAACAAACTATCAGTAACCTTTACAAGTTGAATTTTGTTAGTTCAACAATAAAACGCTAAAATCAATTTCCCAGTCAAGTCAGTTAAGTGCCATACGTGATACACGCTTTGGGCGATCATTTCTCGAAAAAGACATGACTGACTGGGCAGAAGATTATTCCGCCGTAGGTTGCTATTGCTTTCTGCGGTAGACTGGTTGCCAGCCAAGGCTATAGAACCCAATTTGTCTTATTATTTAATACATAACTGAAGGGAAGATACGGATTAATACCTTTCCCAAGGATATTTGTGCTTAAATGAATGCAAGGAATTCAACTAGAATTCGAACCCAGCACTCCGATTTGTTGTTCCGAGTCGATATCCACAGCACTAGTAGTACGCTTAAACTCAAGCCAGAATAAAACTATGTCTCTTTGGGGAAGTCGAGGTGTTAACCCGGGGCTGATAACATTACGGAACCTTCTTTGGATTTTAGTGAGAACCTTGAGATATATGGCTGGAGGACCACACCACATACAGTGATTTTCTAAGCTAGCTTAGATGTGGCACAAGGCCGAAACTAATTGGCACCCAGTGAGGATCGAATTCACTGCTCAGTTGAAATAATCCAAGCGAGACAAGATTGTCAAACAGTACACTACGTCGAGGTGTCCAGATAGATGCCCACACCACATACAGCAGCAATATTCAATACACGGACGACTGGTATATATATAAATATGCAAGATGGATTCTGACAATAAAAAATATCTATCTATCTATCTATCTATCTATCTATCTATCTATCTACCTTTCTTTCTTTCTTTCTTTCTATCTATCTATCTATCTATCTATCTACCTTTCTTTCTTTCTTTCTATCTATCTATCTATCTATCTATCTACCTTTCTTTCTTTCTTTCTATCTATCTATCTATCTATCTATCTACCTTTCTTTCTTTCTTTCTTTCTATCTATCTATCTATCTATCTATCTATCTATCTATCTATCTATCTATCTATCTATCTATGGTACTTCGGCGTGGTGTAATGGTTAGTAAGCTTGTCTGTCTAGTGCCTGTTACAACTGAGTAGTGAGTTCGATCCTCATTAGGTGCCCATACTTTCGTCTATGTGTCACATCTAAGCGGTGCTTAGAAAATTTACTATCTATCTATCTATCAAGCAGTTTAGGTGCATATACATGTTTCGCTTAAAGGCATCCATCTCTTTCGACATTTTTTAATCTAACAAAAACAAAAACAAAAAACAAAAAACAAAAAACAAAAAAAAAAACGCTCGCTCGTAATTAAATTGTCAATACATCTGTTAGTCGGCTATGTATCCGAGCTCTTACAAAATTGCTATGTACAGAAGAATAAAACAAACGACACGCTTTAAAGGACGAAGTAATGATGGAATGTAATACACTCTCTCAAAAAACACCATTTTCCCTCCGTTTCTTTACAAGAAAAAAGAAACGCTTAAAATGTAGATCCATGTTGTTCAGCATCTGTTATAGGTTGGAAGACGCATGCAAAACCTGGATTATCAATTGCTAAGAAGAGGCCGGTCATTCGCAATAGCATTATTGTTCATTAGCCACTTTAAGTTTGCAATTTATTATTAAACTATGTTTTAATCTTTTTTTTGGCTGTTGTTGTTGCTATTAATCTTCAAGATCTAACCATACATTTAGTGTAAGTTAATGTTAGAGTATGAAGCAGGCTGGGAGACATCCGTTTACTAAGGCGAGGACATAGAAACAAGAGGAGTGAAACATTGAATCGCCTAGTGATGAATTGATAGTAGAACAACGAAGAAGACGTCTAGTAAAGAGTCAAGAGGTACTTAGAGGGATAACATTGCCTATTTATATGGTATATGAAAGAAAAATAGTTATGCTATCTTTCTGTATATTTTCCTTTTTTCTTTTATTCCTTGTTTTTTTCATGTTCATTGAAAAATCTCATTTCTCTCCTTCATTTCAAGTTTTTCTTTTTTCTTTTCTTTTCGTTCATGCCATTAAATGTAACAGTTCTCTGTTCTTTGTCTTTTAATATTTCTTTCTTTCAGTTTTATTTTTATATTATTTACTTTTAGTCCTTCATTTTTAAAATGTACTCTTTCTTTCTTTCTTTTTTTCTTTCAGTTTTCTTTTTCTATTATTTTCTTTATTTTAATTTTTTCTTCTTTTTAAATTTGCCCTTTCTTGTTTGTTCCTTTCTTTCTTTTAGTCTTATTTTTCTATTATTTTCTTTTTTAATTTGTGCTTTCTTTTTTCTTTCTTTCAGTTATCTTTTTACTATTTTTTATTATTTTCTTTATTTAAAAATTTTTCTCTTTCTTTCTTTCTTTCTTTATTTTTTCTTTCCTTCTTTCTCTTTTTTACTATTTTATTTTTTTTAGCTTTTCAAATTTAAAAAATGTTCCTTTCTTTCTTTCAGTTTGATTTTTCAAATATTTTTTTTTTTACTTCTTTCTTTCTTTTTTTTCTACTATTTTCTTTCTTTCTTTCCTTTTCTACTATTTTCTTTCTTTCCTTCTTTTTTTTCTACTATTTTCTTTCTTTTTTGTTTTTCAAATTTAAAAAATTTCCCTTTCTTGTATGTTTGTTCCTTTATTTCTTTCAGTTTTATTTTTCTATTATTTTCTTTATTTTTTAATTTTCTTTCTTTCTTTCTTTCTTTCTTTCTTTCTTTCTTTCTTTCTTTTCATTTCCCCAATCTATATCAATCATATTGCAACTATCAGCCAGCTAATTTTACAGACTACCGTTATTTCACTTTTAACAACTTATATCCCAACTTATCTGATCTTTTGTCAAATGAAGCAAAGCTGAGTAAATAATAGTCTATAAAGGCTTTTTTTGTTCTTTTTCTTTCGTGATTACAACCCAACGACGCAAAAAAGTCCTTCATCTCATCATAGAATGGAGATTGGGATAACAAAGACAAAGATCGATATCAGTCAATATAGGATCTCAGTCCTCAGTGAGATAAACAATACCTAATACGAAAAGCAATATCAATTGATTAACAGACATCCAACTGAATACAATCTTTTGAAGTAAACAAGAAGGGATTTTTGTATGTGTCTACATGTATCTCTGTTTAATATTTTTCTTGTTTTTTAACAATAACCATTAGTAATACTGTTCTGCCAAGTTGTCAAAGGTCTAATCGCTTAAGGGAAGTTTGAAACGCAAGTAATATTTTACCAGTTAAAGACTTCTTCTTTTTCTATGTGCCTTGTCCCTTCAGTACGTAGGCAATCATGGTGGCACTTAGCCCGCTTTCTCCTGTAACATCTCGCAAACCCCGTTCTGTCATTCTGCTCAGGCCCTTCAAATACGTTATCTGCCTGCTTTCGTCGGAGCATAAGACACGAAAAAAATTGTAGAAGAGACAGAGGGAAGGTGAAAAAGTGACTGGAGTCGAGCCTCCAAGTCGGGACCAATCACATTACAGATTCTCCTTTGAAGCATATCGGGAACACTGAGATGAACAGCATGGGCGCCTGACCAGATTCTTACCAATGAAACACGAAGAGAATGCGAATTATTCATCCTGGTCCAAGTTTCAATGGTTAGGTTTACTGAGAGTAAGGAGAGTGGATCATCAGAACACATAACATGGAAGTAACCAGAGACTAGCTAAACGTTTACGAAGTTTTGTCTGCGAGGAAAGAGTTGTGGGGAAAAATAATTCATCGCCCACAAGGCCAAATAGACGCATCTATCTATCTCTATCAAGACAGGCAAATAAAGACTGCGCAACTCCAGACCAGATATTAAAGCAATATATGAATCTCGTAAATATATTCCAACAGTTTATATGCAATAATGTGTGATTTCTTACGATATTTGTATTCTAGGCGCCCCATCATGGAACAATGACTCCTGAAAATGTCTTCTAGATCATCTTTACCGTAGTGAGTTCGTTTCTCACTGAATGTTCCACACTTGCAGCCCTGTAGCGGCTAAAGCTAGACTTGAGATGAATTCTTTTTCGTCTATGTGCCTTGTCCTTTCAGGACGTAGACGATTATAACTTTTCATGTCTCTCTATCCCTGGTGGCTCTTAGCATGCTTTTTCTTGTTATTCCACGCAACCCCCGTTCTGTCATCCACCTGCTCAGGCCCGTCAAATATGTTATCCGCTACTTTCGCTTGTCCCTTTTTCCTCTATCTAGCCTGTTAGTATCAGGTTCTCCAAGCCCTCCTTCTTCATTGCATGTCCCAGGAACTCTAGTTGTCTCTTCCTGATGCTCAGTATTAATTTCCTTTTCGTTTGCATCCTTTCCAAAACCTCATCATTGCTCACATGCTCGGTCCATATTATCTGTAACATCCTTCTGTAGAACCACATTCCAGTTGCTTCAAGTTTTTCCTTTATTTTTGATGATATATTGTCCAGCATTCACTGCCATATTGAAGAATTGACATTACAGAGCAATCCAGTACTCTCTTCTTTGTTTCTAGTGAAAGTTTCCTGTCTCTTAATACTTTACTCAGCTTCTGTATAGCCTTTCACCAGTTAAAGTAGATTACCATTAAATTTAATTGGGATCAAGACCTTAACTCCCGTAACCTTTGATTGTCGTAGGCACCACATGTTTTCAGCAGTAGTAAAAGTGGGTGCTTTCAGGACATGATCGGTTGTTTCCGAATTCAAAGTTCTTCTGCTAGATTAGTTGCTACCCAAAATCGAGAAAGAATAGACTGTTCAGCTTTTAAACCTGCTATTTGACGTAGACGAAGATAGATTACTTTTTTTTTTGCTAAGGGGAATATCGAAAAATACATTAAACTGGCTAGATCAGAATCTGACACGGCTCAGCGATTTCATTTTCCGCTCGAATAAGATTCACGCACTTAAAAATTTAGTTATGAGTTAATGTTAAAAGAGTATAATCTAAATTGTCAAAGAATCTATCTATCTATCTATCTATCTATCTATCTATCTATCTATCTATCTATCTATCTATCTATCATCACTATTTTTATAGAAACTTAGCGGCTCGGATTAAAGTATCCGAAAACAGAGTTCGAATTCCAGTCAAATTCATTGCATTCATTTGTATGGGAAAAAAGTTAAGAATTTGTTTCTTCTTCCTCCAGCTACTTGTAAAATAGGAAGACAAACTTGGTTTTATATCCCTGGATGGCAACGGGTCTAAAGAGAAGGAAACTGAATTCAAACCACATGCTGCCTTATATATCTTTAAGCAAAGGCTGGAAGTTGAGGACGGATGTGGTAATCTGAATATCCCCGGTGAAAAAGGAACCGGCAAGCCATTGCACTAATCTGCCTTAAAAGTCAGCCGAATTAACAATTGTAAGATAAAGTGAAATGGAAACCACTTCAGCGGAAAATACGTTAATGATTCCTTTGACGACCTCTTTCCCATCAATATTTCAATTACTCGCTTTCTTTCTTTTTTTTTTATAGATATTAATACATTACGGAATTATATGAAAATTTATGAAACTGGCATTAGCCGACATATTTGAATTTTTATTTGTTTTACGTTTTTATTTTTAATGGATACTCATACTTCAGTGAAATATATAATGTACAGTTTATATATATATATATATATATATATATATATATATATATATATATATATATATTAGTTAATTTCCGTAACATGTTTACATTTGTTGACATTACGATACATTTCAGATAAAGTTGTTGCAATGAATCGAAAATTATGTTATATATGCTTGATTAGAACATCATTTAGACTGGAGGTCATTCGTAGTCGAGAGGTCTAAGACGTTACCACGTTACCACACCACATGATAGCTTCTCCTAGGTGGATAGGGGTTGCAGGTTCGAATCCTGCCGAATGACGCATATTTTTGTAATAAAAGTTATCGTAAATAATCAGGCCAGTAGATATAAATATTTCATACTGTTTAATTAAAAACAGAATATCTACTTAAATACGAGTATCGATCAGAAATAATGTTCAAACAAATCATTTCATATATATGTGTAATTAAACAGTACATTATATATATATATATATAAATAATAAAACAGACTTTCCACTCAAATACGAGTATCCATTAAAAATAATAATGTTAAACAAATAAAAATTTAAACACATTACGATATGTAAAACGTCAAATATATTTCAGTTTTTAATCGTTTAAACCAAACAAAGCCAGAAAGCTACTAAGAACTACTGGGAAGAACAGAAACAGATTTAAAGGTGACTGAAGAGAAAAGAATATAAAAAGAAAACTATGATAAAATTTGACGTTGTATTTAAAGTTTTGGTAGATTTTAGTTGATAGAAGAGTGGGAGAGAAGAAACTATTAAGAAAAGAACTTAGTTATCGTTAGCAATTTCAACAGTAACATGATGAGACTTAGCTGTCAAACTAGTAGTACGCTTAAATTCATGAAATCAAGGCACCAAGGAAGAAATCTTATCAAAACCATTGCCATGAAAATATTTGTAGAATAAATACAGGGAAGCTACTTTACGGTGGTAGGATAATCATTGAAAGTCAAGATGCTTTGCTGGGAAAGATGATATTGCAGACTGTTCTTTGGATTTTGTCTGGAATCTCAGGATATATAAAAGAATAACCAGATCAAAAGTGGCAACAATATTAAATGGGAGTTAGACCGAAAAGGTACAGTGAGTTACACTTCAGTAGGCTAACATAAGCCATGCTAATGGAAAACAAAAAAATCTTCTCTAAGATGATTAAAGCGAACAGTTGAGTTTTTTAAGCGCTAGACTTAACAAGAAATTTCTCGTCCCAGTCGGCAAGGGAATGACAATCATTTTTGAAATCGGCTTCCAATATCACTTTATTGAAGTCGTGCTACATCTCAGTCTCTACATAATACTACTCTCCCCGCCCTAATTTGTGGTAAAATCATAAGGTAGCCTGAGCTATCTTGCCATTGTTGAATACTTGTCTCTAAAAAGGGTAACTTGGAATTTAAAACTGTGGAGAAGGTAATAGCAAGTCATGATAATTCACAGATACTAAAGAAAGGTAATATGTGGAGAGCCACGACAGATTACGTCTTGTAAGGACATAAACAGGCAAAGAAATCTCCCTCAATTAATTGATTAACTGGACAGTAAGTTATTAACTTTATAATATAAATATTTTAATGACCTAATTCGAGGTTAGACTTCTCCCTCTCTAGGCCGATTGACATCAATTTATATCACTGTTTAAATAATAAGGATGTCAGCTGTAACAAATATGCCCACTAAATTACGTTTGCAGTAATTAGAAATATATATATATATATATATATATATATGAAGAGTGTTTCTATAAATCTCTCCTCTCTCGTTGCCTTTCTCAATCTAAGATTTCTAGAATCTACAAGAACCTATAGCGAACATTCTGGTTGAGAACACGCTCATCCCTCACAGATCCCTTAATCGAAAACATCTTGGTGTGAAAAAAATGCTACACATAAAACAGTATTAACCTCACGCTATTTAACAACGAAATTAATCTTTTTTTGTTTCTTTTTATAGAAGGACGCCAAACCGAATTCCAGCTATGCGTCTTTCGCAGGGCTCGGAATGAACGCTACAGCTGTATAGGCATCGAACAACTACATCGTAAAAAGACAATCATGAAAAAATAAAAATTAACAATACTTTACAACAAAGGACTTGAAAATGCTTAAGATGTGGCTGAAAGCGCTTGGGACTATGGGCACCAGGGGCAATTCTACATTTTCTTATCTCCATCAAACAGAAAAGCATTAAGAATAATTAAAAAGCTCAATAAAAAATTCACAAAATTTTCCTTGTCCGTCATATTCAACGAAACATGTTTGAAAGAAAGTTTGATGTAGAAATATACAATACATATATAAATATATATAGTCATACGCAGACAGATCTATTTCCCTGTATCACAGCTCATCAATACGGTTAGACATCCGATTGCTTTTATTCCAGGATTGAAACCCGACCGAAATGGCATTAGTCGGTGATTCTACCACTGAACTATGGGCGCTCGACAAAAGGATGCAGACTTTTAAGCGTATGATGTATCATACGCCAATAGCCAGAATGCTCTAATTCATTACTGAATGAGCGATATCTATCTATCTATCTATCTATCTATCTATCTATCTATCTATCTATATATGTACGCAAATACATGCCCATATATAATTATTTATCTGATGTCAATAAAGCAGAGATCAATGCAATAAATTCAGATCTATTAAATATATATTAATAAACATACACATCATTTTACTTTCTATAGCACAACTCGGAGTTTCATTCACTATGCAATCTCCAAGTGCTTATTATGAACTGTTCATAATAAGCACCTGATTAAGGCATAGTGCATGTAACCCCGAGCCGGGCTACAGCTGTAAGACAATATATATATATATATATATATATATATATATACGCTTTGAAATCTAAGTTCATTTTTTTTCGACTTCACAAACAAAACTAAAAAAAAATCCACTATTTTTACGCATTGAAAAATTACAGAAATGCATATATACGTATACATTTTTTCTTTTTAACGCGATTACTTTCCACATTCCCATTGGACGAGAAAAACAGTGAATTATTTTTTTTCTTTCTTTTGTGCCTTTACCTTTGAGAGAATTCAGGGAAAAGTTTAACTGTTCTAATGATATCGCAATTTTAGCAATAAATTTGCTAGACAGGTGTAACATATTTGCTGACAGAACTGTAAGATCGGAGGTGTATCGCTTTTAAGTCAAACGTTTCTTTCACAGAGGAAGTTCATTTATTTCCAATTAACACGTCTGGGCTGGTTGATTCGCATGGACTTCAGAACGAAATTGTCAGGCAGGAACACCCGAACAAGATGTAAGAATTTGTACGCATAAACGCAATGGAAGCGAAATAAGCCCGCCTCCTCTTCATGGTAATTTCAATTTATTGTATTTTTTTCTCTTTTGATAATTATAAGCGACTTTCTAAAGTGAAATAAAACGTGTTGAATTGGTATATCAGTTTTGGCTTAAAGTTTTTTGTAGTTCTCTTCAAGACGTTCTCTTTATGGTAACTTTAGTATTTTCTTCATGTAAATTTTTCTGATGTATGTATGGATGTCAATACGTTTTGGATACATTTTTCGTGGGAAGAGATATTGGGTTAATTCAATGAAATTGGAAATCGGCGTGCTGAGTTCAAATTCTGACCAAGTCTGTTTCTTGGAAAGAGGTCTACAGGATGAGGTTCTCTTACGGACGTAAGTGAAAGTAGTTTACTTGGTTTAAAAACATATCGACTCGTTATGAGCCATTTAATGCCAAGATATAATTTCCTTGGAGCTTCGGTAATTTTTTTTTTTTACTATTAGAATCTTTTGCTGGAACGTTTCAGTGCATTTTATACGTTCACTATTTTTCCATAGCTGGGACCCTAACAGGTGTTACCACCCTGGATCAAGGGAGACTTAGGAACAACAACAATTAAGAAATGGTTCCATGCTTCATAATACATAGAGGCCTAACTTACAACTCTAGTATATCGACATGACCAGGACAAAGAGGAAGAAGTAAGTGCATATTGTGAGGATATGTTGGATAGAAAAGGGTGGACTATAAACGTTTTTTTTTAATTAATTCACCCAAAGCAAGGCGATAATGCCACTAAGACACAAGGAGGCTACTCGGAGTGAAATAGTGACTTTAGAAGGAATTAGTAAATAAAACTTCAGAGTTCAGGTAAAGGCGTTTGAAGTTTCGATTTGAAGTAGAATTTCGAAGGAACCAAAAACAGAAACAAGAAATAAACCTCTACTCCTGTTCAGAAGACCACGTGCTTATGACTGTAGTGTTCGGGAACTCATATTCTCCACAAAGTACCATTAATTTAACCTATTTTTAGGTAACGTTTAATTTAAAATGTTGTCTTTAGGATCTGAACATATATTTCCTGGTATTATTTTCGCAACTTTGTATAATTCTTCATTTTATGTATGTTTTGTTTTTTGCTAAACAGTTTTGACGTCCAGTTGTAAATTTTATGTGCGTGTGCAAGAAAGGAGAAAAAAGTCGTTTTAACACACGACATTATAAAACCGTATCTACTCTACCGGAAATCATTCCTGGTCTCTGTTAATCATCATTTTCACTTCCGAAATGAGCATAAGACTCAAAATTATATCAGAGCCTTGATTAAAAGATGTCTATAACATGCATCAGTTAGCCAATTGATTACAACTTATCAGGAAACTGCCATGGCGTTATAATATTTGTTGCTTGCTTGTGGGTAAGGAATGGAGGTAGGGTAGAAATATCTGATTTATGGCAGAAAATAATGAGAACTTATTTATACTAGCTTTACTTTATGCTAGTGGGAGTTTTCATTCCAAAAAAGAAACATGGAATGAAAAGATTTAAAGGAAGAATATAGATTAAAAGAATGAAAGATGAGTAACGAAAAAAGAGAGAAGTGTGTGTTTATTTATTGTTTGCGACAATGGTTGACAAATACAAGAGTTAAGGCTTATTACGAGAAAATGAACGTTAATAATAAAGACTGAATACACACACACACACACACACACACACACACACACACACACACACACACACACACACAAACACACACACACACACACACACACACACACACACACACACACACACACACACACATAAAGAGGAAAACAATTCAAAATATAATGATCTGAATCTAATACTACTAAAATTTCAACTTTGGAAATATTGAAAATATTGGAAAAACAACAAACAGGTGGAAAGTGACTATGGTTGTTCCAGCAGACGACAGACAAAAAAGAAAGCAGAAAGAAAAACATGAAAAATGTTTAAAACAGATTAAAAATATAATTCTATGATGATAATGCAGCCAAAATTTACACTTTGACATTCTTTATTTTTTTTAAATTGCCGTGTTCTTTCAGAACGTAGGCGGTCATGGGATTTCACATGCCCCTATTCCTTCTTTCTGTTAATATTTTTCCTCTCCCAAACCGCGTTCAGCCATCTACTTTCTCAAGCCGATATCTCGCGCTGCTTTCCCCTGTCTCTCTTTTCTTCAATTCATCCTGTGAGTATTAGATTCTCCATGCCCTCATTTCTCATTACATATTCTAGAAACTTCAGCTGTCTCTTCCTGATACCAACAATAAGTTTCCTTTTCTTTTGAATCCTCTCCACAATCTCGTCGTTACTCACATATTCGGTTCATGATATCCCCAGCATCCTTCTCTAGATCGACATCTCTCTTGCTTCGAGTATCTCCTTCATCTTTGAGGAGATCGTCCCACATTCGCTGCCATATAGGAAGACAAATATGGCAAGTATTATTATTTTTTTTGTTTTGTTTTCAACCAAACCTTCATGTCTATCAACACCGCTTAGCTTTTGAAATGCGTCTTTTGGCTATGCCAGTGTGCCGATAATAAAAGAAGAGAAGAAAAGAAAACCTGTTGAAGAAGAACTTAGCAGACGAAAGATTAAAAATTGAAAGCTAGTCAAAATAATTGACTAATTCTTTTTAAAATATAATTATATAAAAATAATATTACTAAAATTTCAACGTTACATTTCAACTTTAAATTTCTTCTATAATGGAAGCGAAAATTTAGTATCTTCTACCAAAGATACCGTTTTCTCACTATGGTAGACTAGTTAGAATTATTGTCACGCAATACTTATTTTACTATCTATAGGCATGTGAAGGTGCCCAATTTAAAAGGCGTAAACAAATACATACAGGTTCCTCCACTTTTCCGGCATAAATTTTCGATACCTAAGTTTAAAATGAAAATTTTAAAATGAAAAATCATTCTTGAAGATTTCATTTTAGATTTAATCAAAAGCTTAATTATTAAATTTCTCATTTCCATTAAATAAAAATTCAAGTGTATTTCCGATAGAAATTATGTAGATTGGAATATCACATTTAATTTCTATTTCTTAAAATTTTTTTAAAAGCGGTCATTTTGTTAATTTGAAGAAATTTGTAAAAAAAAAGGAAGAAAAACTCATCGATTTAAAAAAAATTCAAATAATTTCTGACACTTTATTTTAGTCAAATTAGAAAATTGAAAGTTAAATTAATCTGATTTTGAAAGAAATATTACTTGTTGCATAAAAAAGTAATATAAATCAAATTATTAACGATTGCAAAGGGTTAAAACTCTTAAATTAAACTTTTCATAATAGTGGCGATTTCAGTTTACCATATATGAAAATAAGAAAAA
This sequence comes from Ascarosepion bandense, assembly GCA_037127315.1. Taxonomy (NCBI): domain Eukaryota; kingdom Metazoa; phylum Mollusca; class Cephalopoda; order Sepiida; family Sepiidae; genus Ascarosepion; species Ascarosepion bandense. The sequence goes on from JBBBDQ010000217.1 coordinate 714,648, forward strand.
ATACAAAAAAAAATTATTTAAAAAAAAGATAGCGTAACTAAGTTTATTAATCTTTGCAATTTTGGACTCGTAAATTACGTTTCATCTTATATACTATATTACATGCAATAAATACCCCAATACAGAATTTTACACGATTTTAAACTATTAGAAATTATTATAATAAAATGGAAAAATGGAAAAATTCTTGCAAAAATTCATTCTTCATCAAAAATAATTTCATTCATTTGTGAATAAATCCTGAAAATTTCATTAAAATAAGACAATTATTTGAATTTTACAAGAATTTCCAAATGAATGTGTTTTCAAAGGAAAACAAGCGAAAAAAAAATCAATGTTAAAAGTTAGCCACGGCGATGAGGTAAACAAAAAAAGATTTTAACCAAAATTTCGAACGTGTTAGAGAGGATTAAAAAAAATTCCAAAAATAATTAAAAACGCTTTGGTCTTTCATCTTAATAATAGCATCAACATTTTGACGATAAATCTTTATTTTTGTTTAGTTTGTGGCCTTTTTCATTACGCTATGCTGTTTTCCCGTAAAAACACGACAGTATAGTGGAGGTACCTACACATATACAATGATTTTAGAATATCTATCTATCTATCTATCTATCTATCTATCTATCTATCTATCTATCTATCTATCTATCTATCTATCTAAATAAATAAAAAAACACATATGAATATGTTCTTCGAGCGAAGGTAATCAGCCGTTAGACGCAAAGATACGGACATTGTAACTGAAAGGAGTTCGTAGGCACTCTCTGGCAGGATGATTTGTTCGCCGAAGAAATGTGACATTCAGTCATGGACAATGAGCACGCCAGTGTAGTGTTGTGCGATGGAGGAAATGACACTGACCGGAAAATCAGTGCGAATGATAACAGAATGGGTCTGGGTATGCGCAGTGACAGACAGAACAAAAAGTGAAAAGCGTAATAGAAACACTTCATTATGGATAGTGAGACGTTGGGAAGGCAGGAGAGAAAGGACTGTTATTGATAAAAAAAGTGTAGTGAAATCCATTCAAAGAGATATTTCAGACAGACATTTTATGAACAGATAAAGAGGTTTGAATGTATATATATATATATATATATATATATATATATATATATATATGTGTGTGTGTGTGTGTGTGTGTGTGTGTGTACAGAGTGAAAATAAATTTATAACATATACATATGGAAAGGATATCGATACAAATAAGTTACATCAATCATCATTGTCGTTTTCAGAATACATATCTTTATGAAGTGTGTGTGTTTATATATATATATATATATATATATATATATATATATATATAGAGAGAGAGAGAGAGAGAGAGAGAGACGAGAAAGAGAGAGAGTGACGTGAATTAATTAATATACGTATCAGGGTGAAAATACGTATAGTATTGTTATTCAGGTCTTAATAAAACAGTGCTTAATGTAGTATGAACCGAGCTATTTTATATTTTATGTATATTAATAAATATACATATTGTCCTAGGACAATGGCACAACTCTAACTTTCATGCGTTATGAAGTCATCAGGTGTTTTTTCAAATAGACAGCTTAATAGATTTGAATTTAAGTTCAGTCGTCGTTTATGGAATTTAAATTTTATAATATTAAATTACTGTTTTTTAATAACAAGAGTAAATTTTACATATTCTACGGTTTTAATTTGATTATATATATATATATATATATATATATAGTCATCCAAAGGCAGATCTGTTTCGCTGTATAACAGCTCATCAGTACAGTTAGACAGTCTTTTTACCCAAGGTTGAAACCCGACCGAATTGGCGTCAGTCGGCGATTCTACCTCTGAGCTACGGGCACTCGGTAGAAGGAGACATACTTTTTAGCGTGTATATTATCATTATACCCACCCAATAGCTGAGTGTTCTAATTCATTGCTGAATGAACGATGCATAGATGCCAGAGTAGGCACTGTTTTTCAAAGTCTACCATTCTTCCAGAGTGCTCAATCAAGGTGTGAGAACGTATATATATATATATATATATATGTGTGTGTGTGTGTATGTGTGTGCGTACAAAGTGAAAATAAGTTTATAACATATACATATGGTAAGTATTTTGATACAAATAATATAAATCAATCATCACCATCGTTTTCAGACTCTATATCTTTATGAGGTACAATTGTGTGTTATGGTTCAAATCATATCGGGTCGGAATTAGAAATCGTCAGTTCAAATTCTAGTTGAATTTGTTACATTCGCTTCCGCACAAATATCCTTTGGAAATGTATTAATTAATCTCTCCTCCCTACAGACATAAGTTGAATAGCAGGACATATTGGGTTCTAGGAGCAGAAAGAAATGACAACTTTCTGCTTGAAAATCTTCTGCATAGTTAGTCATGTCTCGAAAGCGACATGATAGCCCAAGCGAGTATCACATTTATCAATTAACTGACTCGCAGATGCTTATAGTACAACTGTAAATTTTCAAGGAAACTGGTTCAGCTGTTTCGGAGTCTATAGGCAACGGATACACACACAGATACACACACACACAGAGACAAAGTTCCATTTATAAATAAGTTTTATATATATATATATATGTATATATATATATACAAAGAATCTCAAGCTAGCCAAAACCTACCGCGGTTTCACACTACGGCTCGTCAGGGCTTGGCTAGCTTGAGATTCTTTGTATGTCTTTGCTCTACTTTTGCATTTCGTTTGTACTTTGTATCGAGCACTTTTTCTTTTTTGTGGTTGGTTCCGTTTGGGTTTTTTTTTCTTTACTGCGGAGTATTGTATGTTTTGTCCTTATTCCGCGGATTTCTTTTTTTCTCCCCTCTTATCCAACGCCTTAGTGCACCGGATTGTAACGGAATTAGGTTCTGTTTGTTAATGGTTTTTCTTAAGGTTTATCTTAGTATAAATTTAAAACTTAAATACTTGTAGAGTCTATTTAGTTATTATTTTGAATATATATATATATATATATATATATATATATATATATATATATATATAAATGTTATTTCAAGGCGTTTCGATCCTTGAGGAAATTTATGAAGACAAGTGTTTCATTTTATTTGGTAATCTATATTCATACAAGATCAAATGTGGAAAGGAAATATTGGTGATTTTTTAAATTTTGTGTATATGTATGCATGCAATATATATATATATATATATATATATATATATATATATATATGTGTGTGTGTGTGTGTGTGTGTGTGTGTGTGTGCAATGATTTCGAAAGACTTTATGTTGATATGTCTCACCTGTCAACGTAAAAATTTTACCCAATTACCATCATATATTTACAATTCTTAACTAAATTTGAATCATATTTAATATATATATATATATATATATATATATATATATATATATATATATATATATGACATTGTGTGACGTCATAGACCCGCAATACAAATTTACGAACTGCATCTGCTATTCGGTGACTGTTATCTTTGCATAGCAATATTTTGTGTTAACACAAGATAAAATCATCTTTGGTGGTAGATATCTTTATGTTAACCTCCCTGTAACATTTTTGAAGATGGCTCATGTGAGCCGAAAGCTTAGAACCAGTATAATAAAAAAATATCAAAATGTTGGAAAATTTTCACCTGAAATTATAGCCAAAATAAGATCTTTAGAACGGCTCATGATTAAACAGAATAGACATTCATTATCTGCTATATTTAATAGTATATGTTTAAAAAATGATATGCTGTCTCGATACATTATATATATATATATATATATATATATATATATATATTTTAATTACTTAGTCTTTGGACAGATATATATATATATATATATATATATATATATATGCTTATATACTTAGCTCCTTTCCTTCGGGAAGTTAGAGTTCTTCTCAGAATAATCCTTACACGTATGGTTATATCGTTGGATTCATTTATATACCTACTGACCTTTATTTCTTTTAAGAAGCCATTTCTCTGAATATATTATCACACCTAATACTTCGTCCGGATAATTTCTTCTCTGGATTTATTGTTACAACCATAAATCTACACCATCCAATAAACATGGTCAAAAAATCTTTTCACTTGATTTATTTTTACATCTATAAATCTACACAAGTTGGGATTTTACTATGGATCTATTTCCACCTGATTACTCCCTAAAAATATTCCATTTTCGCACTTACATTCCTTCTTATTATCATTAACCGACAAAACTGTTGAATTTATCAAGCGACTACGATGGAAAACTTATTTCTTTTTATCTCCAATCGACTAATAAATCTATCTCCTCATACGAAACTTATAATCTTAAATCACCTAAAACTCTTCCTAGTAATAAACATTTAGAGGCCTTCGAATCTGATATGTTCGAATTAATCAGAAAAATCCGTTTTAAAAACAACATAATAATATCCAATGTAACTTAGACAATAATATTAAAGGTAAAAAAATCTAATACAATTTTGGTCAGAGCTGACAAATCTCACAATATTTATAAACGCAGCCCATGAGAATATAATAAACTAATGAGAGACAGTGTCACTAAATCCTACAAATTGGATACTTCTAACACACTCTCTAATTTAGATAATGAAACCTCTAAACATGCTAGAAAACTGAAAATCGAAGATAGAATGGGAAAAATTGAATTAAAAAATGCATATATCTTACTGAAAGACCACAAAGAGGACGTTACTAGTGCCAAACCAACTAGATTAATTATCCCCACTAAATCCGAATTAGGAATAATTTCTAAACGTATTATCCAAGATATAGTCTTACAGATGTAAACCTCATTGAAACTTAATCTGTGGAAAAACTCCGACGATGCTATTAAATAGTTTAAACAACTACGCCACAAAGACAAAGCCTCATTTATTCAATTAGACATCAGAGATTTCTACTCTTCTATTTCCGTGGAATTGCTGATAAATAGCATAGATTTTGCTAAAAAATTCGTCACCATCACTGAGGACCAAGTAAACATCATAATGGCCTGTAGGAAAAATATTTTGGTCCATAATTCTTCCATTTGAATTAAGAAGGGACGCCGGAAGGGCGCTTTCGATTATGCCCAGATCGCAGTATATTAAACATTATAGGAAGATTTTGGGACCTAGAACTAGTTGGGTTATACAGAGATGACGTATTAGCAATTATTAACAATAACACTGGTCTAATAGTGCTACGAAACATAAACAATTAACTAAAGCCTTTAAATACCTAGGTTTTAAATTAGATATCCAGACTAGCCGTAAAATAGTTAACTTTCTAGACATCACCTTCAACCTCTCTAGTAACAGTTTTAGACTCTACCAAAAACCTAATCAAACACCTTTATACATCAATATTAATTACAACCACCCCTCACATGTATTGAGACAAATTGCTAACTCCGTTAATACTAGAATTAACAGACTATCTTCTAACCAAAAACTTTCGACACACGCAAAAAAACATATCATGCTGCTTTCATAAGAGTGGATTTCAAAAGCCGCTTTTTTATGACGAATCCTTAAAATATAGTAATACTAATAAGACCAACAGAAGAAAGAAAGCAATTTGGTTAAACCCTCCATTTTGCAAATTATGTAACATTAAGATTGGTAAATATTTTCTAAAACTCGGAGATAAACATTTTAGCAATTCTAGTCCCCTTAATAAAATATTTAATAGGAAAACCCTAAAAATTAGCTATTCGTGTACTACAAATAAAGAAGGTATAATCAGCTCCCACAATAGAAGAATTTTATCAAGATATAAAAACCAAATTGATAACTGGAGATCTACTACCACTGATCAAGCCAGCTCCAGAGTAAGAACTCCTAGTCGAGCCAGCCTTAATTCTGCAACTCCTAACCAAGGCAACCCTAGAGTTGGCCGGAATTTGCAAGACATAAGGAATGCAGCTGAACATGACAGTCATACACATAAATGCAATTGTAAAATAAAAAATGTGTGTCCTATGGATGGAGAATGTATGACAGAAAGGTGGTATATCAAGCTATGATATACTCAAAAGAAAATACAAATTTGAAGAAATACTACATTGGTATTTCAGCAGGTGCATGGAAGCAACGGTTATACAATCACACACACTCCTTTTCCAACCTTGAATTAAGAAAGCAGACATCTCTATCCAAATATCTCTGGTCATTGAAAGACAGAAATTTAACCCCTATGATTAAATGGAATATCGTTGAAAATCTAACACACCCATCACCTTCAAAGATTGCTGTCACTTATGCCTTAATGAAAAAAATTGCTATTATCAAACACAAAAATCAATTGAACCTACTGAATCTGAGGACAGAACTAGTTTTTTAATGTCGACATAGGAGCCGATTTAAATTATGTTAAACTTTTAGCCCCTCATTCATTCCTCCGAAGACTTTACACACATCACACTATCTTACGAAATATCGATTATTTATTTATACCCTATTGTTATATGTGTCGATGTTTTTTTTATATATACGGGTTTATATATGTCTATGGTATTGCTTACATATTTATTTTTGTGGGTGTATGTATGTTCGTATATATATGTATATGTGCGTATGTAAATATATATGTGTGTATATATATGCGTGTACATGTATGTGTGTGTACGCATTTACGCGCTTGTGTGAGTTGTATGTGTACATATATATGTTTTTTTACATTATTAACTTTATATTGTATTATAATTTTTACATTATTAACTTTATATTGTATTATAATTGTACTGTTGACCGAATAATTTTCCTACATTATTAACGTTATATTGTATTATAATTATATTGTTAACCGAATAATTAGTATAATTTTGATTATATAGTGGTGTGGTGGTAATTGTGATTAAAAAGGATTGATTAATTATTATAACTTAATTTTTTTAGATTCCAATTTCTTATCCTTCTAATATTAATATGTTAAATTTATTTTTAAACTAAATAATTAAGTTTAAAACACTAAATTTAAATAGAATAATTAGGCTTACTTTTAAATTAATTTTATTGCATGTATTGTATTATATTTGTTTTGTTGAATGTATGATTAGTATAATTCTGATTACATAGTAGTGTGATGATATTTGTGATTACAACAGATTGATTAACTATTATCTCTTAAATATTTTTAATTTTCTTAATTTTTTAAACTCCAATTTCTTATCCTTTCACCGTTAATATATAATATTGATTTTTTATTTTCAGTTTCTCCTATCATCTTTTCTTTCTAATTTAAATTTATTCTTTTCTTCTTTCTTCTTCTTTCCCTTTTCGTTTACGCTTTAAGATACTTACCCTTTCTCTTTAACACTCTCTCTCTCTCACTCATCTAACCCCCTTTCTTTACTTTTCAAATCTATGTGTCAGCAGTCTAACTGACTTGCATAATGCATCTTTAAGTTTAAGTTGACATCCGCTCTTACGCGTGCTCTTTGATTATATGTTCCGTATATATATGCTTATGTATGAATGTGTATGTGTATTCGCCGAACTGATATAATGATGTATTTTTTCTTAAATTTTCTTTTTTAAGGGAGCAATCTTTATTTTTATTCCGTTTTTTTGGTGGGTGGGTCTTTGTTTGTGAATTCATTCGTGGAAAATCTTCTGTACATTATAGACGGAAGCTGACGATGGTTCACCTGAAATAGGCTTATAATTCCGATTTACCATGAAATAACTCTTCTGCCTAAATTTTTTTCTTATATTTGCACTATATGTATTTATATACATATATATTTAAGGCTCTCTTAGAGAATTATCCTACCACTCTATGTACAGGATACTCCTTTGGATTCTTCTATAATATATATATGACCAAAGACTAAGTAATTAAACAATATATATATATATATATATATATATATATATATATATATATATATATATAGTTTAATTACTTAATTTTTGGTCAGAATAAAAATTAGACCAGTACACATTTATATTAAAAAGTGTTCAATACAGTTATATTGAAAAACGTTTGAATATTCTTCATTTGGGAACGTGTTATTACGCGACCTAGATTTCTATCTTGTGATGTCTTTAGGTTTATATGTATATTTATATATAAATTTAAATCATATTTTATATATATATATATATATATGTGTGTGTGTGTGTGTGTGTATGTGTGTGTGTGTGTGTATGTGTATATGTGTGTGTGTGTGTGTGTGTATGTGTATGTGTGTGCACTGTTTCTTCGCTGAAATATTTTAAAGCAGAACTTTTCCGAGTATTTTCTTATTTACTATTACAATAATAACACAAGTGAATATACTTAGACCAACAAATATTTCCATCGATTCTTTTAATAAACAAGAATAAAAGCTTCGTGAACATAAGCACTATAGTAAAAATTTTCTCTATCTTGATTGTCTGTCAAGTTCAATTCTATTTAAGTTCCATTTGATACTCCACCAGTAGTCAATCATCTTTCATTTGTCCCACCGTCCCTGGTAGAGTTCTTCTATTGTTTTGATATCTTGATGGATATTCACTACCGGTCATAATTATTAGGAAACCCCAGGTTTTTAAAAGAAATGATGTACTTCATACTATTTTTAATATTTATTTTCAAGTGGAAAATTCTAAATGAAAAGAGAATGGTTCTTATGTTATTATTACTTTGCAAAATTTTACAAGGCAAGAAAGCAAAGATGAACTCCTCAGAATCACCCTAAATATTCTTTATTCTTTCATTTATGAAACTGCAATATAGGTAATTATTAAATATTTATAAATTCATTTGATGCAAATGTTATTGTGCAGTATTAACAAAAGAACAATTCTATTTTTATTTACAATTATTCACTTGGCAATAAATACTAAAAATATTATGAAATACATCATCTTTTTAAAACACTGGGGTGGCCTAATAATTATGGCCGGTAGTGTATATCATCTACAATTTTCATTGTGACGAAACTTAATATTGCATCATTCATGCTGGCGAAATAATTCCAAGAAATATTACATGACTATTACTAATCTTAAAGTACTACTTATTTCAGGGACTTGATATAGATCTTCGTATTTAATATGAGGTCAATCTTTTAGGGGAACAACATCTTCTGCACTGTCCTCAGATTGACACACAAATATTCCGAAATGTTTGTATTATACCTTCTGAATGCCAAACAGTACAGCATGCCGTTTCTAAATTTCTGGCGGACTGAATTTCGTCATGAAACTTTTTTTGTTACAGACGGTGCCCAACTGACCCTACTCTTCTATGGAATCAACAAAATAAAAAAAAACAAACAACCTGCAATTTATCCATCATATATATATATATATATATATATATATATAGAGAGAGAGAGAGAGAGAGAGGGAGAGAGAGAGAGGGAGAGAGAGTGAATGAGAGAGAAAGAGAGTTAAGTAGATAGATGACGTAATAGTTAACGGAACATTACACTGCCAATAAAGAGTTTATATAAATAAAAATGAAATGATATCAAAGAGGGAAAAAAAGATTTGTCATTGGAAAACAGATCTGTATTTTTATAAGATGCGTGCTTGTGATTTGATCTTCCAGGCGAGGCGAGATTGAATTGGGAATGGATCAAGATGGCTGACTGAACCAAGCAATCAAGACGGTTGACTGAGTTAAGTAAATCCCATGTGGTTTAGGGTAAATTTAACAGATATACAAAAAAGAAATCCCAGCTTTATTCGGGGAACTTGAAACTTTACAAATAGACTAACTTATATTTTCAAGATAAAGAATGAAGTGAAAGTTGAGGTCCTTTAGTTATAAATCAATAAAGGTATTTAGATGTACAGGTGGTGCTATAGTTCGGGTTTCGGAATGAATTCGTGTTCCGATTGAAATGGCTACTTTTTCACTTTCGCATATGAACCATTGCTGAAGGTATAACGCTATCTCTTCTCTCACAAGCTAGGAATTAAATAACAGATCGGAATACTGACTTTAGTCATGTTGGTAACCTAGTAACTCTGAACTGAATATTACTCTGATGAGGTACGTACTTGAACTGTAACTAATTACCATTTAACACAGCGGTAGCATAATCCCTACATAATCTCAGTTAATATTGATTAAATCACACAAATGGGACCGAAACGAACAACCATGACGCAAACAAGAAATCAATGATCTGTAGTTTGCCTACATTTCTAAATTGCACTGCTACTGATGAATAACTATATTTACCGATGTGACTTTAAATTTTATATATAGTTCAATTTCTTTAATCTGGCACTCAGTGGGTCTAGCCTCCCATCGTCCGGAGTTTTTTTTCGAATTATCCTCTGCTTTTTCGAATCAGAATTAATTCGTTGTGGCTACGAGGCTCTTTTCAGCGTACTGTAGCAGCCGACAGCAGCAGAGTGTTTTATTGATACGGTCATTTCTTATATACTGTATATTTACCCATTCAGGATTAGTCAGTTATTTGCCATACGTTAGACACACTTAGGTGATCTTGTCTCGAAGGAAATATGACTGACTAGGCAGAAGTTCCTGAAGCAGGTTGCCAATCAAAGCTGTAGAATCTAAGCTGTTCTGCTATTCAAGCCATAGCTGGAAGGAGAATAGTTGGAATAATACGTTTCCGAAGGGCATTTGTGCGTAAGGGAATGCAACGAATTTGACTGGAATTCCGTGACAATATCCATTACACAACAACTCACATCCAGGATAGTAAGTATATATTGTCTTTTTTGCGGGGTAGGCTTTTCGGGGTACTTGTAGCGGTGATTTCTGTCCTACTTCCAAAGGTACTTGATTAAAGAAGTAGGACTACATTTATGCATATATATTGAATATATATATACCAATTTGAAAAGACAAGAGGGCATTTTTATGAAACTGAAGGAATCATTTTTTGCCAAGGAAATGTTGGCAAAATACAGTACTAAAACATATATAGATACCTGTTCTAATGTTTTACACAGAAACTGCTTCACCACCATCTACGTGTTCTTGAAGCGTTACACAAAGCGTTATATCAAGTTACAGAAACCGACACTGTTCCATAAAAAGAGAATTGAATTTGTTCTTTTTTTATTTTTAGGTTTGTGAGTATATTTTTATCTTTTTAATACTGTCTTAGAACATTTGTTATTCTATTATTTGTGGGTTACTTAACTAAGGGATTGTTTTAATTTTGTTCCATTGGGCTTCTGCATTTTACTGTGAAAAGTTTACTTTTTGTATCGTCAGATTTTGTTAGCGATTTCTTCGGATGAAGTGTTGGGACGAAAGAATTAGTTCAGACTAATAAAAATGCCCTCTTACCCTTTTACTCTGTTAATATATATATATATATATGTATGTGACTCTGTGCGTGTATAGAGAAAGAAAGATACGTGTATGTAAGTTAGAGACAAAAGGAAAGCATTCAAAATTGTTTGAAAATGAATAATCTTATATACAATCGGACTAACGACTTTGTTTTTATTAGATCAACGTTTAGGTCGCTGTTCTCTTCGGCTTTCATTTATCAGAGTAACGTTCAGATAATTTCGACATCGAACCTTTATTTTAATCTATGGAGGTAGACTGTTCTCATGTTGCTGTATGTTGAATGTGGCCATCACTTATTTTTTTAGTAATGTTTTGTTATTGCTCACCGTTCCCGCTGAGTGCTGCAGGGTTTTAGGGATTGAACTCACAATCCCTATACCACCAACGGCGCTTTCGTTCACTGAACTTATTCGCTTTCACAACCGAGTAAGCTTGCACATGAAAGAATTGAGAAATTGATTCAAACTGTGAAATATATTAGATTCTAACACTCCTTGCCTAATGAGTTGTTAACTACTCATGATTTTAAGTATCCGCGCTGGGTTGGGACATATTAATCATGGAGGAATTTGATAGTATAGCCTGCCTGCCTGCCTGCCTGCCTGCCTATCTATCTATCTATCTATCTATCTATCTATCTATCTATCTATCTATCTATCTATCTATGTGTGTCTGTGTGTGTTTGCGTGTGTAGCGATCACTTAACGCGTGAACGTACCAGCCACTATGCAGTGCTCATTTGCAAAGTTTTTATTTATCCACAAACATTCTGTTCTATTCTTGACATCGAGGACTCTTTTCTTATAAAGCAAGTTTTTAGAATTATATATATATATATATATATATATATATATATATATATATATATACTCCTGGGTATGATGATAAACTACATCAGGCAGCAAGGCCTCTGATCGGGTAATTGGAGGCTTTGAAGAGCATGGAACCATCTTGATTGGTGTTGTTCCCCGGTCCTCCTGCCCTGGGAAGCACGTATTAGAGCCCCAGCTACTGGCAAATACTAACAAAACAAAAACAAAACACTATGAAGATACAAGAATACTTTCTTTAGAGTAAAAATACCAAGGATGCATTAAACAACATGAAAGAACACTTGCATGACATTAATCTATATAATAAACTACAATTACTTAAAGAAATTAAACTGTGTTCTAAATTATAACTTTGACAAAACTACAACATGAAACATACGTATCTGGTTTAAATAATATTAGGTACTTCCAGTCATTTTTGATATCTAACTTTTAAACTGAAAAATTTACTTGAAATTTTTATTTTAGTTTTAACTGAAAGATAAATTATTAAATTTACTATTTCCAGTATGCTAAATATACTGGTTTATTTCATACAGAAATTATATTGATTAGAATATAAAAGATTTTTTTCAATTTTTAAATTTTGCCGCCATTTTTGAGTGATCGACATATTTGTAAACAAAAATCTTGCAAAAGTAAAATATACATCTGTGACACAATATTTTTGAAAAATTAGCAAATATTATGTTAAATTAATCTGATCTACACAAGTATTACTAATTTATAGCGTGAAAATTAGAATAAAACTATTTTTTAATTACAGATTTGAACTTTTTGACCTTTCCGCCGTATATCAAAACGTGTTGACATGTGCATGAGATACGATAAAAGTGTATGGCGTTCAAATATGGCAAAATTGTACAAATTTTAATCCGGGTAAGAGAGGAAACTCTGAGGGTTTAATTTGCACATAGAAATTTCAAATACACTAAAAAAAAAAATCGAAATTATTTTTAAAATATGAAGGCCAAACGATTTGTATAGAACTTTTCAATTTTCGATAGGCAATATAATTTTCAATTATTAACTTAAAAATCTAACCACAACAAATCTTTAAAGTATTTAAAAAATATTTTGGAAATTTTATAAATTATCATAATTAAGAAAAAAGAAATGAGAAAAATGCTTTTAAAATTTCATTAGTAATCGAATTTTTTTTCTTTAGACTATAATATCCCTAATTTTTAGTATTTATTCAAGAAATTAAAAGCTTATCAAATTAAATAATATCAGAGTTTTATAGCATTTTTTATTTTACTCTTCGGAGCAGATTTTCGGATACGGAGGCCAAATTAAAAAACATAGATGATTTTTATTCCCAATGAGTCTTGTGTTTAACTAATAAATCCATAGACCACAACAAAGTAAAATTTATTAAAATTTCATGGATTTACGTGGAGGGGGACAACAGAGGTAAAAATTACTTTTACAAAGATTTTTAAAAATAATAATTTCAAAAATAATTTAATTCATTTGTGAATGAGTATTGGAAGTTTCATTAAAATCCGATATTTATTTAATTTTTGTGCGAATTTCCAAATCAATGTTTTTGTCACTGGGAAAAAAGTGGGTGATGTCATGATTACGTTTTCCATTGTAAACAATCATAACGTTTTGGTTATTCCATAACTCAAATCAGAAGAAGACTTCTACAAAAGCCAAATACATTCCTGTGTTCCTGATTAAACCAAAGTAAGTAAGTAAATAAAGAAAGAAAGAAAGAAAAAAAGAAATAAAAAAGAAAGAATAAAATTAAAAAAAACTGTGTAGATATAATTAAAATTGCCAACTTTCATTGATATTTGCACGCTTTTGAACCTAATGTTCAAGAAGTAGGCCTCGGTTAAACGTTTGTATAGATGAGAAGCAGAACAGGCGCCAGGCCCTTCGCTCTGACGTTTTGTTTTCTCAGGAAATAAAGCTGATGCATTGCTTCAGATTGTCTTTGTGTTTGTCTTTGAAATACAAGAGTGGCCTTTCTCTAACCTTCTTGAAAGAAGCTGGTCAGAGAAGACTTCTACAAAAGCCAAATACATTCCTGTGTTCCTGATTAAACCAAATTCATAATAATTACGTTGGTCATATTACTACATGTCTATCTAGACGATTAACGTTACACCTATGCGACCTTAGCTCAGTTAAAACTCATTTAACCACTTACAAATACCTACCAAATTCCATCCAAAACATACTAATAGAAAATGCAAGTATAATAGCTTCATACACATGTAAAAGTTATAAAAAATTATAGTCCTAATAATAAAAAAAGAAAAGTCAACACTTAATAATATTAACAACGAATTCTGCTATAATGTACTGACTGTGTTTAGAAGATAAAACATCCCTATGACTTCAAGCACATTCATAAGAAAACACATTCAGTTAAAAACAAAAGCCCTTGATAATGGTTAAAATTATCGTCGTAAGCGCTCAGATATGTAGGCCTTTTGCATAGTTTTAAGCACTTTGTGTCCAGAAAAGAAATCACTTCTACGAACACAATAAAAATGAAATAAAAAGCCCAATCGCTTTAACTTATGAATCGTTTTTAACAAAACTTGTATGAAGAGAGTTTGCTGCCCCAAATATACAATTAGATAATTTCAGATAAGTGTTCTTGTGGCACAACTCAAGTTAAATTTCTTGGACACGTCATAGATCAAAATGGGATTTCACCCTTCTCTGGAAAAGTGGAAGCAGCTGAAAATTTCCCTGTACGCATTTTCCTCCGATATTATATGTAGTGTTAAGGTGGGAGACTGAAGCCAAATCTGCTCACTTTCAGTAGTTTACTGGTAGAAAGGCATTTAAAGCAAGCAGGCTTTGCAATAAAGTGCTCATTATCAGAGAGGAAGATATACTATTAATAGAATACAGAAAAATGTCACTTAGCCAAGCAACGTCCCTTATGAGTTAAAAATCAAATGTAGATGAAATATGGATCAGAATTCGATAGAATGATAATATAAGGAACAAATAGGAAACTTTTATTAACTTAACATGTTTCAATTTGTATTTATGTTCCTTGGTCAGTCATTTATCAGGTGATACATGACTGACCAATGGCAGTCAGCAAAAAATAAAAGCAATAAACAAAAATCCTTTGAAAATAGCGAAAGAATTACGCAAAAATGAAGAAAACGCTGACATCTCAATTTATTCAATAAATTCACAATTGGCTTCAACCACGGCCTCCAGTCGACTTCAAAATTTCCTGCGCCTCTTATGGACAGCCGCCTTGTTTAAGTTGGTGAATGCAAGCATAATCCTTACTTTCAGTTCATATTTGTTGTTTCAAGGACTTTTGTTGTTCTCGCGGCCACGCCCCACACATAATAATCAAGAGAGTTGCAGCTATTTAGTTGTTAGTGTAATGTGCTTGTCTAGCAGGTCCCCCTGCTTGTGTGGCATTTCGCAGAGTTTATTGCTAGACAGAGAGGCTTTCAGCAGCCACCCTCTTGATCCTGGTTAGCACTACCTCCCCAAGGCACTTCATGTAGGTCGCGATGTTGAGTCTGTCCTGTGGGAAGATGAACGCCGCCATCACTCGTGATCACTCTGAACACATTCGTAATTACTATGAGCCAAATTTTTCCGAAACTTGTGCACTTTCCTCAGTGTTAATATCTAATATTAACTGGATTCATTGGGATTTACCACCAAGCCGTTTTTCGGATTTATGACCTATATATATATATATATATATATATATATATATATATATATATATATATATATATATATTCCATCTGTGAACGAGTTATTACGCGACCAAGGTTTCTACCATGAGTGGTGTCTTCAGGCGATTTTCAATAAGTTATTGAATAAATCGCCTAAAGACACACTCATGGTAGAAACCTACGTAGCGTAATAACTCATTCACAAATGAAAAATATTCAAAGGTTCTACAATATAATTGTATTGAACACTTTAAGCCAAATGTGCACTGGTCTAATCTTATTATGACCAGAAACCAAGTAATTAAACAATCAATATATATATATATATATATATATATGTGTGTGTGTGTGTGCATAATAGAATTGCTAAAATTTGCAATGTTTATGAAAGAAGAGTGCTCAATGTTGGAGATAGAAGATTTGTTTTGATTTCTGTGTTCAAAACTTTTTTCAGTCTTTACATTTATTCATTGGCAACATGAGTTCAAATCAGCCACATGGTAAATTTTCTAAGCATCGCCTTAGATGTGGCACGAGGTCGAAAGTATGGGGCACCCAGTAAAGATCGAACTCACTACTCAGTTGTAACAGGTTCTAGCGAGACAAGCTTGCTAACAATTACACCATGCCGAGGTGCCCTCAATTGACTTAGTATATGGATCTAAATTGATATAGTCATTTAAACAAGGTCATGCCAAAGTGCCAAATGTCATAGCAAATATTAAATCATATAACTGCAGCAAGATAAAAGAAATAGTAATTTAAATGATTTTGAACGCAGTATGGCGCTCTTGATGAGCGTTGTGGAGCAGTGGATATCGACTCGGGGTACCGATTTCGAATTCCAGTTGAATCCCTTGGCAAAGGTATTAAACTGTCTCTTCCCTCCACTTATGGGTTAAATAATAGCACAGATTGGGTTCTATAGCCCTGGCTGGCAATCACTCTACCGCAGAAAGCAAAGACAACCTACTGCAGGATAATCTTCTGCACAGTCAGTCATGTCTCTTTCGAGACATGATTGCCCAAAGCGTGTATCACGTATGGCACTTAACTGACTGATGGTGCTCTTCGTCAAACAGGTGTGTCTGAGTGTTAAAAAAACTCTTGACCTACTAAAGTCTCTGTCAGTGGTAATAATTTTTTGAAATCAGTTTTTAAAATATTTTTTGAAATCCCTTTTTTTGATAAAAGAGGTTGAAGGAGAATAGGTAAAAGGATTCAGCCTGATAGAAAGGCTAGACAGTTACGGGTGGATGCAGAAAAGAATTTCTGAGCGCAAAACATCTTGCAGCAGATAGAGTGCACCATTAGCATACGGCATATAACGTTGAATACACCGGTTTTCGTTCGATCACCGAAGTTAACCAACGTTGAGCCTGGTCAGTACTTAGAGGGGTGACCACTTGGGAATACCAGGCGCTGTAAGCGTTCAGTGACGGATGTGCGTTGTGGTGCAGTGGATATCGGCCTGGAAAGAGAAATCGGTGAGCTGAGTTCGAATTCCAGTTTAGTACCCTGCATTCACTTCAGCACTGGTACCCTTGGGAAAGGTATTAATCCGTCACTTAACTTCAGGTTATGGGTTAAATAACAGGATGGGGCCTGCAGGCAACCCATCTAGTATTGGTGTCAATAAAAACACCCTTGGTAGCCCTGGCGAAGCATCAAGTATTCAGCTATTTGACAAGATTATGAATTTCGCTGCAAACTGCGCCAAGGTTCCAAATGCACAGGGAATACTGGAGGAGTGTAGTGAGTTCTATCTCGGCCAATGGCCGCAAGACGACAACGTCGACGACGACGACGACCACGGCGCACCATTAGAAATCAACACCAGGTTTTACCCCTGTCATATAAGAAAAAGAAACTGTTGTTACAATTCGCTAAGGATCATAAGCATTGGTCAAACACGACTGAAAAAAATAACCTCGTCTGATGTATCTCGATTTTCTACTCATACATTTATATCGCACATCTCATTCAGTAACCTTCTACCTTGAACGACTCTTGAGTCTTGTATTATTCGTAATAAAATCTCATCCTGCTCATATCTTTATATGATTTATGCAAGTATGAAGAAGATCTTGGCATTTGTTGATGATGGCAGAAGTACTGTATTCAAGCAAGATAAAGGCTAAATTATTGATTAGTGAGAGAAGGTTAGCACTCCCTAATGATAGACCAGGAGCAACACGCTCTTTCTTCCAATTTAATTTCGCCCCTTGTGCGAGAATACTCTAAACTTACATACTTTGAAGATCTATCTATCTATCTATCTATCTATCTATCTATCTATCTATCTATCTATCTATCTATCTATCTATCTATCTAAACAAGAAGCAGTTTAGAAACGAACCCTCGCTGTTAAAGCAAAGATTTCTTTATCAGAAAATCAATTTCGTGACAAGCAATCAGAAATCGAGCAATTAATGATATAATATATTTCGTTTTATTTTTGTTTGTAATATCTTTTTGTTGTCTTGTATTATCTTACCCTGGTCGGACCAGGTCAGTGTTTTATGCCTTTTTTTCTTTATTAAAAGATACAACCAATATCAATCTTTCACTTTTTCAACTTGTGCTGCGATTTCAAATGATACCAAGTTCATATAATAAAAGTGATGTTTATTGTCTAGTCCGTTCTGATAAAAAACAACATTCCCATAGCCAGATAAATCTAAAAAAACAGCCAGTTGATTTTTCATAGGCCTACTGAACAAGATCAAATTCGAGACATGCCTGAGTATTGAAAAAGTCGTCAGTACGGGAAGAAAAATCGACAAGCTTACAGATAAAAATAATAAAAGATCTACCAATTTGACATACATAGTGTGAGGTATAGATTCATATTTTCATGATAGATCAACACTAAATGAGATAGAGAAAGAGTAAGTTTAGTAAACAAACAAAAAACAAACAAACAAAAAAATCTTTACTGACTGGAAAAATGTTTGAAGAGACAAAATTTTGTTTTAAATCATCCTACCAACCTGGTGTAATGGATATTATCTCGGAATGAGAAATCGGAGAGCCGAGTTCGAATTCCAGTTGAATTCATTGCATTCACTTACGTGCAGATGACCTTTGGAAAGGTATTAATCCATCTCTTCTTCCTCCAGCTATGGATAAGTAGCCTTGGTTGGCAACTAGTCTACCGCAGAACGAAAAGGTAACCTACTGCTGAAAAATCTTTTGCCTAGTCAGTCATGGAGCGAAAGAGACATGATCGCTCAAGCGTGTATCACGTATGGCACTTAACCGACTGAGTCCTACGAGGATTCATTATTAGCGGACACAATCTCAAGAGTATAAGATATTCAGATGACACAGTGCTGATAGCAGACCTGGAAAGGAAACTAAAAAATTCTCCTACAGAAAGTAGCTAAGGAAAGCGAGAAGAAAGGAGTAAGCATAAATTACAAAAAGACAGAATGCATAATCATCATAAAAAAAAAGGAGCCCAAAATACCAATTACAGGTCGAGGGTACTAAAATCCAGCAGCTACAGAAATTTAATTTTCTGGGAAGTGTTATTACAAAGGCCGGATAGTTTGACACTGAGACTTGAAGTCGTATTGGCATGACCAAAATGCATCCAAAGAGTTAAGAGACAGAAAGACTTCGTTGAAATCAAAGAGTACTGGGGTGTTATGTGGCATATCTGGCATCGAATGATGGAAAATAACCACAAACATGAAAAAGAGCCTTGAAGAAAAAGAAATGTGGTTCTACAAAAACATGCTGTGCATATCATGGGTCGAATATGTGAGCAACAACAAACTTTTGGAAACGAAGAGGAAACGTATACTTAACTTCAGGAAGAGGAAGCTGAAATTTCTGGGGAACGTAGTGAGGAAAGAATACTTGGAAAATTCGATACTCACGTGACATATTAAGAGAGAGAGAGAGAGAGAGAGAGAGGGAAAGGAAGGCAGCGCTTAACATACTTGATGGGCTTGAGCAAAACGGAAGGCAGAACATGGTTTGGGAGAAATAAAAAATTATTAAGAGCTACAAGAGGTGGGAAGATGTGGATGGACATAATCGTCTAGGTTCTGAAGTGGCCTGGCACATAAAAAGACCTGATTACGTGCTAACCGCAGCGCATTTGTCACTGGACTTATTTCACCGTTCAACTGGCTAAAGAAGTAAATTTGTTTTTTTTTTTTTTTTTTTTTTAATCATTTCACCCCGAGCAAGGCAGAAACGCCACTGATGTGCAGGGGGTTACATAAATGTAAAAAGATTAATTAGAAAAGAGTGAGGAGTACAAACTAGTTAGAAAGGAACAATAGAAAGCTGAGAAAGCAGGTGCGATGACAGATACATAGGCGGAGAGAAAGTGAAGGTTATACAGGGGAGGGGAGAGAGCTAGAGTCCAGTGGTTAGTAGATGAGTACTAACTTTGCATTTAAATTTCTAGAGGTTGTAGCCGTCAGGAAAGCAAGAATACGGGAGTGAGTTCCACAGGCGGGAAGTGCGAGAGAGGAAGCTGCAGGAGTAGAATTGTCGTCTGCATTTAGCTAACCTGACTGTGAATGGGTGGGACCCAGTTGCCAGTCTGGTTGCACGGGTAAACACCTGTTGAGGAGGCATCAGTGACTTAAGCTCATCCGAGCAGAAGCCATGAAAGTATTTATAGAAGAGACAGAGGGAGGCCGCATTTCGAAGATGGGAAAGTGGCTACAGTTGAGCCGCCAGATCAGTACCTATCACATTACAGACTCTCCTTTGGAGCTTGTCAAGAACACTGAGGAGAACGGCAGGGGCACCTGACCATAAATGGCAGCAGTACTCCATGCACGGACGGATGGTTGACTTGTATACATGCAGGATGGATTCAGGTGGAAAAAACATCCTGGATCGACATAGTGACCCAATCTTCTTAGCAGTAGATTTTGCTATGGATTCAATATAGTGGTTCCATTTGAGGTCTGAGGACAGGGTAAGTCCGAGGAGGCGTAGTGTATTTTACAGAGTATCTCTATAAGCTGTTTTAGGTTAGTGAATAACTATTTCAGAATAGAGATGCCAGATATTTGTGTCCTTGTGCTTGAAAAACAGACGCATAACTACGTATGAATCAATTGATATAAGAAATTAAAAGATATTTTATTTAATTTCAAATTTGATTTATTCGTTTTGTACTTTTTCCGGTTATTTAATTCCAGAAAAATACTTTTTAAATTGTAACTTTTTAGGGGGATAATAATAATAATAATAATAATAATAATAATAATAATAATAATAATACAAATCTTACTAACTAACCCATAGTTGGGGGAAGAAGAGGTGGATCCACACATTTCCAAAAAGATATTTGCATGTAAGTGAATATAGCGAATCCAACTGGAACTGGGACCCGGTTCTCTGATTAAGAAGTCCGAGCCATTATCAATTCCACCAACCGCGCATTAAAACTTCCAGCACCTGATATTCTCAGGCGGTCACTCATGTAGGTACCTACCAGGCTCGACTTTGCTTAACTTCGATGAACTTACAAGAACTGGTGGTTCAACGTGATGTTATCACGAGCCTAATTTCAAATTCCATTATATTTCAAAGGATAGATATATCATGTTCTTCTCTCTTTCCACTCTGTTTTCATACAGCTCTCTTCACACCAGTATTCTCATCCTTCTCTTACCCATTCTTTGACACCCCCTGTAACTTGTTATTCTTTCTCACCACTCTTCTCTTATCTTACCCCCTGCGCACCAGTGGCAGTACTGCCTTGCTTGGGGTGAAATGATTATAAAAAATAATTAAGAATTATTGTTAAAGATCAAATCCGAACAAAGAACAAGGCATTAATTCGAGTGTGTTTGTTCGTTTGCGTTCTGTTTTCGATCTGCATAACCTCATGTAAGGAAGTAAAACTACTAAGATACGAAGTAAAACTACTAAGATACGAAGTAAAACTACTAAGATACGAAGTAAAACTACTAAGATACGAATGGTTACTGGGCGTGGAAGAATTAGAAACAAACTTTAATAAAAGGTGGGTCCGAGTTAGAGTTTTTTTGACGGCATATCAACCTCTGTGGGTTATTTAATGCCAAAAAGGTGGGGTTTTAATATATTATTTTTTTAATGCTCGGTTATACTGAAAAGGTTGATTTAGTCAGATAAAATTTTGTTCTTTTTTTTTTTTAGAAAACTGAAAATGTCTTCTAGTTTTGTTTTCAAAAATGTTTTGCTGAGAATCATTTTTTTCTTCAAAAGTATGTTATGGTAATAAATTTTTCTTCAAAAATGTATTGTTGGTAATATTTTTCCTTAAAAAAATGTACTGTTGGTAATATTTTTCCTTCAAAAATGTATTGTTGATAATATTTTTCATTCAAAAAATGTACTGTTGGTAATATTTTTCTTTAAAAAATGTATATTTTTCTATAAAAGTCTATTTTTATGTATATATTTTTATAAAAGTGTATTTTTACACTTTCATAGTATTTGACCTCAGTTTGGTGGTTAACTATTTGCCCATAGCTGGGACCCTAGCAGATACTATCACTCCGGATTTGGGCGGACGTGGGAACAACAGCAATTAAGAGGTGGTTTGATGCTCCTCACAGGCCTTGCTGCTGGATGCAGTTTATTGTCATATCCAGGACCATATAAAAGGTGGGACAAGAAGAGAGTAATCAGGAGGACAGTAGATAGCGATTGAAACTACGTTTAAATTTTTTGCAGATTAGAGTTAGCTGGAAAGCATAGAATCGTAATGGCGTTTCCAAGCAAAAATTGCGAGAATAACTGTGAGCATAAAACTTAAGGTATTTTAAATCACCTGAAGAACCCACGACCCCCCAAATATAAAAAATACACACAACCAACCCTATAAATAAACAGAAAAAGACAACAAACCCCATACCATACCAGCAAAACAAGTGCAGCTCCAGTAAAATAGTAGAAAAATAAATAAAAATATCGACACTGTAAAAAACTAAAAACTAACCCCCCCCCCCCCAAAAAAAAAAATCACACACACACACCCCAATACAAAATAACCAAAATTAAAGTATGAAACAACCAGCCCCAAAACAAAACAACACCTACCAACCCCTAAACCAAATAACAGCACGCACGGCGCCAGCAAACCACACCCGCACAAGATAAATAGGAAAACTTATCCTGAACTTAGCCACCAACAAACACTTAACCCTAAGACTTTAAAAAAGGTCAACAGAATTCAAATTACAGACCAACCCCACTCACACCTAAAAAACAAATCCAACACAAATCAACGGTCTTTTCTACTAGATAATTCTCATATCAACTAAACCACCTGAAGAAGAAGCGGCCCAGATACAGGTTTAGCTTCGACGCGAAAATTTTTGTGTAGTGATAATATGAATTTATAAACCATCGTAACAACTATTACAGTATAACGCTCTACATTTGTATCGAGCACTCTTTATAAAAGTAAATGCATGAACATCAGGTTAAAAAACCTACGAGTTCTACAACTTAGTTACAATACTATATATATATATATATTTCAATAGGAAATCTAACAGATTATTAATCCTGCGTAACGAGATGAATCCTCACTGAGTGAAGCACAGCTATAACTTTATATCTTTCCGTGTCTCTCCAGGATGTGGCCCATTGCGGCTTTTCACGACTGCCTATTATTGATATCTCTGAATAAGGTTTGTCCAAGATTTCCAAAATTCCCCAGTATTTATTTAGAATCCTAGATCTGCTTATTATTGATATCTCTGAATAAGGTTTGTCCAAGATTTCCAAAATTCCCCAGTATTTATTTAGAATCCTAGATCTGCTTATTATTGATATCTCTGAATAAGGTTTGTCCAAGATTTCCAAAATTCCCCAGTATTTATTTAGAATCCTAGATCCTCATTGAATAGCACTGTGCCAGACTAGAGTACACTTAGAAAATCAACTGCAGTGAATGAGAAATTTATTGGGTGATATGCCTGGCTAGCAAATGGAACTGGCACAATCTTTGGTCGCAGGTGTGTGTGTGCATGCAGGTGATTCTCTGTACGAGGGGAAAAAAAGGAAGAATTATTCACACTTCCTGTTTGTATAGAGGTTAAGGACAGCACGGAAATTATCTTTGGACACGTTAAAGCTAAGTACAGAGGTAATAAAACATGCAAGTTTTTTGTAGAAGATGTATTTCTACTAATGGTTTTTAAGAAAACTTACCATTGAGATGCCGTCATATCGTGCGACAGATATATTAATGCTTTCACTTATGAGATAGATAAATAACCACACACACACACACACACACACACACACATATATATATATATATATAGAGAGAGAGAGAGAGAGAGAGAGGGAGAGGGAGAGAGAAGAGCGTATCGGTGTAGCGACCCCGATTGACACCAAATCGGTCGAGTTTCGATCCCAGCCAGAAGCAAGTGGATGTGTTTAGCCACACTGATGAGCTTTGTATGTGGATGAGGAATATATATATAAATTATTAAAATACACCTTAAAGTGCCGAATCCAGGTGCGTCGTCAGTGTTGTTGCTCCCATGTCATTAGAAGTTTCGGGTCTCAATAAACAACAGACTTCTTCGATGGGCGAACCAAGCGAATATGATTAGTATTCGGCTCGCAAACAGAAAGAAAAAAATGCTACTAGCTTTAGGACGTGCATTATATAAGTTCTCCCAGAAAAGGTAATTAATCAAGGCTTCACTTGGGCTATTCGATGTTATAGATTGGGTATGCTTGGTTGTAATGATCATCCAACATACGGCCAAGACGGGGTGTCTTTTTGAAGAAAAGAAAGTAAACCAATATATACATATTATATATATATATATATATATATATATATATATACGTATACACACACACACACACACACACACACACACACACACACACATATATATATATATATATATATATATATATATATATGTTAAAAAAGAATTAATTCAAAGATGTTGAATGGCCATTTCGATATGAAGATCCCCACGGGGGACAACACATCACCTCAGCAACAGAAAAATCCTTTCAGAGTTTCTGAATTATTATATTATAGTTAAATGAGAATATATAACTTGTAAATTGGTGAAAATAAGTTACTCCTAAAATATATATATATATATATTGTCATCCGTAGACAGATCTGTTTCGCCGTATCACAGCACATCAGTACGGTTAGACTCCGATTGCTTTTTTACCCAGGATTGAAACCTGATCGAAATGGCGTCACTCGGCGACTCTACCCCTTGGCTATGGCCGTATATATATATATATATATATATATATATATATATATATATATATATATATATATATATATATATATATATATATATATATATATATATAAAAACAAACAAAGTACAGATTGGCAACTGGGTCCCATCCATTCACAGTTAGATGAACCAAATGCAGCAGACAATTCTACTCCAGCAGTTTCTTTTCTCACACTTCCCGCCTGTGGAACTCTCTTCCATATTCTTGCATTCCAGACGGCTACAACCCCCAAGAATTTAAATGCAATGTCAATAACCATCTCTTAGCCACTTGACTTCTGTTCTTTCTACATCACCCTGTATATCTTTTCCTTTCTCTCTACCTTTGCGACAGTCATCACACCTGCATTCCCATCCTTATTTGGCTCCTTTCTCTGACACCCCCTGTAACTTGTTTGTCCTTCTCTTCACTCTCTTCTATCTAGTGCCCTGCGCATCAGTGGCGTTACCGCCTTGCTTGGGGTGAAATGATTATAAAAAATAAATAAACTAGATAAATAATAAACAATTAACAAACCACGCCCACAAAAATAACCGTTAGAATAATACAATAGACTACCCACAATGCAATAGACTACCCACAATACAACTGACGTTTTATAAAAAAAAGTTGAGCAAAAGCACAACTGAGAGTTGCATTTAGCATGGAACAAACTGTCGCCTCTGCGTGTTGAAATATATAAAAGCGGACATTTTTATGTTTACATAAGCTCTGTCCCTGATATTGAGTATTTTAGGCCATAAATATAGCATACGTTAAAACTATATTTTATCATAGAGAGATGAATGAAGATATATATATATATATATATATATATATAGAGAGAGAGAGAGAGAGAGATGACGATGATGAAGACGAAGACGTTAATGACATTTTTATGGCTTTGTTTATTTTCATAGTATTTAAATTTTCAGAAATAGAAATGTTTGATTACATCGAACGTTATAAAGTGCGCCAGTGCATTGTAAATATTAGACATTTCATATCCTTTATTTTAAAGTGTTGAGAGTGAAAGTTGTGTACAGAAGAGTAAGCAATGACACAGTAGATTTTTTCAAGGTTGACTCTAGGTGTAACAGCTTTTTGCTGCTATAATTTACGCAGTTAAGCTAGTAGTAATTATAAGAAGATAGTAAAGATTATTTGTCAGTGTTTTCATGTCTGAAATTGTTTCGTCGATAAGGGTCATTTCCGTTAAATGTTACATTTTCATGAAAAAAAAAAAATAAACGCGTTATAATTACGCTTGCTCCCACTTTTGACAGCAAGTTGATATGGACATTACGCTACACCATCACCTCGTATAAATAATGGACGTTTGCGTTTTGACTTCAATGAAAAATGGAAAAGATGGAAGAAAAGACACTCTGTTTTTAGGAAAGTGAAAGGAAACAAAGTGAAGATATAGGAGGCTATAATGCTTACATGCGTTTTACGTCTGCTTCAGTGAAATAGAAAACCTCTTCGAATTTTTGATTTATATGATTGTTATGAAATATGTTTTTCTAAAGTTAAGCTCAGATATTGTACGATACAATAAGAGAATTTCCACAGGTATTTTATAGTCATATAACTCGCAATGAGGTTAGTTAATCATTAACTTAAGAATTATGTTTACAGTAAAGATGAGGACAACTGTCCGAAAAATGTAAATAGTTACAATACTTCATCTCAGAAACATAGATAGATGTTAAGAATTAATTAAAAAAGTAAAATATTTCTTTTAATTTTTTTCTAGCAGCCAGAAAAATGTTTTAGGCAGGATAAGGAGGGCTTGGAGATAACTGGCCAGATAGAGGAAAAAAGAGACAGGGGAGAAGCAGCGGATAACATATTTGAAGGACCTAATCAGGTGGATGACGGAACGAGGATTGGATGGTATAACAGGAAAAGGCGTGCTCAGAGCTACCAGGAATAGGGAAAAGTGGAAGGCCATGATCGCCTACGTCCTGAAGGGACAAGGCACATAGAAGAAGAATGAATTTATTTCGCTTGTATGAAAATTTATGCTATAATAAACTCGTTATTCTAAATTTTAAGTTTTTCTCCTTGTGAACATTATAAAAGATGATACTTGTAAGGGCACCAAAGTTCACCTCGCTAGGGGTACCAGCAAAAATAGAAAAGAAAAACAAAAAACCAGATTGACTTCTGGGCTTGTATCACGTCTAAGCCACTCTTAGAAAATCATTATTAGGTGAAGATTTACTTTTTAAAACGCTTTCCAACACAGCGAAACGCTATGCTGAAAACTTTGATGTTTGAGAATGTTTCTCACGCTGTATTTTTCGTGTCAGTGAATGCTGTTGCGTGCTTTGGAAACCCAAGCGTTATTTCGTTTGAATATAGCGAGAGAGAACCAGCATTCATTTTTAATGCATGATGTGGTTTATTCTCTCTCCAATATAAGGCAGAAAGAACACTACACAGGGGGATTCCTTTCGATATGTTACAATATTTGTTTTATCTCGGCATCTCGTTCCTCGAGAATTCACGAGAAACGTAGAGGCAGGGATTCTTTTACCTAGGATCATTATGACAACTACCTCCACACATCCACGCACAAGCACACAAGCACACACATGCATATGTACGCCAGCACGCACACAATCCTTACCATTAGGCCTACGTAAAAAAAAAAATACCAATAACAAAATAGGGATATTTTCCACCGTATTTTTATAAATTATATACATATGGATAAAAAGACCCGTGAGGGATAGCTCTCAAACCATTCCATATATCATCGTTGCTGTAATCAATTCTGTATCCTATTTCCTTATACACCTTTATTACGTGAGTGATTATGGCTCTCCACAACTTTCTATCCTTCGAAACTTTAATCAATGTTTGTACCCCTGCCGTCCATTTACACAAGCTTCTATCGTCTTAAATCTCGTTCATCTTTTATATATTCTTCAATACCCATTGTACCCAGTCTTTTCCCTCAATGTAACCCCCTGCACACTAGTGGCAGTCCCGCTTTGTTTGGGGTAAAATTATTAAAAAATTAAACAAATATATAGAATAAAATAGCTTGTTGCGTAGGTTATCTGGATGTTTCTCTACACTCCTCTTGCCTTCAGTATGTCCTTTGACTATCAAACTCTCTAAGCCTTCTTTCCCCATTATGTATCTCAGACATTTAACGTGCTATTTTTACTGATTTTAAGTAAAAGTGTTGATATTTTTTTATTTTCCTTAAAATTTTCCCGTTGAATAAACGCGCTGTTCATGATATTCCCAGTATCCTCCTGTAGAGCAACATCTCTGTTCATCTTAATCTTTGAAGAAATTGTCCAGCATCCACGACTATATATAGAATTGATATGACATAGCGGTGCGGCACTATTTTTTTTTTAATTTCTAACTTGATTTCCCTATTTCATAATACTTTATTTAGTTTTGGGAAGGCATCTTTCTATATTTCTTTACGCTTTCGGATTTCGGTGTCCCATTTTTTCGCGACTTTTAAAACACTTCCCAGTTAATTTTCTTCGTTTGCTTGATATTGGTGTTGGGACGCCCGCGCCTATTCGGATATAATGGACTATTCCATTACTATGTAAAGTAATGGTGGCATCTACGTGAGGAGAGTGTGCCGAGCAGCCGATCGACAAGTCAGTCGTAGACTTCCGGTGACGACACGGAAGTACCCATTGCTCATACTACGTCTTACGATGGTTGAGACGATTAACCTCTATTCTTGTATTGTATACTAATAACCTTTGTAAATACTATTTTCACGGAATACAACAATTAACCTATTCCTGTTGTTGAGTTATTTATTCTTACTCACGACATAACAATTGGCATCACCAATTCGTAGATCATATCTTGGGCTCTCTCTCTCTCATGTTAATAACCATAAATTATGTACTTTGTGGTGTTTTTTTTAATAATTGACGGTTAGTATTTTACCAAGGAGTACTTGCAGTTTTTTCTGTGTCTACTATCAAAACTGTGACATCTGCATGTTTTATATCGTTAAAACTATTTCCACTAATAATGAATCCCGTAGGTTTTCTTGTTCGCTAACAATTGCACTATAGTATAGGTTAAATATATTCGGCGAGAAGAAGCATTGATATCTTACACCTCTTTCAGTTTCGGACAGAATCAGTCAGTTAAGTGCCATACGTGATACACGCCTGGGCGATCATGTTTCGAAAGAGACATGACTGACTGGGCAGAAGATTATCCCGCAGTAGGTTGCCATTACTTTCTGCGGTAGACTGGTTGCCGACCAAGGCTACAGAACCCAATCTGCCCTGTTATTTAACCCATAACTGGAAGGAATAGACGGATTAATACCTTTCCCAAGGGTATTTGTGCGTAAGTGAATGCAATGAATTCAGCTGGAATTCGAACTCGGCTCCTCGATTTCTCGTTCCGAGCCGATATCCAGTGCACCACAACGCACATCCAATTCGGGTAGAATAGGCTGCGCTAAAAGTATTTTCACTTAACACTGCAGGGTTTACAGAACCAAAAGCATTAATAATAAAAAAGAAGAATTTTGTAATTTGCTTGAAGCATTGTGTATATTAAGTGTATGGGTAGATTTTAAAGGCTATCACAACGCGTTTGGTAAAATAAAGGAAGGTAAAGAGGGTGTTGGGTATTACCTACTTATTATTCATTAATATTACGAGATCAAAGTCCCATCGTCAGAATGATAGGAGAGCTTGATTTTACGTCCGCTCCTGGACCTTGCCTTTCAACGAATGGTCATCTTTCGCTGTTACTGCTGCCGTTATTTGTAGAGAAGGTGTGTGTATGTGCCTGTAAGTGTGTTTGTGCATGTATGTGTGCGTATGTGTTTATAGTTTATACATGTGCGCGTTGACCGATAGTAGGATTTGGCTTTTTGGCATCTTTGTTAAAGTGATAGCAGGACCAAACGCATTGCGATAACCTTCAAAACCTACCCATGCACAATAAAAAAAGACTCGAATCATGTTCTGAAATAGACTGGCCAGATCGAGACTTTCATATAGATTTAATGTCTGGTGCCAGATTTGCTCACAAATGTCTGAAATAGCTTTTCAGATCAACGATTAAAATAACGCCTATAGATCTAAGCGAGAGCTATCCTAAATCAAACATTGTGGACTGGCACTACAGAATTGAAAAAAAAACTATACTAAATAAAGGAAATATTATTTGAGGACTTCCACCAGGAGCAACAACTATAATAGGAGAGACAATATGTTGGCATTCAACACAACCTTAAACCAAAATCTAGGAAGGAAACTGCCATGAATACTAGAAAAAAGCAACAACAGCTAGAGGACTTAAGAAACTTATTTTTCTGAAAAATTGTTTTGCTGATATTACTATTATCATTAACTCCCATGTGGAATATAGGGATACAGTCTAGGTGTTGCTGCTGTGTTTCACATATCAAGCAGGTTTTTATGGGCTGAAATTTCTAGCCTCACACTCAACTAGATTTGAATTCAGAGTATCTAAAATTATGCCTATTAAAAATGATCGCAATCTTCACTAAAATAAGTTAACCTGATAGTCTGCAATAAATTCGATCTCTAAATAGCGCTCGCATATTGCAGCCTTGTCCTCGACTATGTCAAGCTTTATTATCATTATATCTAAACCATTTTCCATGTAGCTGGTTTCCTTGGTTGTTGCCGTCTT
This sequence comes from Ascarosepion bandense, assembly GCA_037127315.1. NCBI lineage: Eukaryota > Metazoa > Mollusca > Cephalopoda > Sepiida > Sepiidae > Ascarosepion > Ascarosepion bandense. The sequence goes on from JBBBDQ010000217.1 coordinate 745,332, forward strand.
GAATCAATTTTTTTAATCTTCCTAAAATGGTGGCCTTACACCAGTCTAACTGAAACATCATCTTTACGTATGTAGAGTGAAACAGCTCAGTCCTTATTTTTCCGCCTCAACTGTTAAAAATCCTTAATGCCGTTTTGTAGAAGATCCTCGATTCACTACTCTACAAAATCTTTCACACGGTTATGATTGAACTGATCTACTGATAAGAACAGCGAGGCTTGTGGCTTTAGATAACTCAAAGGCATTTGACATGGTTTCACATGCTGAAAGGCTATGTTTTTTTCTGGCCTGAACAATTAAGAGCGTGAGACTCACCTTCGCAAGGATGTTTCCAACTAGCGCCCAGTTGGCACACAAAAATAAATATACATATCCCTCTCTTGAATCTTCATAGGATGGACACTGTGCTGATATTTATTGAGCACAATATCCACACAGAAATCATCACCCAAATCAGAACCTAGAGAATAGACTTGTCTTGATAGCAGGGTGGAATCTCCCAGGATGTTATATAATTCACCTACCTGGGTTAGTCTGTCAAATGCAAATTCCAGTACAGTTAATTGCGGTCTGTTTCTATCTACTAATTCTACATGGCCGAATATTTAACTTGATATAATTTTTCTTAACAAACCGTGTAAGGAAGGTTTTGTTGAACGACCACCCTTCTAGATCCTTTTCCCATTAAATCATAGTCCACTAGGGCTCTATCCTTCCACCGACGTTATTTCTCATCATCAATGACCTTTTTGACATGTTCAGTTCTAAATTTGGTATTTACGATCATGGCACAAATATTTATTCCCGTTTTAATATTAATTCCAATACATCTTACAACGTAAAACTGGCAAATGATTTTGAAAATGACCGACAATCAGTTGTTAACTGGGGCAAGATATAACTTGTAAATTTAAGCTGTTATCTTTTAATCATCATAGAGAATTATCCTTTGATCGGCATAGCTAATCTTAACTTCCAGGAGTCCAACTTTCTTGGTCTCATAGGCATTAAGTGGAATGATTATATTGAAACAGTTGTTAGGTCTGCTGCTTTGAAAGTTGGTTAAATGTCTCGTGTCAGACAATCTTTCTAGCCAGAATCTATCATGAATTTTTATAAATCTACCTTTATCCATGCATTGAATAATTCTGCCATATCTGGTTTGGTGCTCCCGCAATATAACTCGAGACACTCGACAGAATCCAAAGAAAAGTCTATCTTTTTCTATGACTATTTTTATGACAGCTCTAATGAGATTTTCTTTTTGATACATCGACCGTGTTAATTTAAGAATACTACTATGTGCTTTGTGGTACAGTGGACATCGGCTCGGAACGAGAAACCGGGGAGCCGAGTTCGAATTCCAGTTGAATCCATTGTATTCACTTACGGGAAAATACCGTTGGGAAAGGTATTAATCCGTCTATTCCTTCCAGTTATGGGTTAAATAGCAGGACAGATTGGGTTCTGTAGCCTTGGTCGGCAACCAGTCTACTGCAAAAAGCAATGGCAACCTACTGCGGGATAATCTTCTGCCCAGTCAGTCATGTCTTTTTCGAGACATGATAGCCCAAACGTGTATCACGTATGGCACTTAACTGACTGACTAACTTTCTTTTCTCCTATTTCACGCTTTTGGAACTCTCGTCCGTCTTATCGTTTCCTTGTCACCTACAATCTTCAACAATTTAAATACAACGTCAGTCGATATATTTTGTTTTTCTGAATCATGTCATTTTATTATCCTTTCCCATACCCATCTCATTGTCTAGCATTTTATCAACCCTTGCGGTTTAGTGGCATTATAAACTTACTTGTGCTGAAATGATTTAAAAAATGCTTACACCCCATTGCATGCCTGTTGCTACTCATCGCTATTTCAGGTGCAAATATTGAGACGAGTTTCATTTTTTAGTTGCACGAGTTCAGTCTTTATTTCTAGATCACGTCATGCTACGTCCACGGCTTCGAATCGCCTGCATTTCTCCCGTGTTCCGATAGCAAAAAAAGTTCCACTAGAGCAGATTTTCCTCAGAAAATGCGAATTTATACAAGATTTACCACATGCGTGCTTCACTGTACACTTCCATCTTAATCTCTTAAGTCAAAGGTCAGTCGTTATCTTTCCTTTTTACCGTCATAGTCCACATACCCTAACACATTTTTAGAATGATTGGTGACCTTCAAAACCTACCCATACACAATAAAAAAAGACTCGAATCATGTTCTGAAATAGACTGGCCAGATCGAGACTTTCATATAGATTTAATGTCTGGAGCCAGATTTGCTCACAAATGTCTAAAATAGCTTTTCAGATCAACGACTAAAATAACGCCTATAGATCTTAGCGAGAGCTATCCTAAATCGAACAGAATTTCAAAAAAAAAATCAACAAAAAACAAAAAACTATACTAAATAAAGGAAGTATTATTTGAGGACGTCCACCAGGAGCAAAAACTATAATAGGAGAGACAATATGTTGGCATTCAACACAACCTTAAAGCAAAATCTAGGAAGGAAACTCCCATGAATGCTAGAAAAAGCAACAACAGCTAGAGGACTTAAGAAACTTATTTTTTTGAAAAACACTTCCATCTTAATCTCTTAAGTCAAAGGTCAATCGTTATCTTGCCTTTTTACCGTCATAGTCCACATACCCTAACACATTTTTAGAATGATTGACAATGAGGTGTGTAGAAGAAAGGATGATAAAAAGACATGATTCAGAAAGACAAAATGGCGACCGGTGTGGCATGTGATTTTTTGATATTAAATCTAACTCTTGATTTATAATTATCATATAAGCTTTAAATTCTAACCTTGAGGCACTCTCAAGTCTTGAATTGGGTGAACTTTAGTAAAAAGAAATAAGCAAAGCCCGTGATATAGAGGAATTTTCAAGCATGAAATTGAGAGTTCGATCCTTCCCCAGTTCTTCCTATGTAGAATTTATCTTCGCTCATATTTTTGTCCTTCTCATTTCTACACACCTCATCGCGCAGGCAATGTATAAATTTTTTCATCCTTGTCGAATTACTTTTCAGTTGTTGACATTTCTTTCCATGACACAACGACTACAGTGATAGTTGGCTTTCTCTTCGAATAATCGTCGGGAATTCCAGAGTGATTTCACGAGGTAAAAAAAAAAAAAATCAAATAATGAATAAAAAAAAAAAAAAGCATAAAAGCAACAACAAAAAAAAAGCGTTACAGATTTAGAAATCGGAGAAACTTCCATAAAAATATAAATCATAAATCTTCATGGCGCCTCGTGCTGCCGTGAAAGTCTCGTTGGATATTTGCATATCTCGGAGCAAAGCCAAACAAAATGGACGATAATCAAAAGCCCACACCCCAACACATACACACGTGTTTTTGCGTAGGTAAATCGTAAAGTGTGTGCTTGTGTGCGTGAGAGTAAGTGTATTTGAGTAAACGTAGTTATGTGTGTGTGCATGTGCGCTTATAAGGAGAAGAAACGAGAAATAAATAACAAGAAATTAAGATTTTTTCCCCCTGCTTACTGCTAAAGCGTTTCGGCTGTTTTGCTGTCCGCTCTTCATACGTTGTCTATCAGCCCGAGTAACTTTCAGGGAATTTTGAATTGAGTTCACGAACCAACTCTTTAATCCATTACGCTATTGTTCCTCGGGAAAAAAATTAAGAAATTAGTCTTAACTCTAATGTTCTTGCTTGCCTTGCCAGCGTTTACCACTGTTACTGAGGCTTTTACAGCGGAAACAGAGCTAACAGTAGATGAGTGCGTTTCTCTATTTCTAGAATTAATATGGGCTCAGATATGTAAAATTGATTTTTTACCGAACTTTCTTTTTATCTCCAATAACTCTTCAGCAATGAATTGAGTTCTTTCGGTGATTGGGTGTGTATACACCGCTTATATATAACACGCTGAAAATTCCTTTCTCTGATACCATGCGCCTATGGCTTAGGAATTAGCAACTCAGAGTGATACCAAATCGGTGGAGTTTTCGATCCCGGCCAGAAGCAAGAGGATGTCTAGCCACACTGATGAGCTGTATGTCTTGAATGTGGATGACGAATATATATGTATAAATAAACACAAAAGAAAAGCTTTATTCATGTTGTTCTTTTACTTATATGCAATTGTACAAAGACACACATATTAGTGATGCATATATTAAGAATTATTAATAAATTATATTTATTATTAATAAAAATTGTAGGTGTTATTATACATAATTATTACTATAGCTGTTTTATATATATATATATATATATATATATATATATATATATCCCAACATCTAGAGGCAACAATACCTTTCATGCTAAACGCAATCCTCATCACGTCCTGAGGCTTGCATTTAGCATGAAACAAACTGTCACCTCTGGGTGTTGATTTCAATGCCTTTATTTATATTTACATACACACCATCCCTGATTTTAACCACAGTAACGCATAAATGCAGGATACCTTAAAACATTATTTTAGCACATACACAGACACACAGACTCACACATAAGCATATATAAGCATGAAACAAACTGAAAGAAAATAAAAATTAAATGATTTCAAAGATTTCTGAGTAACCAAAAGAAAAAAGAATATTTGTCCAAACTAGCACAAGGTCCCATGGATACGACACCGGCTTACAATGATGGAAATGCAATAAAGATAACATTCGCAGAAACAATAAGGATTTAACGAGACAAACTAGTTAATAATCGCTCTATAGCAAGTATTATGTTTTTAGTTGTTGTGCGCTGACTAATGATAGAATTTAGAACACTATCAATGGTTAGCGAGATGTGCTTGTTGTTGACCTTTACTCTCAAGCTGACGTCCTAACAACAGTCGTGTGTAAAAAGGAATCGATAAAGAAATTTGATTTCACGAGTACAGGAAACACTAAGAACACAGCGAAGAGTGAAATGGTGAAGGAAATAACAAAGCGATTAATAAAAACTATTAAATAAGAAAATGAAAAGAAAAAGTATAAATGTTAATAAGAAAAAGAAACTGGAATAATTGTGAAAAGTATGGCGATATATTAGGAAAAGTGAAACGATGGTTCCAGCAGAGAAAATATGAAGAGGCGAAATCGTGCGAAAAAAGAGAGATAGTAGATGAAACGCCGTCAGCAAAAGAGTATGTTTGTTGATATCTATCCTCGTGTATGGCAGTGAATACCAGACAATCTCATTACTAATGAATAAAAGACTTGAAGCAACAGAAATGTACTTTTACAGAAGGATGCTGAAAATCTAAACTTATTTATAAATCGAACTTTGTCTGTGTGTGTGTGTGTCCGTTACCTATAGACTCCGAAACGGCTGAACCGATTTTCTTGAATATTTACACAGTTGTACTATAAGCGTCTGCGAGTGTTCTTAGCTAGGTTTTGTGTCGAGGTACCCCCGATAAATATCGAAAATCGATAATCAAATAAATCGGGTTATAGAAGGAGTGGTTCGATTTTAATCAAATTTGATACACTCATAGACAAAGACATAAGAAACCACATTCAGAAGTTTCAGGGTTGCAGTTCTTACAATAGTGCAGAAAGTCGATAATATATATATATATATATATATATATATATATATATAAAAGGCAAGAGGTTTGTGTGTGTGTCTGTTTTTCTGCCTGTATGTTTGTATTTTTTCAGTCCTTTTATTTTAGTTTTAGCTTCAGATTTGGCTCTAAGTAGGTATAATTGTAGTTCTGAGTCTCAGCCATGATACCATTTACTTAGAGGACTTATTTTGCCTTCAAAATTTAGTTTACGACAAAAAAAAATTGTTTGATATCGATACCAGGAAATCAAAATTTGACTTACATCCATTGATTTTTCTTTCAGTCTACGGTTTCGCTTTAACTGGAAACAACTATTGCTATTTAGTCTTTCGTGCCAACGTCCAAAGAGTCTGAGCTCCAGGACCATGGATTAGTTTTAAAGCTTCTATTACACCCGAGCAACGCCGGGCTATACTGCTAGTACCATTTTTATTTATTTCCGTTTTCTTTAAAACTATGTCGTTGTTAACATGTTTGTTAGCAACGACATAGCATTAAAGAAAACAGAAATAAAAAAGACACTTATACTTACATAATAAAAAGATAGTTGAGATTCCTAGAACATTTAATGAGGAAAGATGGTTTTGAAAATTATATGTCATTTTTATTATCATATCACCCAAAGCAAAGCATTTTACTGCCACTGTTTGCAGGGGTTAAATAGGAGGAAAGTTATAAGAAAGAGTGACAGGTTATAGGGGGTATCAGGAAATGGGTAAGAGATGTATAAGAATACTGATGAGAGTGGAGTGGAGTGGACGAAGAACAGAGCAGGAGAGAGTGGATGGAAGTTAGTGAGATAGGAGATTACTATTGACTTTACATTTGAATTTTTGAAGATTGTAACTGTCGGGAAAACAATTAAACAGAAGGGAATTCCACAGGCGGAAAGTGCGAGAGAAGAAGCTATTTGAGTAGAATTTGAGTTTACAATTGATATGTTTCTTTAGTAGATAGTTAATAGTCATCTTCTATCTCACTAACTTGCATCCTCTCTCTCTCCTGCTCCTGCTCCTTTCTTCGTCCACTCCATTCTCATCAGTATTCTTATCCTTCTCTTACCCATTTCCAGATACCCCCTATAATCTGTCACTCTTTCTCATAACTTTCCTCCTGTTTAAGCCCCCGGCAAAACAGTAGCAGTAAAATGCTTTGCTTGGGGCGATATCGCTTTTTCTTCGTAAATACTTTGACCATCATTCCAGTAGTACAAGGCGACAAGAAGAAATAATAACTTTTAAGCCATACTGCATCGCTAAACAATTTTGCTTTGGAAAAAAAACTCCTTCATGGTAACAGTTGTTCACACGGGTTGAGCAGTAAGGCCTCTAATAGTAGCTATTATAATCCCAGCTATGGGCAAATAATGAAACCCACACAAAAATTAAAAAAAAAAAGAAGCAAAATTATCAACAATAAATTTATGATCTACAAAATATATATCTACAAAACATGCAAAGATGAAGGACAAACTTGAAGCAGCTGAAATGTGGTTCTACAGGAGGATGCTGCGGATATCGTGGACAGAGCATGTAAGCAATGATGAGGTTTTGGAAAGGATGGAAACAAAAAGGGAATTAATGTTGAGCATCAGAAAGAGACAACAAGGAACTTTAGCTGTCTTTTCCTGATGCTCAGTATTAAGTTCTATTTCGCTTCCATCCTTCCCAAAACCTCAAAATTGCTCACATGTTTGGTTCATGAGATCCGCAGCATCCTTCTGTAGAACCACATTTCAGTTGCTTCAAGTTTTTCCCTCATCTTTGATGAGATTGTCTAGCATTCACTGCCATATTGAAGAACAGACATCACACATAAATCCAGTACTATTTTCTTTGTGTTTAGCGAAATTTTCCTGTTTCTTAATACTCTACTTAGCTTCTGAAATGCGTCTTTGGCCATGCCAATTCTCCTTCTGATGTCAGTGTCGCACTTTTCGTCTTCTGTTAGAATACTTCCCAGGTATTTACATGTTTTTTACCTGCTTGATTTTATTATTCCCCATCTGTAGTTAGAATTTTGGGCTCCTCTAACAAGGACACAGAGAACGTTATTTGACGTAAATGCAATACATTACGTAAGTTAGATTAAGCAATATATACTTTAATCTACTGTTTACGCTACCACTGTCCTACAAAACATAAGGTATATTAGTGTATTCCAGATGTATTCTTAACTTGCAGACATGATTACTAGTCAAGATGATACATTTGTCATCACAAGTTGTTCCCCAAAACAAAAGTTGCTTGTGACTCAACACAATAAAAATAAAAAATAAAACCATTATCATAGCTATAATTAGCATCCAATAGATAGGTTAGTTTGATTGATTTTTAACTTCTACCATTTCGGGTTATATAATATCAAACTTTGTGAAGGGCGCCCCCGGAGAAAATCGACTTCACCACTAAGTAGCAATGGTCAACCAGACTAGCCTCGATAAACTTCGCTCAACGCCAAAATGCTGGCTGGCTAAGGAAGAACTTGGAACGATAAACAGAGTACGGACAGATAGTAAAGGGTAAGTGTGTTGCGTAAAGAGAATGAGGGAGGAAGATAAATAAATAAAAGTGAAAGACAGAAAACGAGAGAAGAAAGTACACGTGACTGGACAAACAAAACAGAGTGGAATGGAAGAAATAAAAAGAAAAGAGAGTGAAAGAGAATGTGGTAGAGAGAAGGGATGCTAAAAGAGTGGGTGGGATAGAGAGAGAGAGACAGAGAGAGAGAGAAAGAGAGAGAAAAAGAGAGATAGAGAGAGGATGAAATAGAGAGCGAGTGAGAGTAGTATGAAGGTGAGGATTTAAAATGAATAAAGGCGACTTCGCGTCATCTGAACACATTCAAAATTTCAAAGCAATGCTAAAAATGAAGCCTAATTTAAAACAGACAGACAGACAGACAGACAGAGAGTGAAAGAGAGGGAGAGAGGGAAAGAGAAATCTCTATCAATACTAATGCAGATATACTTTCTTTTACATTAAAATCCCAGAAGCCGATAAAAATCATTTCGACAGCTAAAAATAAAGACATCTTTGAATTGAAAAAAAAAAAAATGTAAGAAAATGCAGTCAAAAAGAACGACTCAAAATACCGTTTCTTTACAGTTAAATAGAAAATCAACTTATTAATATTAAATCGCATACGGAAATAGCAAGGTCATGAAATTCAGAAAAAAACATCAATTCGATACGCAAACAAGGATAAAGATGGACTGTTAAATAAATAAATAATAGAAAAAAAATAAAATAAAATAAAACTTCTGAAATTATAATAACCCAAAACAGATCCTGATTTGAATAACTGTTCAATAAATAACGGCATGTACAACGTTTCTGTTGCGTGAATACCGAAGAAGTTCAGCTTTATCAAGGAGGGACATCCAGATGGCAGATTGAACCATGTTATTGATTCATACCACAACCAGAAATAAAACAAACTGGTCGATTGGAGAAATAGAAATTTACTGATGCTCTTTAACATTAGCTTACTACGGCACAATGTCATGATAATGTTCATCGTAATGCTAATCGTTTCCTTATGAGGAAACATTCAGTATTCATTGACCGAGCTACTTTCAATTAAAATTTATAAAATCATTCTGTCAAAAAAAAAAAAAAATTCTTATTCGTATTGATATTTGTTTCCTTCCTTAAGGTACTATAAAAATTCATTTTTTAAAATAAAAAATTATTAAACACACACACACACACACACACACACACACACACACACACACACATGTATATTACCTGCTTGCCAAAATACGTTTTATCAGTAATAACCATTGAAAAACAACAACCTTGCCGCTAAACAATATCGAAATTAAACATTATATATATATATATATATATAAGCTGCAAAAACACAACTATGCTCACATTATATATATATATATATATATATATATATAAATTATAAAATCATGCGCAGCTTTATATAATATTTATTTATATAATATATAAATATCTGAAATACTGAATATATATATATATATATATATATATATATATATATATATATACACACTATTTTAGATATTTATATATTATAAAATTAAGCTCTTCATGATTTTACAATTTATATATATATACAACTATAATCTATAGCTTTTGAATAATTTTCATTTCTAAATGAGCTATTACCTATGTTTCTGCCTTCCGGTGTCTTCAGGCGATTTACGATAGTTTTTGCCAATCGCCTGAAGACACTGAAAGGTTGAAACCTGGGTTGCGTAATAACTCGTTTACAAATGAATATATATATATATATATATATATATATATATTTTAGTTACCCACATACAAACCTGTTTTGCTGTATCACAGCTCATCAGTGTAGTTAGACATCCCCTTGCTTCCAGCCAGGATCGAAACTCGACTGAAGTGGTGTCAGTTGGGGTGCCTACTCCCTAAGCTATCGTATGGCTGAGAGAAGAAGACATTTTAGCGTGTTATATATATGCGGTGTATACACACGCCAGCCACCGGGAGAAATCGGTTCATTAATGAAGAGTAATTCGTAAATCGCAGAAGTAGTAACTGTTTTAAAATTTTTCCACTCTGGAGAGCTCAGTCGTAATGCGAACATAATTTATTAGTCACACACACACACACACACACACACACACACACACACACACACACACAATGTACATATATATATATATATACATACATATATATGTGTGTGTGTGTGTGTGTGTGTGTGTGTGTGTGTGTGTGTGTGTGTGTGTGCGTGCGATGTTGGTGTGATGTTGCCTTCTTATATTCTTAATTTCGAGCGCGTTGTTTTTGATTTTATCGACTGCACAGTATAGTGGGGTCATGCCATTTCTGTGAGAAAATAAGTATCATGACGCATTCTCTCTGTTAGAAATTTGTAAAAGGCATGCTGTAAGATATGTCCCGGAAAGGGTTATCTATATTATTCGAAGTAGCTAAGTGTTTTTGGCAAATGTAAACGTGTAGGACAATGTAGCAAGTAGGCGTAATGGAGCGGTACTCGTAATAGTCGTATGCAGTATGCTTAGGCGTAGGCTTATGCAATAGGCGTAGTCCTAGGCGTCCTCGCCTTAGTCTGTATTTATGGCTGAGTGGGGAACCAAGGTGTATGCGTATTCATTACATCACTCTATTGTTTAGCATAAACTTCAATACGAACATTTCAATGTTTGGGTGTCAATCTGAAGACAGTGCAGATTCTGAAAGATTTGGATGACTCTAATGGTGATTACGAAGGTGCTTGGAGTGATCATTATTGATAGCGAAGTTATACCTCCATTCATCTCCCCATAGAACATCAGACTTAAAATGGAGACCGACATCAATTGCTTTGAGGAGTTAATTTTTGCCCTGGGTCAAGAGACTGTCTACTGAAAGACTCTATGTTTGTCAACAGGACTCTGCACCATGAAAAAAAAACAGAAGAACAGTCTTGACTATCAGGCAATTTCTGTGGCAACATCACCCCTAATATTTTGCTACCTAACTTCTTAGATTGCAACCTGTTAGATTATTGCCTATGTGGACCGTAGTTGAGTTGAGAAAACAAGATAACTCTATAAAACACCAAATTTGAAATGAAGTCACTCATTATGAAAGTATGCAACAACTTAATCAAAGACACCGTCCAGGAACGTTGTAGATGATTCCGAAGTCATCATCTGGAGATCGTAGTCGAAGCCAATGTTGATTTTGTTGAAAAAATTCACTTTTTTACTATTTCAAATATATTTGTTATGATATGATATTTGTGCTATTTTCATTTTTGTGTAATTTAGAAGACAGTTTGCCCATTGCAGCATATATATATATATATATATATATATATATATATATATATATATATATATATATATAAGATTCATACAAATATATAATTTGTCACGTAACTAATTGATGTTATATATATATTTCTCTTAGGGATTTCATGTATAAATGGCCATACAACTTATTTGAACATCGGAATTTATTTTATTTTGTAATTGGCTCTGTAATTTAAACATTAATTACACTGAGCCCTCCACCTTGGTCAATTTTAATATTAATGTAATTAATATTAATTAGGATCGGGTCTTTGAGATTTACCTGCCAGCTTTTTCTTTTGGATTAAAGTTTAATATATATATATATATATATATATATATATATATAATATATATATATTATATATATATATTGTGTGTATTTTGGCAGCATTTTTTCATTAATGCAGGTTTCATTGAATAATATAGAAAAGTTTTGTCTATTAATTTTGTGTAGGATCCGTTCGTATCGTCTGATATATTTGATGGTGATATTGTTGAAAGACAACAAAAAATCACAGTAATTGTTGATTTTTTATCGGGTCTAAGCTTAAATGAAAATTCAAATATATTCCGTCATTTAAAACAACACGGTTATCAACGCACACTTCTGAGAAAAAAGCTCGTTGATAACACGTACATACTTAAACAAGAAAATAATAAACAGAAACTAAAAATCCTGGAAGCAATCTACATTAAACAATTTAAACCTGGTTTGAATACGATCAATTTTGATATTTCCAGTAACGTACTCAAATGCCTGTAATCAGATCAGGGACCACAACGCCACTATTTTGTCACTGTCTTCGGCCATCCGCCACGGTAGGGATGGACTTGTATTTTCAATTTAATTCTCTTTATTGTTAATAACTTAAATGTTCTATGTTTACTGTGTGTTAATATTTATTCTTTGATAATGGCTTATGTGAACCGAAAGCTTAGACCCGATAAAAAAATCAACAATTACTGTGATTTTTGTTGTCTTTCAACGATATCACCATCAAGTATATCAAACGGTACGAACGGATCCTACACAAAATGAATAGACAAAACTTGTCTATATTATTCAATGAAACCTGCATTAATATATATATATATATATATATATATATATATATATATATATATATGGCTTTCTATCAAACATTCGTCAGATGGCAGGCAGAGATAGATAGATAGATAGATAGATAGATAGATAGATAGATAGGAACAACAACTCAACTCCTGAGTTTCCAAGGCAAACCTTTGTGTCATTTTTCAATACACTCCTCAGGAGATCAGCAAATAACTGCCAATTTTCTCGTTTACGTTATTTTTTTATTAACTAAAAAACATAAATTGTGCCGTTTTTTGTTTTCTTTTTGGTGTTAAGTTGATTTTTCTTCTTTGTGTTTGTGTGTGTGTGTGTGTGCGTGTGTGTGTGTGTGTGTGTGTGTTAGTATGAATTTGGTGTGAGCGTTCGTGTGAATGCGTGTGTGTGTATGGCTAATATTACGATGACCATTGTCCTGACATTGTATCTTTTGCTTATTTTTTTTTAGTATTTTCTAGTTTTTGTTATTCACAAACATTTTTCTAATCGCATATTTAAAATGATTAAAATGTTTAAGCTAGAATCTTATTTAATTCTATCATTTTGTACGTCCGAAGCTGTAACTCTCGTTGGCATTCTCTCTCTCTCTCTCTTTCTCTGTTTCTCTTTATTTATATGCAGTTGTACTTCTGAAGTTTCTTCTAACTCAAGAAGAGATTTGTCGAAATGACTGTGATATGATTGCGTTACAACGAATGTCTTATTGGGAATGACCTCTGTACAATGAAAATAAATATTCAAAATAAAATTCACAATATATATGGGTATTTACTGGCGAAAATTATGCTATAGTAATATATCAGTTAGCAAGGCCTTGCTCGTCTTGAAAATCAGTATTTGATATGAAATTATCGAAAAAAAATCATGCATATTTATTTATTGGTTTTTATGTTATATGTATAATTTATGATTTATCGAACCTGATGAGCGTTACAATACATCAATAAAAGTTGTCCAAACGACGCATGATTGAATCAGCCAATCACTTGAACTTTTGTTGTCGTATATATATATATATATATATATAAATTCATATATATATAAATTTTCATATACATATGGCCTATTTATATATATAATGCATATGAAAATTTCATTCAAGTATGAAACAGCACTCGTTGCTTGGTGTTGACCTGTGTATACTTAGATAGATAGATAGATAGATAGATAGATAGATAGATAGATAGATAGATAGATAGATAGATAGATAGATAGACGTCAGTAGAATAGTGAAATTTTTGAGACTGTATTTTCTTTAAAATGTACACAGTTGTACTATAGGCGTCTGCGAGTGTTCTTAGCTAGATTTTGTGTCGAGGTACCCCTGATAAATATCGGACATTGATAATCGAAAAAATCGAGTTATAGAAGGAGTGGTTCGATTTTAAACAATTTTGATACACTCATAGACAAAGACATAAGAAACAATATTCAGAAGTTTCAAGGTTGCAGTTCTTACAATAGTGCAGAAAATCGATAATATATATAGATATATGTATACAAAAGGCAAGATGTTTGTGTGTGTGTGTCTGTTTATCTGCCTGTATGTCTGTATTTTTTTCAGCACTTTTATTTTAGTTTTTGCTTCGGGTTTGGCTCTAAGTAGGCATAATTGTAGTTTTTAGTCTCAGCCACGATACCATTTACTCCGAGAACTTATTTAGCCTTCAAAATTCAGTTCACGACGAAAAAAGCTTATTTGATATCAATACCAGTAAATCAAAATTTGACTTACATCCATTCATTTTTCTTTTAGTCTACGGTTTAGCTTTAACTTTAAGCTTTTTAGTTTTTCGTGCCAACGTCCAAAGAGTCTGAGCTCCAGGACCATGGATTAGTTTTAAAGCTTTCATTACACCTGAGTCATAATTTAAAGAAAAATGTTTTCTGATTTACTTAAAATAAAAGACGTTGGGCATATTTTAAAAACGTCTTCGAATGGAAATCATGTTGCATTGTCTATGAAATCTGCACTCATGATACCGCTATGTGATGGAGTTTATTGTTTAAGAGTTGAATTCATTTGGGAGTGAAGACAATAGTGAAGACAATCTTTGAGTTTGACCTGCAAACGAAAATGTTGTGTTTGCCTTCTTAGGACATATCCGGAAAAAACAAAACAAAACAAAAAGGTCGACTTGATTCATTTTTTTTTCGTTTCATTAATTCAAAGAAAGAATATAATAAAATTTTTTAATAAAAAAATGAGGCGCATTGTTTCGCTCTATTCTATTATAATTCGAGGTGGAGATGAGTTATTTCTGTTTTGACATCTTTTTAGTTCTCAATTTCCATTTCGACTTTGTATGTTTAACACGCGTTCTTTTAATATTCTATGATTCATTTCTTTAACCGGTTTTCATGCAGGCGAGTCGTCGAAAAGACGCGAGAAATAGAATGTCACTTCACACTCATAAAATTAGCCCAGGCATGAATCACTTTCTCCCTGTTCTAATCGCCAGTTCGTCTTGGCAAAACATTTGATTAACAGTGAACTTTGAAATCAGCGTATGTTATTCGCTACTTCGTGGGATAGATTTCCGCATTGAAACTGCTACGAAGACAACAGTTATACCATGTATCTCGTAAGATCACCGAAGTTAAGCAACTTCGAGACTATATCTCGATGGGTGATCGTTTGAAAATACTTGGTAATGTAGTTTAGGTGTGCGGATGGTGTAACGGCTCGAAATTGGAAATGGGTAAGCAGAGATCCAATTCTAGTTCGTTATATGTCCTATTCTTGGGAAATGCATGGATTCATCTATTCTCCACCAGTTATGGGTTAATTAGTAGTTTGTTTGTTTTTGAGGCTTAACGACCTATCAATCCTTATGGGATCATTTAAGGTCATAACCAATGATTTTTGGGTAAGGTTATTTTATTTTTACAACATTTTTCTTTTTCACGATTCATTGGGATTTGTTTTTAAAAGCAGGGTCCCCATAGTCCTACCCTTGTTATTTAACCCATAACTGGAGTGAATGGACGGATTAATACCTTTCCCAAGGTACCAGTGCTTAAGTGAATACAGTGTATTCAACTGGAATTCGAACTCGGCTCACCGATTTCTCTTTCCGAGCCGATATCCACTGCACCACAACGCACATCCGTCACTATACACTTACAGCACCTGGTATTCCCAAGCGGTCACCCATCTAAGTGCTTACCAGGCTCAACGTTGCTTAACTTCGGTGATCGAGCGAGACCCGGTGTATCCAACGTGATAGACCTTAAGCCTAATTAGTAGTACTTATATCACTAGATTATTATTATTTCAAAAATTCTTAAAATATAAGAATATTTTCTGGGTTTAAATAACCTGTAAATGGTTGATATACACTGCTCTTCAAAGCTTGAAAATATAATAATGAAAATATCAATGTATCTATCTATCTATCTATTTCAGATTTTATATTATTATGCTAGTCGAGATATTTGTAATAAAAGTTCTATCTATCTATCTATCTATCTATCTATCTATCTATCTATCTATCTATCTGTATGTAAGTAAATATGGGTGTACAGTAATAAAATGATAGCTATTACATTCGGATTGTAAATATTCATTGTTGAGCCTCAAACATTTTACTAATCATCTGTATGGGGTTCAGATGGCATGGAGAGAGAGATAGATTTTTTATGTTAAGCTGAAATTCATTAGAGAAGGCGCCATTGTTCTTGCTAATCCAAGTACTTTCGATCTCTTCCACAACCATACTCAAATGCGAAGAGAAACTTAATGTAATTATAATCATTGGATGGTGATTTTTGTGAACACATATTATTGTAAACGTGCTCTGTTCTAATTATTTATAAATTAATCATTGCGCTTGCGATGTTTAAGGAAAACATGTTGCACTGTCTTTGAAATCTGCTACCGTAATATTTGCAAGACGATAACAAGAAAATATTGGCAAGATGAATACGAGAAAAACGGGTTTAGAGATGACATTAAAAAGATACTTAAGGGCATTAAATAGGGCAAGAAACAGGGTAAGTGAATATACCAACAAGAAAATGCAGAAGAAGCAGATACAACGGATATAACCAAAGATATAGAATACTGAGTACATTGGTAAAAGTAATCAAAGTTTTAGTTTAATCATTTCACCCCAAGCAATGCAATATAGGCACTAAGACACAAGAAATACAGAATGTGAAGAAATATGAAAAAAAAATCATTATTAAGGAATGAGAACAATAAAGAGAGGAATCAAGAATACAGTAGCCGAATGCGCATTAGCATGGCGAAGGAATCATTACAGAAGTTGAGTAAAGTATTAAGAAACAGGACAATTTCGCTATAAACGAAGAGGAGAGTACTGGATTGCTATGTGATGTCGGTTCTTCAATATGGCAGTGAATGCTTGACACTATCATCGAAGATGAAGGAAAAAATTGAAGCAACTGAAATGTGGTTCTACAGAAGGATGCTGAGAATATCATGGATCGAGCATGTGAGAAATGATGAGGTCTTAGAAATGAGGGAAACGAAAAGGAAATTAATACTGAGCATCAGGAAGATACAACTGAAGTTCCTCGGACATGCAATGAGGAAAGAGGGCTTGGAGAACCTGATACTAACAGGCCAGATAGAGGGAAAAAGAGACAGGGGAAAGCAGAAGATAGCATACTTGAAGGACCTAATCAGGTGGATGATGGAACGAGGGTTGCATGGTGTAACAGGAGAAGGAGTGCTAAGAGCCACCAGGGATAGGGAGACGTGGCAAGCCATGATCACCTACGTTCTAAAGGGACAGGGCACATAGAATAAAAAGATAACGATTGACATTTCATTTAAATCTCTGAAGATCAAGCTGACTAGAAAGTAAGAAGACGTGATAAAGTTACACAAGCGAGAGAATATATGTTGCAATAGAATTGTACATCTAACATTTTCAACTAATAGGATGAGACCTAGCTGCCAATCTTGTACTGCGTTTAATTTCGTAAAGTCTACGTGCCAAAGAGGAAAGCTCATCAGAACAACTACCATGAAATATATTGATGGAAAACACAGACAGAAGCTACGTTACGGAGGTGTGAAGCTTAACTGAAGACGGGATTTCATGTCTGGGACCGATAATAAAGCAGATTTTTCGGATTTTATCAAGAATCTCTAGATACCTTGTGATTCAGGATAAAGTTTAAAGGAATCAGTTTCTTCACATAATTATTTGTTGGCCAATTTAATTTCCTATTAAATCCAAAACTATCATCATTTTGTAGATTAACATCACAAAGTTAAACGTGTCAGTTGGTCGATGCAAAGCATGAAAACTGATTTTCTTACAGTAATTCTTGTGACTA
Source organism: Ascarosepion bandense (assembly GCA_037127315.1). Lineage (NCBI taxonomy): Eukaryota > Metazoa > Mollusca > Cephalopoda > Sepiida > Sepiidae > Ascarosepion > Ascarosepion bandense. The sequence goes on from JBBBDQ010000217.1 coordinate 763,104, forward strand.
ATATACACTTCCGGTCACAATTATTAGGCATCTCCAGTTTGAAAAAAAAATGATGTATTTCATACTATTTTTAGTATTTATTGCCAAATGGGTAATTCTAAATGAAAATAGAATGATTCTTTGTTATTATTACTTTGCATAATATTACAAGGCAGCTAGGAAACCTTTGCTTCGGCCAGCCAATAAGAAGAAGAGCATGGGGAAGAGAGCACAAAAACTGAACACCAGAACAGCACATGTTATTATGCAGTATTAACAAAGAACCATTCTTTTTTCATTTGGAATTATCCACTTGGCAATAAGTACTAAAAATAATATGAAATACATAATTTCTTTGAAAAAACTGGGTTGGCCTAATAATTATGCCCGGTAGTATATATATATATATATATATATATATAGCAAATCTACAAGGTCCGCTGGGTAAATTGTCGCTGTTTGTAAAATTTTACAAAGTGATAATAACAAAAGAAAAAAAACTGGGGTGGCCTAATAATTATGGCCGGTAGTGTATAGACTTGATGTCTTGGTGACAGATTAGTATTTTCATAGATATAGTCAATGAGTACGTCTTAGAAAGCAACGATTGAATGATAGTGTTGGATTCATAGTCTTGGTAATAGGGTTATAAACTCTATTAAAAGTTTAAACTGGTGTTAATGTTCTTGAATGATGTGACTCTTGAATGGTACAGTTCACGAAGAAGTTTTAAGCTAAAGAGTTTATTCATGCAAGATAATGTGATTTCATATTCTGCAAAGCTGATTACTGACAGCTTTTTTTTAAAAAAAATAACCACAAACTCTCTGAAAGATCTAAAAATAATGGAATGTCATCTATATTCTTCTTATCATAATCCAAAAGAAAAATCGTGGTCGGTCATTATAAGAGTTAAATATGGGAATAAATTAAAACGATTTCAAGGAAATAAAAACAGCAAAAAAAAAAAAATATATGTGCAGATTGTCTAGAAAACGAGCATATTAAAACTTATAGCAGATGCTTCGGTAGATTTATAATGGTAAGATAATATAAGGAACACAATTCCTAAAGATTGCTATTTATATGCCAAGTAGTTAGAGCGTTCATTTTCTGACCATGAAGCCTGGATTCGAATCTCATTATGGTCGATTTGTTAGGAAGGTGATGTCTTGATGTTCTCAGCCTGGAAAAGCGATTCCAGTGGGCGGCACATTTGGTAAGTGCCTGAAAACCATACCATGGGTTGACTTATGCCTTGTGAGTAAATATGGGTGGGCTCACTCTTAGGGGCCGTTGATGGTCGTGCTAGCGCGAAGTCACAAGTCTTCGTGACAGAGGGTTTTAGCGCCCTGGCGTTGTTCAGATTTGTTGATGTTAGAAAACGCACTCTCTTCCAGAAACTGTAGCTCAGTATAGTTGCAGAATAAACCACAGGTGGGCTCTGTGGGTGTTGAACTAAGACAAGTGGGCCTGAGCAAGCGTCTGCAGTGGGGATTAGCTAGCTGCCTCAGTAGATGGGATCTTCAAATACGAGTGACTAGCCATTATATATATATATATATATATATATATATAAGCAATATTAGTGCTATATATTAGCACTAAAATATCTTTAAAAGTAACGTGAACAAGACATAAAATTAAGTTACGTGACTAGTATACGTGATTTCCTTTCATTAAGCCACGTGTCATTGGCGCGCTTCTTGAACGCATTCTGTTCGGTTTCATCGGAGTACAGGAAAAAATTAGTTGAAACCCACGACCAAACTTGATGAGCCTGCTTCTCTTGAAAAACCACCGCTCGAATTCAAGTAACGCAAACAAGAAAAATAAATATCTTATGAAAATTAAATGGTTAATAAGCATGAGAATTAAATTAACCAACAAGATGTAACATATATATATATAAGTGTAACCTTATTTTCAGATGACTGGTATTAATTTTAAGCGATTTTTTAGATGAGAAGAGATTTCTCTAAAATTGGAGAATATATTTATTTTGTTGAGAAAAGTAACCGAAATGTCAACAAGTGGAAAAAAACAAGTGTGAAGTATACTGAGTACGGAATTATTTTTAAACGAATTTATCAAAGAGATTCTCGTCACAACAGATGTCACTGGGTTTTGTCAATGTGTGACCTTAAGTCAAAATGTGAACTTGACAATTTCCTGCGTACTGAATTACCAGAACAGTTGATAAAAGCAGGCAAACAAATCCCGGGAGTGTGTTTTCCCGCCTTCTATTGGAAGTCAATGTAATTGTTTCATTTCGAGCTAGTAAGAGATATACAACGAGTGAAATTGAAACGCAACATCCCTCTTTCCCACTCAGAATGCAAGACGAGATTTAATCAGTCTGCACCCGGATCTTGGAGTGACAGTTTGGGAGGAGGTTTGGAATACGGTCGGCCTGAACACTCACCTGCTGCTAGAATTAAGGGAAGACGATCAGAGATAAAGATATTGCAAATTCAACCAACTGGAAGTTGAATAAACGATCGTTCCGTAGAAATAATACAACATGAATATTATCGTGCTACTGAAATATCAGCCAACTGATATATTCTTTTTCGTCATTTATTTTGACTTGCTTTTATTCTTGTAATTATTCTATATATATAAATATATATACATCTATACCGTGTCGTTGTCGTCTTGAATCTGATTTTCATTATATATCAATCCCTCGAATGCCTGGACCAGTCTCATCAAGTAGTAATAAGTGGTCTTGCTTTGGCTAATTTGAGATCAAGAACAGCGTGGGTAGAATCAGCTAAAAGTCAGAGAGGTTGACTGGACTCAGCCAGGGGTCGTGTTATATAAAAGAAAAGAGATTGTCACTCTAACTGAGCATGTTCATGCCGACTTTAAAGTTTCTTGAGGACACTGTTATGATGTTCTCACTGGTTTTTGATGATTGAGAACATCATAATGGTGTTCTCACGAAACTTGCTGAGTTAAAGGGACAAGCTCTTTGCTGTTCTCTGTCTGTCTGTCTGTCTGTCTCTCTCTCTCTCTCTCTCTCTCTATATATATATATATATATACACCAACAGTTCTCATGTATTACTGGATCTATGCGGATGATAATGTGATGACAGCTTTTATGAGAAAAAAATTGGGCTTTATAAATATCTAGTCATGCAGTCAGCATCTAGGTTTTTTCAATAAATCTATGGAAAATTCTTTGAAATTCTTTCAAGAAAAACAAGACTATCTTCAATAAGAATATTACCGTGTTAGCAATGCCGTTGTAGTCGACTGGAGTAAGAGACAATTCTATTTTGGTCGTTGTACATAAAATAAAATTAAAGAAAACAAACAAAAAACAAAACAAAACCAAAAAACAAAACTGGACCGAAGTAAGGACTGTAAATCGTTACTCTTCCGTACAGTTATAACACCAAACCGTGAACATTTTGAAGAGATAGTCTTTGAGATTGATAATTGATCCAGCATTCTATTCGGGGAACTCGTTTTAGCAAAGGATATAATAGAATGGCCGGCTGGAAATGCCGAAAATAGATGACGATATTCTTTGGATGAATTGCTCAGTCAGTAATGCGTCGGCGTGATTAAATATTTGTATACATCAATGGCGGCCAGCTTGCTCTTAGAATTGTCATTTGTTTTCTTACTTATTTTGGACTGACATTAACAAATAGGCAATTCTGTTTACAGAATGAAACACAGCAGCACATTGCAAATTATGTTGCTCGACATGTGACTGCAAAGAAATCAGTACTATTTTTGGATTAAAACCGACTATATATATATATATATACGTGTGTCTGGCGGGTTAAAATTCTTTATTAAGTAATCAGGGGTGAACAAATTGATAAATGTAACACACACGCGTACACAGACAAACATATATATATATATTTTTCTAAACATATTGTTAAATATAAGAGACAATAAATATCTATTATGTTTAATCATGAGCCGTTCTAAACATTGTATTTTAGCTTTAATTTCAGGTGAAAATAAAAACAAAAGTTCTCCAAAATTTGGATATTTTTTTATTATGTTGGTTCTAAGCTTTCAGCTCACATGAGCCATCTTCTAAGAGGTCACAGGGACGTTAATATAAAAACATCTACCACCGAAGATGATTTTATCTTGTGTTGACATAATACTTTGCTAAGCAAGGATAACAGTGACCAAATAGAAAACGCAGTTCGTAAATTTGTAATGAGGTTCTATGACGTCACACCGCATGAGGGCTCGAAATGTTAACAGAACCATATATTTAAATGCAATATAATGTGTTATGACCGGATTTTAACTTGATTTTATTAAGTGTGCGTTGCTTTTATTTAATGTAGATGACCTCCAATATCTGAAGGTTCTTTTTACTGTGTCTATTAGTGAGTATTATTGTATTTTTTACTAAAATCTGCCTAATATTATCTACATGGCTATGTTTTCTAAGAAATGTTGTTTAATTTATATATATATATATATATATATATATATATATATATATATATATATATATATATGTGTGTGTGTGTGTGTGTGTGTGAATATGATAAGTCCCGGTTTGAAATGTATGTTACAGTGATTTAAACTACCAATATTCGAGTTTTCTATTTGTTGAATTAATTCAAGGTTAAGAATTAAAAACTACTTGTTTCAAACGTATGCATTATGTTAAAACTCTCTCTCACTCTATCTCCATCTCTCTCTCTATCTATCTGTCCAGTTAGATAGATGTAGTGTTGTCATAGGACCAACATTGCCCGGTGACTGTCAGGCGATATTAAAATGATCACTTGAGGTGTAAAAATCTATCTTCGATATAGAGTACACTTCCCCATAAATATATCATATATTTTTAGTATATATATATATATATATATATATATATATATATATATTTATGAGATGAGGTAGTATTTACACTGTTTTCATTATTCAGACTATTGTTCAGTTCTTTGTTGTCATTTGTACGACGTTTCGGTCGTTGTACGCTTCGGCCTTTTTCACGTGCTAGGAATTTCGAAGAGAATCCTTTATTACGATCACTGGGGTATATAATTCTCATTCATTTGTGCAAAGTATCTTTGGTAGTCACGGGTTATTTCCCTCTAACCCGACTCTAAGTTATTACCGTAATGGTTACTAATGGAAGTACATTCCACAGATACTTACTTTTCAAAAGTGCTCAATACAAAGTAGATAATAAATCTAATTCCGAGGACCCATTTGACATTTCCATGGAAGCACTAGATTCCGCAGAATCATCAGATCTTGTAGGTCTTTTTATTTTGTACAATGTCACTGCTAATCGTGATGTCGAGATAAAAGATATTCGATTGTATAGAGATGATGGTCTCATGATTATCCATAATTCCACTAACTCAAAAATAGATAGAATCCGTATATACATGCATAAAATCCTGAACTTTAATCTTAAAGTAATAGTAAATACCAACTTAAAAAATGTTGATTTTCTAGATGTTACCCTTGACTTAGTTAATAGTACTTACCATAAGTAAAACATAATGCTAACCATATCTACATACTTCCTAAATCAAATCACCCACCATCTATTATTAAACACATACCACATTCAGTTGAACACAGAATTAACAATAATTCCTCCACTGAAGACATTTTCTATCAGTATAGTCGTTACTATAATATAGCTCTAAAAATAGCGTCTATAATCACAAAGATATTGAATATCACAAACAAGTTTATCATAAAATCAAACAATCGAAATAGGAAAATAATTTTGTACACACCACCATTTAACTAAATGGTCAGTACTAAGTGAGGGAATAGTACACTCAACTAACAATCCCCCTAGATATTTTTTAAAATAAAAATACACTGAAACTTAGTTAGAGCTGCACAGATAATCTTGATATGATAATAAAAAGCACAATAAAATCCTAAAACAACATTATGATATTAATTATAACCATCTTACCATAAATAATTACAATAACACAAGTTTCTGCAATTGTCATAGCACTAACGTGTGTCTTCTTCAAAATAAATGTCCATTATATGAGGAATATGTGTGTTTCCCCAGAACACTCTTCTCTCTTGTCTTGTCTCTCTTTTTCTTTTTCTTTTTCTTTTTTCTATTTTTCTCTTTTATCCTTTTCTCTTTTTTTCCGGTTAAAATTTTTGTCACGTATGACTTTCAGTGGCAAAACGTTGAAGCCCGAATCTTTATGAGTCAGACATACACCATGCTTCCGCCCAACTTAATTCATCTCATTGGATGACCTCTTTATTCTTGTGTTTTTCTGATTTATTAATTTATTAATTTTTTAAATCTATCTATCTATCTATCTATCTATCTATCTATCTATCTATCTATCTATCTATCTGTCTATCATTGCCATACACACACACATACATACATACATACATACATACATACATACATACATTATCTATCTATCTATCTATCTATCTATCTATGATTGTCATACGTACATGCATACACACATTATCTATCAATGTATCTATGATTGTCATACATACATGCGTATACACATTATCTATCTATCTATGATTGTCATACGTATATGCATACACAAATTATCTATGTATGTATCTATGATTGTCATACATACATGCGTACACACATCTATCTATCTATCTATCTATCTATCTATCTATCTATCTATCTATCTATCTATCTATCTATCCTGACGGTCATCATGCAATGTTGACTTCTGTGTCACTCAGTTTATATCTACAAAGGCTCACCGATATTAAACACCCTTCCCTGTAAATATACATATTTTGAAATAATTATACATACATACATACATACATACATGCGTACGTCTAGATCAAGCTGAAAATTGAGTTTTCTTGGGTGAAGCGACCGATAGACGTTACACACACACATACAAACACACATACACATATATGTACATTTAGACCAGACCGAAAATGGAGTACTGTTGTCCAGTTCTCATTCTCTAGTCTTGATAGAGTACTTAAGCGTCTCCGAGTCATTGTGGGAGAATAATTATTTTCCACTCTCCAACCTCTCTGCCACAGGCCAGATGTGGTGAGCCCCTCACTGCTCTATAGCAACTTTCAAGTGTTCGGACGGAATATATTCCTTGGTTTCGCTAGGACTAATCTTCACGATTATGACCCGCCATGCCACTTATATTGTAGCAAACCACCCACATTCCATCCATATTTCATCTCTGAGAAGTAAGTTCGACAGGAACAGCTTCTTTTCGCGAACCGTTTCTCTGTGGAACGCACTCTCAAGAGGATGTTTATCTGATCACTAGAAATTTAACCTGTTCAAGACTGGAGTTAACCATTATTTTCCTCCTTTATAAGCAAAATCTACCCTTACAAGTAGGCTTCTACCTTGAATTCCACACGGGCCGTGTAAAGGGCGAACCTAATTTTTTTAATCGTTTTACCCCAAGCAAGATATTCCACTGCCACTATTGCGCTTGGGACTACATAGGGGAAGGTAAATAGAAAGAGTGGTTAGATATAGGAAATGTCAGAAGGGGGGTTATAGGTAGTTGGGAGGATGGGAAGAGTGTTTGAAAGAATGGAAGCGAGTTATTGTGTTAGGAGGTGTCTATTGACCTTACATTTAAACTTCTGGAGATTGTAGCCGTCGGGGAAGCAGTCATGTGGAAGGGAATTCCACAGTCGGGAAGTACGAGAAAAGAAACTGTTGGAGTAGAAGTTGCGGTTGCATTTTATCGGTTTCACTGTAAAAGGGTGGAATCTAGTTGCTAATCTAGTATCTCGTGCAAATTCGAACCTAGGGGGCACCAGTGATCTAAGTTCATCGGAGCAGAAGCCATGGAAGTATTTATAGAAGAGACACAGGGAATCCGCGTCGCTCCGGTAAGAGAGACACTGCAGGCGGTCTGCCAAGTCAGTATCGATCACATTACAGACCCTCCGCTGTACTTTGTCGAGAAGCCCAAGGAGAATAGCAGGGGCACCCGACCAGATATGGCAACAGTATTCAATGCACGGGTGGATGGTAGATTTATAAATGTGCAGGATAGATTCAGACGGAAAAAACCTCCGGGCCCTGCACAGAGAACCGACTTTCATAGCAGCGGATTTAGCAATGGATTCGATATAGTCATTCCACTTGAGGTCCGCTGAAAGTGTGAGACCAAGGAGGCGCAGTGTTTTACTCTCTGGGAGGCAAGCCTGGTCCATGCTAATGGGAGGATATTTACGGTTGTCTATGATGGTTAATTTATAGTAGCTTCGTTTAAGAAGTATTAAAATTTACGAGCCATTTCTTACTCCAGTCCACTACGGATTGGAGGTCCTTTCCAACCTCGGCTGCAAGCTTACCTTTGTCGCCCACACCAGATTTTTGATCGAGGCAAGAGTAAACTGTGGTGTCATCAGCGTACATACCTACTTGGGATATTATGGTATCGGGGAGATCGTTAATGTAGATCAGAAAGAGTGTAGGACCTAGGATAGAGCCTTGAGGGACGCCCGCGTTCGTATGGTAGCTCTGGGAGGCATGTCCGTTTAATACCACTTTCAATGTGCGGTGAGATAGAAATGACTGGATTAGTTCAAACAATTGTCCAGCTATACCATAGCTCCTCACTTTGCATAGAAGGCCAGAATGCCAAACACTGTCGAACGCTTTAGAGATATCCAAGGTGACAGTTCGGGCTTCGCCATTCCTGTCGAGTGCCTGGTATATATACTCGGTAATGGTCGTTAGCATATCGGCAGTAGACCTGGTGAAGCGGAAACCATACTGCTTGTCCGAGAGGAGCCCGTGTTCTGCGAGGTGTTGAACGAGCTCGGCGTTGATAATGGTCTCAAACACTTTGCCAAAATCGGAAGAAGGCTGATAGGGCGGTAATTTCCGGGGTCAGAGGGTTCTCCAGAGTTTTTGAATATAGGAACTACAGAGGAAGATTTCCAACAGGCGAGAAAGCAGGAAGTAGAGAGGCAGTAGTTGTAGAGCTTAGAAAGGACAGAGGAGAGTTCAGGGGCCTATTTCTTTAAGACTATGATTGGGATTCCGTACCCTCCGCTCGCTTTGTAGGGGTCAAGTTTTGAGATTATCTTAGAGACAAGCGAGGGTGTAATGTGGACGTCATTCAGTTGAGCCTCAGTTCTAGGTGAGAAGTCGGGTGTAAAAATCCCAGACGAGTCCAGACTCGAATTGTTCGAGAATCTCCGTGAAAAGCATTCAGCCTTGTCCGCTGGGGAGGTGAGGACCTCAAAATTATTGATTAGTGGGGGTATTGTGGACTTGCTCTTGTTAAGTACTCTTTTACAGAGTCGCCAATAGTCTTTGGCGCCGAACTTAGCGGATGCTATGTGTTGTTTCATTCTGGCAGCAAACAACGTCTTAGCTACGTTAAGTATCTTTTTAAACTTATTACGAGCTGAAGTGAAAAGGCGCTTGTTTTGGTCCGAAGAGTAGCTACGGTAGATTCGGAAGAAATGATTCCGGTGGGCAATGGCGGCCGAGCAAGCGGGGGAGAACTATGGAGACTAATGAGACTTAAGCAGAAATTTCCTGGCAGGGATGAAGGGAGCAATGCCAGCCTTAACCCAGGAGGAAACCTCGGATGCACATTCTTCGATAGGAAAACTAAAAACGTTGTTCCATGGGACGTCACAGAGGAAGTCTTGGAACGAATCCCAGTCTGCTCTTTGGTAGCAGTAGGATATTCTAATGGTCTGGGTTTCTTGGGTCGGGCGGGAGAGGAATGAAATGTTGACGGAAACTACGGCGGGGTCAGAGTTCCCGAGTGGGCAGAGTTGTTTGGTAGTGCAACAGTCTGGGATGGAAGTGAAGCAGAGGTCTAGTAGTGAGTCCCTTCCGTTGGGGTTGTCGGAGAAACGCGTGGGGAAGTCCACCACTTGCGTGAGGGATTGGGTGATTGAAAGATTCATGGTGTGGACACCAGCAGGGTCGGTGACAGAGTTCTCCAGCCACTTGGTGTGGTGGGCGTTAAAGTCACCAAACACAAATATGTGGGCAGAGGGATGGGAAGAAATGGCTTTGTCGATATTGTCAGAGATGCTGTCAAGTAACGAACCGTCAGAGGATGAAGGGGAGCGGTAGAGAAAGAAGAGATAGCTAATCGAGCTTAGAATTGAGAGACGGAAGCACATGAAAGAATGACCCAGGGATTCAAGAGATGTCACCCTAGCTAGGGGGAAGTGTTCGCTGACATACACACCAAGCCCATGCAGATGAACATTGGATGCCTTCCTGTAGCCAGGGGACGTAGAACTCAGAATAGGAGTTAGAATGGTAAGGTTAGTTTCGCATAAGGCTAAGATATCAGGTGAGTTAGTGTGAAGGAATGAATCTACGCTGAGGAAGTTAGTGCGGATACCACGTATGTTAGTGAAAGAGATGCAGACTGGTTTGGGCGTTTTCAGACTAGCTGGTTTAGTATTGCTGTTATGTTTGCTTTTTTCCATCGTGATTCTGTTGAGGAGAGGTCTTAGAGTAGAATCAGTCGGTCACTTGTTTGCAGCATATGAAGGATGGAGACTGGCGCGGCCTACTACATAATGTGGCCTCGGGGTTGCCCACCGAACGTTCATGCAGGGACGAACTTCCATGCGCGATATGGCACTACAAGAACCCCGATATTATTCAACTGTTGATCAGAGCAGTCTCTCAAGACACTACGCAAGATTTCGGGCTCATAACTACCAGTCGGATGCAGCAACCAGCAAACTGCAAACCCGGTACCCTCAGAATGTAAAGGCGTTGCTACCATACTCTTTAACTGCAAAGAGCTTCCAGCTGAACTAACACTAAAACCGAAGAAGAGGGATGAGCCGGGAACCCCTTCCTGAACAACAAACAAAGTGATCACCTTTACTCTTGTTCAAAAGAAGGGGGTGGAGTGTGAGACCGGGCGATAGTAGGAACTATCTACTCCAATTAAAAAAAAAAGAAAAGAAAAAAATAAACAGGAAAGTAACTGAAATTTACTAAGTTTTAACTTAGTATAAGTCAAAAAGAACCTTGGATAGCAAAATCATTTACACAAACTACTTCAGTTAGTGACAAAAGAACAAATAAAAACAAATAAAATAAACAAAGGGTAAACCAAAAAATATTAAAAATTAATTATTAAAATTCAAAGAAAAACAAACCCATTTCCGTTCACTTACCACAAGCAGGTAACACACAGAAAAGTTGATTCAAAATAAATTTCTGAGGACAGAAATACAATTGTAAAAATAAAAATGTACGTAATTTGAACTTTCAGATACCTTAGCGACTTTAATTTTCTTGTTCAAGTCTATAGTTAACTAATATTTTTCCCGCCTATATGCTTAAACTACATCTTAACGTAAACTTAAACCTCGAGTGGTCTCTCGGTCCTAATATATATATATATATATATATATATATATATATATATATATATATATATATTTTATAAACATATACTGTTAAATATAACAGGCAATGAATGTATATTATGTTTAATCACGAGCCGTTCTAAACATCGTATTTCGGTTTTAATTTCAGATGAAAAAAAGACAAAAATTGTCCAACATTTGAATATTTTTTATTATGTTGGTTCTAAGCTTTCGGCTCACATGAGCCATCTTCAGAGAAGTTACAGGGACGTTAACAAAAGGACATCTACCATCAAAGATTTTATCTTGTGTTAACACACACACACACACACACACACACACACACACACACACACACACACATTACTTTATCTTTCTCTCTTTCTCTCTCTCTCTCTATATATATATATATATATATGTGCACACAAACATAAAGATATGTATATATTCGCTCTTAAATTATGAACTTGAATATATTGACTCGAAAATAATTATTTTCTCCTATGCAAATTTTCCATCGTATTATATGTAAAATTAAAACTAATGTTCTTTCCCCTTTTGACGGAAATAATTTGAGCATTACTCTTTAAATAATTTTTTGTTCATAAATTGCTAATGTCTCTTGATTTAAGGTGTCAAACGATATTAACATTTACATCTTATTTGTCGATAAAAAGATAAAGCGAGTGCCATTATCTTCCTATTAGAATGAAAGTAGACGCAATTGGAAAGAATCCCACGCTAATGAGAATTTTGGTTCTTCTTTTATTCACCATGTCTTTTCAGATCTTAAGCGATGATAGTTCTTCACTATTTCCCCTTAATAAATTTTGACTTTTTAAAATGTTTTCTAAACCTAATACCATAATCCATTTACTTAAGTTCGCTCGGTAAGTTATGCGTTATTTTCCTCTGTGCCTCATGCCTGCGAGTATTAAATTTTCCAGTCCCCCTTTCTTCATTATGTGGCCTAGAAATTTCATCGGTCTCTTAAGTGTAAGTGTTCTTTTTGTTTCTATTTTCTCTAAAACTTCGTCGTTGCTTGCATGGTCAGTCCAGCACCCGACTGTAGAACTACATTTCTTCTGCTTCAATTCTCTTTTTCATTTGTGTCATGGCGGCATCACCCACAACGGAATAAACTCTTCCAACCATTACATATACCTCTTATCACAAAAGATGAGGGTAGATAGCCTAGATAGCCTGAGGAAGTAGCTTGAGGAGAACGCCCTGAACATAGCCGAGAGTCGTCTACGAACACTGCTACCGGAACGTCCATTACAAGTCCCAGTTTGAGGGTCGAATTATAGTATTACGCACTAACCTGTATTATCGTTCTACTAAGTTCCAAGTGTTGTTTTTTTTACTCTGTTTAATATATATTTGTTATATTCCAGCCGATATCGATTCAACAAAAGGCGAAACATTTTAATTTAAGTTTCTAACATTCGGCTATGCTGTAGAGATACAAGAAAGGCATAATTGCTGAGCCATCGTTGCATTGTTTTTGTCATGGCGGCATCACCCACAACGGAATGAACTCTTCCAACCATTACATATACCTCCCCTCACAAGAAGTGAGAGTAGATAGAAAAAAAAGAATAAAAACAAAAAATGTTAATTTAAATCTGACTAAATCAACCTTCTCACTATAACCGAATATTTAAAAAAATCCCTTAAAATCCCACCTTTTTGGCATTAAATAACCCACAGAGGTGTTGATATGCCATTAAACAAAGCTCAAACTCAAACTCAAACAGCTCGTATTTATTTAAAGGCCCATTAAGCAAACTCAACATACGAATAGAAAGGTTCACACATCGATTTTCGATGAGAAATTCAAAATGGCTGCTGTCAAGATGAGAAATGATAAAACCCATAAATGCAGCATTAAAATATAAAGTAATTATTGCGCACAATCTAGCACAAGGCCATAGGATGAGGAGCACTCTGAAATTTGAACCCATTTCAAGGGCTATTCTACGCTAGAATGTATTTAAATAATATTGTTGCGTAAGACAAAGAGAGAAAAGGAAGGACCAGATAAAGATAAGGAAGAAAAAGAGAAAGAGAGAGAAAGAAGATATATTGTGGGTAATTAAGAGAGGAGGAGATTAGAGAGAAGAAGAGGACGACCGAGGGGAAAGAAAAAGGAAGAAGAGATAAAAAGAGAGGGAGGTGGGAAGAGGAGGGTAAAACGAACAAGAGAGAGAGGTAAGAAGAGTGAAACAAAAGGCAAGAGAGAAAAGTAAGAGCGAGGCCAAAGAAATGAAGGATGGTGATGAAGAAGAAAGAGAAAGAGGGGGTAATGAAGAGGAGAAAGACTAGCGGGAGAAAGAAAACCAAAGAATCAGTATACGGACGGTTAGATACACGGTTTTCGATGAGGAATAAGAAAATACTACAAACCAAAATGATAACTGGAAAATAGGTGTGCTAACTATAAAATTTACCTGGGGTAATTTGGTCTCATGGAGCGTTTGTTTTGTAAAAAGTCACGCGTTTCCAGAAAGAATAAGCAAGCAGGCGTCCAGTATGCCTTTAAGAATAAGGCTTAGTACTTAGAAAAGTGGTTTGAAATAATATGGAATACCGAATCAAAATTTAACACATAACTTAAGGAAAAACGTAGTCAAAAACAACTGCATTAGAAAAACGTTAAACACTGAGGGACTGTATGGCTAGAACCTGTGTTAGTCCATTACAAGAAAAAATGGAACAGAAAAACGAACTATCAACTATAAGAAGTCTGAATGTATGGCTGTCAGTAAGATAGAAAGCCCCAAATATTAACAACAAATTTAAAGCGTCAAAATCAAGCAAGTACAGATGTTTAAACATCTGAAAAGATAGAAATGTGGCACCGAAATTCTAGCATGATGACGAAAGAAGACTTCCAAAAGCTAAGCAAAGTATTAATAAATAAAAAAATCCAGTTAGAAACACGGAAAAGAAAGCTGCATCGTTATGTACGTTGTGATGCAGTCTGATATCGGCTCGGAACGACAAATCGGGGTGCCGGGTTCAAATTCCAGTTGAATTCCTTGCATTCACTTTCGCACAAATACCATTAGGAAAGGTATTAATCCGTCTATTCCTTCCAGTTATGGGTTAAATAATAGGACAGATTGGGTTATATAGCCTTGGTTGGCAACCAGTCTACCGCAGAAAGCAATGACAACCTACTGCGAAATAATCTTCTGCCCAGTCAGTCACGTCTCTGTCCAAAGCGTGTATCACGTATGGCACTTAACTGACTGAATATCAATCGGCTTGTATGGCAGTGAATATTAGACAATTTCCTCACAGATGAAGAGAAAACTGGAAGTAACAGAAATGTAGTTCTGTAGAAAGATGGTGAGAACACGTAAGCAACGAAGAAGTCTTAAGGAAAATAGAAACAAAAAGGACATATTCTCAAAATCAGCTGAACTTTCTCACACACATAATGAGGAAGGAAGGAAGGCTTAAAGAATCTGATACTCACAGGATATATCGAAGAGAGAAGGAACAAAAAAAGACACCCAAACGTTGGAGAAGAGAAACTTGGCAAAAAGACAAAAATTACTAATTGCTATAAGGAATAGGATGTTGTGAAGAACCACGATCGTCTCCGTTTTGAAAGGATACGTCTCATCGAAGAAGAATGGATGCTGTCTCATCTAGAATTATTGGCTAAGTGTATGTTACCATATTTTTTAAATACAGAGGGTCAATAATGAAATAACGTATCAGTTAACACCGCGGAAAGTGGAATTTGCGAACTGAGTTCAAATCCTGATTTAGTTTCTCGTGTTGACTTCCCACTCAATTTCTTAAACAGGGTGTGATTCCCTACATTTTCGTCACAGCTAACCTTCAAATAAGACCCCCTAAATTTGTTTAGGAGAATGTAAAATAACCTGAGTAATATTCCGTTACGTACTGAAGTGACAAGGTATTAAAAAGTCTTTTTTTTTTTATCTGGAAACAATCCGAACACTACCAGAAATAATCAGAGAAAAATAAAAATAAAAATAAAGTAGATGCTGTGGTTGCCTACATAACTGCTGAGTCCCAAATTTCCATTGTGATTTTGAAAGGACCTCTTTGACATACACCTCTTTTTGTATGTTTTTCCATTTTTCAAATAAGCAAACTGATCTCTATAAGCTAACATCGAAAATATTCTAATACAAAGTCGTATTAACGTTTTTTTTTATCATGGAAACTGCTTTTATTCCAACAAAAATGCACTTTTTAACATCACACCAACAAATTCCAATAGCAACTTCACGTAGAGCAGGTGTTTAAGTAGATTTCAGGTCGAGTCATGACAATCTAGACTTCTGTTCTGCGTACGAAAAGATATGTTTTGCAAAAAATGAATTCTTTTAAATAAAGAACGAACATAAAATAATGAAAGTATATATCCATTTATTTTTCAATTAAGATAAATAATTATTAATCCTACAGTGTTTTCGCATGTTTCCGGAAAAAAAGTCAATTGCCCAAAAATGTTAAAAAAAAAACGTTTTAAAAATTCAGAAAACTAAAACAGAGATATACAGATATTAATCATGTCAGCGCAGTTATAAACTTGATATTTGTAAATAACGGTAACTGTAAAAAGTCAGGGATCGTTTTTATGCTGTTTTCATATTATGGTGATTTTCTAAGCGTAGCTTAGACATGGCACAAGGCTGAAAGTATGGGGCACCTTGTGAGAATCTAATTCACTATTCAGTCGTCACTGTTCTAGCGAGACAAGCTCATCAACTACTATACCACGTCGAGGTTCCCGACAGTATTTTTATTATGGATAGGAATATTAACCCAGAAAATGGTCTCTCGAAATTTCAGGCCGGTAGACGAAAATAAATAAATAAATATATATATATATATATATATATATATATATATATATATAGTTAATAAATAACTAAATAAATTTTTTACTGAAATATGAGTATCAACTTGTTACAAACGCCCCCCCCCACACACACACATACAAACAGAGATAGACACACAGACAGACACACAGGCAAACACGCGCACACGCGCACACACGCGCGCACACACACACACACACACACACACACACACACATATATATATATATAGTGTTTAATTGTGATAATGTTGAGCGCCAATTGTTTTTCATTGATTTTACTGATAAAATGTATTTTGCCAAGCAGGTTGTTTATCATAAAGTGCTAGATATCTTGGTGCAGACTGAGCGTTCATAATCACAAAGCGTTTGTCTCTTTAACAGAGCAGATTCATGCCGACTTCGAAGTTATGATGTCTCCACTCGTCCGGGCGTTAATCTATTATATTGAATCTATTGCTAGGTCAGTTCCTCAGAAAGGTTAGTCTAATGTGTCGTGCTAGATAATTTTTTCTCTATCTTACAATACCTGCAAGTCTAATATTCGTCCATGCTTAGAATATAGCTGCCACATATGGTCGGTTTCGCTAGAACTTGAGAACAAGAATCAACACTATTATTGTCCTGGATTCGGCGTTGCGGCTTCTGTCACTCTCCCATCGCCGTAAGATTGCTTCCCTGTGTCTATTCTATTAATACTTTCATGATAAATGTTCGGTTGAACTCTTTGCTATGGTGCGTAGGCTCTTTGAAGGAGAATATGGAGAGACAAAAGATTTGGTTAGAAAAAAAGAAAAGGGTACTGGACATTTATGTGATATCTGTCCTCCTATATGGTTGTGAAAACAGGACAATTTCATCAAAAATGAAGGAACGACTCGAATCAACAGAAATATGGTGCTATAGAAGGATGATGAGGATACCATGGAACAGTTATATGAGCAACGACGAGGTTTTGGGAGGATGTAAACGAAAAGGAAACTTATACAGGAAGAGACAGTTGAAATTACTGAGACACGTGATGAGGAGTTAGGACATAAAAATCTGATACTCACAGCGCAGTTAGAGGAAAAGAAAGACATGGGAAAGGTGAGGTTGAGCAAGCGGATGGTGGAGCGGAGTTCGGGAGAGATACCAAGCTGAAAAATCTTAAGAGCGACAAGGGATAGAGGAAAATGAGAGTCAATGATCCCCTACGTCCTGAAGGAACACGGCACATAAAGAAGTAAGATTAGAATGACAATGAGACTCATCAATTTACAGTTGTGTTGGTTAGATGGAACCGTAAATTCTATACTAGCAGTTTATTTTCTCAGACTTCTCGCCTAAGGCTTCATACTTTCCAGTCAACTTTGATCTTTAAAATTTTAAATGCAATATCTTTTTTTTTCGATTCACCCCATGCAAGGCGGTAACGCCACTGATGCGCATGGGGCTACATAAGATTAGAAGATTAGATAGGAGGAGAATAAAGGGAAAAACGAACCAGTTACAGTGGGTGTCAGAGAAAGGAGCAAGAGAAAGATGGGCATACAGGTGTGATGAGAGTTGCAAAGGTAGAGAGAAAGAAAGATATACAGGGTGATGTAGAAAGAACTAAAGTCAAGTGGTTAAGAAATGGGTATCGACATTGCATTTAAATTCCTGGTGTTTGTAGCCGTCAGGAAAACAAGTATATGGAAGAGAGTTTTACAGGCAGGAAGTGCAAGAAAAGAAGCTGAGGTAGTACAATTGTCGTATGCATTTGTTTGACCTAACTGTGAATGGGTGGGACCCAGTTCCGATTGCACGAGTAAATTCATATGGCAGGAGCACTAGTGACGGAGTAGAAGCTATGAAAATATCTGTAGAACAGACAGAGTGAAGCCACATTTCGTCGGTAAGAAAGCGGCTGGAGTCGAGCCACCAAGTCGGTACCTATCATATTACTGATTCTCCTTTGGAGCCTATCTTCTGCTGTTCGCGTTTTTTTAGTAATGTTTATGTTTTTTAATTCTTTCACACCCAGTAACCCCTTGTGCCTTGTGTCTTATTAGATTTACTGCCTCTGTTGGGGAGGGGGGGACTCAATTTAAAAAAATCTTGAGTCAGGTCAAAATTTCGTTATGACCTCAAGAGTTAAATCGTCTGAAATGTTATTCAAATCTATGCGAAAGAGATTCGTAATCGTACTTGAATTTGTGTCTGTTTGCCGGTGAAGGTCAGAAAATATCTGGATAGTGCGTGCTGATGCTTTTTGTGCTTTGAGAGCTGTCAGAATTATAAACATGAAGAGCCGACCACTGGGATATTTGCAGAACAATGGTATTAAATAGCCGTTGTGTGAAATCAACATAAGGTCGGAAATCTACATCGTCACCCTGGATACATAACCATTCTGCAACAGTATATATATATATATATATATATATATATAGATATATATATATATATATATATATAGAGAGAGAGAGAGAGAGAGAGAAAGCGAGAAAGAGAGAGGTCGATAAATAGATAGATAGGGTGCGATATGTAAATTGTCGCCATTTTTGCGCATGCGCGTTGTTTGGTTTAGATTTTGTCAACTACACAGTATAGAGTAATTTTTGCGTGGCTTATTTTCATTTCACATTTATCCATTTCTCTGATATTGTGCCATATATATATATATATATATATATATATATATATATATATGTCTTTCCTGGTCGCCTAAATATTATGTTGGTTGAAGTTCACTTTTCTGCACAGGAAACTTCAAATCACGAAGGGTTTCGAAAGTTCAAGTTAATTGCACACAAATATATATATAATGTTCGTCGTTTATAAGGCCACGCGGGCTCTCAAGGTAGAAGTTTAGGTTAAGTGGTAGTTAATAAAGATAGAAGGGGAAAATAGCTGTTGACTCTAAATTTGACCAGGTGAAAATTTTTGTGATCTGGGAAACATCCTCTTCGGGGTCTTTCACAGAGCAACGTCTCGCCGGAAAAAGCTGCTCGAGTTGAAATTGCTTTTCAGATACGTAATATAGAGGGTTTGCTACAATGTATGTGGTATGGCGGGTCCTAACCATGAAGGTTAATCCTAGCGGAACCAACGAATACATTTTGTCTGAGCGCTTGGAAGTTGCTATAGAGCAGCGAGAGGCTCACCACATCCGGCCTGTGATAGAGCGGAATAATTCGTCTCCCACAAGTAATTGGAGACGCTTAAGCAATCTTCTTCTTCTTCTATGTGCCTTGTTCCTTCAATACGTAGGCGATCATGGCTTTCCACGTTCCCCTATCCCTGGTGGCTCTGGGCACTCTTTCTCCTGTTACACCATGCAATCCTCATTCCGTCATCCATCTGATTAGGTCCTTCAAATATGCTATCCGTTGCTTTCCCCTGTCTCTTTTTCCCTCTATCTGGCCTGTTAGTATCAGATTCTCCAAGCCCTCCTTCCTCATTGCCTGTCCTAGGAACTTAAGCTGTCTCAGTATTAATTTTCTTTTTGTTTCCATCATTTCTAAGACCTCATCATTGCTCACATGCTCGATCCATGATATTCACAGCATCTCTCTGTAAAACCACATTTCAGTTGCTTCAAGTTTTTCCTTCATGTTTGATGATATTGTTCAGCATTGACTGCCATATTGAAGAACGGACAGCACGTAGCAATCCAGTACTCTCTTCCTAGTTTCTATCAAGACTAAAAAATAAGGACTGAGCAGCTCCATGCCAAATATGACAGCAGTACGAGTATTTAGGCATAATCTTTATATGTGTATGTATGTATAATTGTTTAAAAGCTTGTACATAAATTTGAACATGGATAAAGTTAATTTCGACATTTGCTTAAAAATATTCCTATTTCAAACGAACAGGTGTACTTTCAAAGTTATTCCTAACGACTGAAGGTCTTATTAACTACCTGATGAGACATTGTTCTTTCAATGTCGAAACAAAATGTACAATTTTGTAGTAGTTTGTAGCTTGCACATTTTCTAAAGTAATAATTAATAATAAATATTCATTGCTTTATCTTCATATTGAGCACTGTTTCAAATGAATGTTTTGAACGTCGCGATTATTTTCTTCGTTCTTATTCATTTGGATATATATATATATATATATATATATATATATATATATATATATATATATATATATTGTTAAATATAATAGAAATGAATGTCTGTTATGTTTAATCATGATCCGTTCAAAACATCGCATTTTGGCTTTAATTTTAAGTGAAAATAAAGACAAAATTGAACAACATTTGGTTAGGTTTTTTTTATTATGCTAGTTCTAAGCTTTCGGCTCACATGAGCCATCTTCAGAGAGATTACAGGGACGTTAATATAAAGACATCCACCATCAAAGATGATATTATCTTGTGTTCACATAGGACATTGCTATGCGACGATAACAGTCACCTAATAGCAGATATTGGAGGCCGTCTATCTATTTTAAATCAAAGCAATCCACACTTAATAAAATCACATTTCAATCTGTTCACAACACATTACATTGCATTTAGAGATATGGTTCTGTTAACATTTTGGACTCTCACGCGGTGTGACGTCATTGAACCGCATTACAAATTTACGACTTGCGTAAGTCCACGGTTTGGGATTACGTCTCTTCATTCTCTTAGGCTGGTTGCCACTCAAGAATAGTGAGCGAATTCTACCCTCTTATTTAGGCCACAGTTAAAGGGGAAGAGAATGAAATCATGCCTTTTTTGAGAGCTTTAGTACAAAAACGAATGTAATTAACCCAAAATTTGGGCACAGCTCACTGATAACACCCCACGATACGGATATACTTGCCTTGTTTATAAAAATAAATAAAAAAGTACCTTATACACTTTGTTAGATTCAAACACGAACTAATGATGCAAGAACAAAGTTCTCACCTTATATATCCTCTAAACAATGATAAATTGCTACTTGTTTATCTAAACTTATTTATAAATGGAACTTTGTCAGTGTATGTGTGTGTGTCTGTGTGTGTGTCCGTAACTTATAGACACCGAAAGGGCTGAACCGATTTTCTAGAAAATTTACATAGTTGTACTATAAGCGTCTGCGAGTGTTCTTCGCTAGGTTTTGTGTCGAGGTACCCCCGATAAATATCGAAACTCGATAATCGAAAAGATCGGGTTATAGAAGGAGTGGTCCGATTTTAATCAAATTTCATACACTCATAGACAAAGACATATATTCAACGATATTCAGAAGTTTCAAGGTTGCAGTTCTTACAATAGTGCAGAAAATCGATAATAAATATATATATATATATATATATATATATATATATATAAAAGGCAAGATATTTGTGTGTGTGTCTGTATGTCTGTATTTTTTTCAGCCCTTTTATTTTAATTTTTGCTTCGGATTTGGCTCTAAGTAGGTATAATTGTAGTTATTAGTCTTAGCCATGATACCATTTACTCAGATGACTTAATTAGCCTTCAAAATTCAGTTTACGACGAAAAAAACTTATTTGATATCGATATCAGGAAATCAAAGTTTGACTTACATCCATTCATTTTTCTCTCAGTCTACGGTTTTGCTTTAACTAGAAACAACTATTTCCTTTTAGTCTTTCGTGTCAACGTCTAAAGTGTCTGAGCTCCAGGACCATGGATTAGTTCTAAAGCTTGTATGACACCGGAGCAACGCCGGGCTATACTGCTAGATAGATATAAATATTAAATAATTTTCATAACTCGAAGATATTGATTCTGTTAACAGAAAATACAACGGCTAATAATGTGCGTTTTTTAAGAATTTCGTTATTTTAATTATTGGTTAAGATTTATATACATATATAGATATATATCTATATGACGCCAATTCGGTGGGGATTTCAATCCTGGGTTAAAAGCAATCGGAGTCTAACCGTACTGATGAGCTGTGATACAGCGAAACAGATCTATCTGTCTGCGGATGACTATATATACATATATATATTATATGCGGTGTAGATATAGAATAATCCAAAAGAGTATCCTGTACATAAAGTGGTAGGATAACTCTCTAGGAAAGCTCAAAATATATATGTATATAAATAAATATAGAGCAAATAAATGTAAAAATTAAGACCGACACGTTATTCCATGGTTAAGCGGAAGTGTGGCCTATTTCAGGCGAACCATCATCAACTTCCGTCTTTATTGTACAGAAGATTTTACACGAATTTCACACACACACACACACACACACACACACACACACACGTACACACGTACACACGTACACACGTTATGTACGTTACGTACGTTACGTAAAATTAGGGAAATTAACGAAATGGTTTTAACACCCGACATATTTAATTTGTTTGTTTAAATATTAGTTTTTAATCAATACTCTTATTTGAGTAGATATTCTGTTTTTAATCAAATATATTTTGATATATCAAATATATGTTGATAGTAGTCGCAGGTTCAAATCCTGCAAAATGACACACATTTTCATAAGAAAATTTATCGTAAAAAATCATGCCGGTAGAATAAATATAAAAATATACGGTTCGATTAAAAACAGAATATCTACTCAAATACGAGTATTGATTAAAAAAATAATGTTCAAACAAATAAATAAATGTCAGTATTTAAAACCATTTCGTTAATCTTCGGGATTTTCCGTAACATTGTTTGCTTACATTTGTTGACATTACGATACATTTCAGAGCAGTGATCGTTATTTGCGTAGAATTGAAAATTGTTTCATCTAGGCTTGATTTAATTTCGTTTAGACTGGGGAAACATCCGTGGTCGAGTGGTCTAAAATACAGCCGATCAATTGGCGACTTCCTCTATATTGACAGTGGTTCAAATTCTTCCGAATGACACATTTCGTAACAAAATTTATGGTAAATAATCACGTCGGTAGAAGTAAATATATAAATATACTGTTTGATTAAAACAGAATATCTACTCAAATACGAGTATCGATTAAAAAAATAATGTTCACGCAAATAAATTATATATATATAAGGCTGCGATGGTTAAGTTGTTTGCATTTTATATTGTGAATTTTGCGTATGCAAGTTGTTTGCTTTTGCTTTTATCGACTGCACTGTATAGGAGGGTCAGTTGGGTACCGTCTGTGAGAAAAAGGACACCGTGACACAATTCACTCCACCAGAAATATGTAAATGACGTGAAGTACTGCTTAGCATTTACGCTGGAACCTAAAATAAGAATATTTCAGAACGTTTGGATGTATAGTACCCCAAAGATCTTCCGAGGGTGATTAAAACCAAATATCCAGTTGATATCATGGTTTTGGGAGTGATCAATAGTGATGGCAAGTTTATTCTTCTCACAGAGCCTCAGAATCAACACGAAGTTTTACATCAAGTGTCTTAAAGATGTAGTGCTGTCCTAGGTGAGAAGAATGGCTGTCTGGCAAACAGGTCTCTGCACCATGCCACACAAACAGAATACATTCTTAGCTGTCAGAGAATTTCTGCGACTACATCACAGCTGCGATGGGTAAATTGTAGTTATTAGTCTTAGCCATGATACCATTTACTCAGAGGACTTATTTAGCCTTCAAAATTCAGTTTACGACGAAAAAATCTTATTTGATATCGATATCAGGAGAAATTGTGAAAAACCATGAGAGCCAACTTTCAGAAAATGCAGAGTATTTTTTGTTTTTGTTACAATGATGTTCACCTAGTACAAGGCTAAAGAGTCTTGTGTGTGTGTGTGTGTGTGTGTGTGTGTGTGTGTGTGAAATTCGTGTAAAATCTTCTGTACAATAAAGACGGAAGTTGATGATGGTTCGCCTGAAATAGGCCACACTTCCGCGTAACCATGGAATAACGTGTCGGTCTTAATTTTTACATTTATTTGCTCTATATGTATTTATATACATATATATTTTGAGCTTTCCTAGAAAGTTATCCTACCACTTTATGTACAGGATACTTTTTTGGATTTTCTAATTTTGCGAAGCTACTTCTTTTCTTTTTTAAAATTTTGTTGTTAATTGGGTACCGTTTGTAAGAAAGTGAATACCATGACGCAATTCAAACCGCTAGAAATTTGGAAACGGCATGCTGCATTGCTTAACAGAAGCTCCAATACAAACATTTCAGAGTGTTTAGGCCACAATCTGAGTACAATGCAGAGGATTCGGAGATATTTTGATGAGTCGAATGGTGATTATGAAGGTGTTTGAAGTGATCACTCTTCATTATCCCTCTATTCATCTTACCGCAGGGCCTCAGGTTCAACACGGAGATCAACATCAAGTGCCTTGAGAAGTTAATGCTGCCTTGTGTCAAGGGGCTGACTGCTGGAAGAACCTATGTTTTGCAACAGGAGTCTGCACTATGCCAGACAAGCAGGAAACTTAGTCATATCTGTCAGATAGTTTCTGTGACCACATCACGAGTTACATTTGGACACCTCACTTCCCAGACTGCAACCTACTAGATTATTATGTGTGCGTCGTATTTGAGCGAGAGACCAACAAACTCCATGTAATACCATAGATGAATTGAAGGCAAAGATTGTTGCAGCATTCACCAACTTAAACATGGAAACCGTCCATAAGAGCTGCAGGAGATTCCGAAGTTTCTGGAAGCCGTGAGTGAATCCAATGAAAAGTTCGATGTGTTGTAATGGTTAGTAAGTTTGTTTCACTTGTTCAATCACGATTGAATAAGTTTTTTCCACACTGATATTTTTTTGGTCTATGCTTTGATAATTATTTGTGGACATCAATGAATACAGCTCTGGATTCAAAACTACATAAAGTTAACGGTATTTTCATTATTCGGACTATTGCCCTCATCTTTGTTGTAGACTTTAGTTAGTTCCTGTGACTTGACTCGAAGTGTTGTGAGTTCAATACCAGGCTAGAGCAGTGGTGAACACGTAACTTGCAGGGTTAGAGGGAGATAACCCACGACTTTCAATCGAGGCATTACTACGCAGGGAATGAGAATGATATACCCCAGTGAATGTAATAAAGGGTTCGGTTCGAAAGTTCTAGCACCTGAAGAAGGCCGGAGCGTACAACGGCCGAAACGTCGTACAAATGGCAACAAAGCTGAGGACAACAGTCCGAATAATGTAAATACTGTAAATATTACCTCATCTCAGAAATGTACACAAATACTAGATGAAGTTAAATACCTCAAAGAAATACAAAGTTCAAAGTTAAAGATAACGAATTCAACCGATTTATTCACTGCATCTAACGAGTTAGATCTTAATCAACTCTGGGTGCTAAACCTAACTAGACAAAAGCACTCAAAGACCGCAAACACCCGCCAAAGCAATATCAACATCACCAAGAGACGATGAGTAAAATAAAAAAAAATAACTGCAATGCACTTGACCACTCTCAAGAATGAAAATACAAACATCACGAACTCGACAGCTCTTAAAATTAAATGCACACTTAATATGAAACAGAAACAAAGAAAAGAGTGCTGGATTGCTATGTGATGTCAGTTCTTTAATATTCTTTGAATGCTGGACAATATCATCGAAAATGAGGACAAAACTGGAAGCAGCGGAAATGTGGTTCTACAGAAGGATGCTGCGGATATCGTGGACCGAGCATGCAAGTAACGATGAGGTGTTGGAAAGAATGGCAACGAAAAGGAAATTAATACCGAGCATCAGGAAGAGACAACTGAAGTTCCTGGGACACGCAATGAGGAAGGAAAGCCTGGAGAACCTGATACTGACTGGCCAGATAGAAGGAAAGAGAGACAGAGGAAGGCAGCGGATAACATATTTGCAGGACCTGATCAGGTGGATGACGGAACGGGGGTTGTCATGAGTAACAGGAGCAAGCATACTGGGAGCCACAAAGGATAGGGAGACGTGGAGAACCATGATCGCCTACGTGCTGAAAGGACAGGGCACATAGAAGAAGAAGATGAAACAGAGGAAGTAATTCAGGATTCAAAATGATCTAGAGCAGTTAAATTCAGTATTAGACTTTTGAAAGGCAAAGATTAAATTTTATCAATAAAACTGGGGGAAAAAAACTCTAGAAACTTTATCCCATACTGGATCGAACTCGAAATCTAATCGGTTCGTGTAAGTCATGAGGTGAATTCGTTTTAGTACAAAATGTATTTTATATTAAATTATAATATTTTTGGAACCAAAATCATTGTTTATAATAATAAATGACTGACGTGTCTAATTATGTCAAATAAGTTTTTGTTTTCGGGTGGAAACTTGTAAAGAATTTGCTTAAAAAAATAAAACAGTAATCTAACGGAATTCCAACCGTTATGCTGACGTACTATGCAGAAGTTAAAACCAAAACTTGATTTTCCAATATAATATGGTTATCGGTCTTTTAGTACAGAAATAGAGAAACTGAAGACTAAATGATTGTTTCTCTTAAGTCTGAAACTAGTGTTCGGCGTCATTATTGATTTTGATCATTTTTTTTTAAAATTTTTATTTAAAATTATTTTTGTTGCCTTTTCGTCGCAACGCTCTATCGTCTTTGAACGTCAATCAGTAATGCATAAGTGAATTTTAAATACAGCTTTAAATACAAAATAATAATGTTACCTTCTAAAGAGCACTCATATCAAGACAGGTTAATCCATTTGAGAAATGTGTTAATCGTTTGGGTTTACCAAGAATGGATTATATATAAAAAAAATAAAAAAAAGAAATCGGCAAGAGAAAGAAAAGTTAGGTATACACTCGCATTAAAATCGATGAGAAAACTTGAAATAGATTACTATAATAATAAAAAAAATACAATAAATGAAAAAAGAAGTTGGCAAGCATTGGCGTTTGGATCTTCGCCATTTATCCTCATTTATATGGATAAGTGCATGACGCACAGAGTCACCTTGAAGTGCTTTCCGCTTTACATTGGAAAAGTCACGCGTTGAAACACTTGTGCATCCCGTAAGCAAGCATATCATTTGTTCAGAAGATAATAAGATTTTACTACAGTTTGAACTTCTTTAAATTAGCACTGGTGTTCATTCTTCTCAGTGTCTCAAAATACACTTGAAATTTGTTAAAAAGAATAATTGGATAACTTAACAAAATATAGAAAGTTGTGGAGAGCCACAAACGCTAAGTTTTAGAAGTTTTTCGATAGCTGCAAAAACAATTGGGACTTGTTAAAAAGTATAAGTGTGTAACTGAACCAAACAAGAGAAATTGTGAAAACCCATGAGAGTCAACTTTCAGAAAATGCAGAGTATTTTTTGTTTTTGTTACAATGATGTTCACCTAGTACAAGGCTAAAGAGCCAATGTTACAGAGTACAAGACAAAGTCTATGAGGATATGTGGAAATGATAATGGTTAAACTAAAGAATTGAACAGTTAAACTTGTTAAAATTGTAGTGATTCGGGATGCATCCACTTGGGAAAAACTTCACAAAGCTGCAGTTCATGAGAAGGAGTTACTAGAGTAGAATTTATTTATATCTCATTAATGGAATACGAAAGCAATAAAGTTGGTTCGCGACAATGAGTGTGACATGGTTGATCGTAGTCGTGAGGGTTCGAACTGGTGGAGCTAAAGAATGTAGTTCGTCGGAACACTTTCCATGGAGATATCGATAGAGAACTGAGAGGCTTGCGACGTTTTATGGCATACGAAAGAATAGTGATGAGTAGTTTTATTTTAATTTTTTATCGTTCTTGTTAGTATAAAGAAACACTTACAGAAACCTATGACCCGACTACCATCGACCCACTTCGGAGGGCCATTGCATGTAAATCCTTGCTTTTAGGCTTCGTGTCATTTACGCATCTGTAACTTCTCATTTGTTTTATACCTAGCTATGTACCTGATGAACTTACGTTAGACGCAGGAACTTCTTGGAAGCTATGTCATGATATAACAATACACATTTTAAGGTGATTATATATTACCAAAGGCTTTATTGATACAAAGTCAGTTAGTTAATTAACATACGTAATACATGCTTGGAAGATCAAGTCTCTTTTGAGACATGACTGACTAGGCAAAGAATTTTTCTACAGTAGGTTACCATTACTTTCTGTGGGAGACCGGTAGCCAACCAAGGCTATAGAACCCAGCCTGTTCTGCTATTCAACCAAAGAGTATTTGTGCGTAAGTAAATGAAACAAATTCGATTGGATTCGAACTCGGATCTCTGATTTTTTAATATTAAAGAGCATTATAATACATAATTTTCTTGTTATTTTGCAATTTTTTAAAACAATATCTAATTAGAATTTCTTGTAGTATTAAACGATGAAAAACTTATAGCTTATCATTATGTAGCAAATATTAATAGCATATATCATTACATAGACTCCATCAATATTTTATTGGCAACTGTTGTAGATATGACAATGCGATTTGGCATGTGTTGAAACATACAACTAATCCTTCCCTCGAAGAAGAATTTTCTTTCTTTCTCTTAGTGTTTTGATTTTGGTTTGGTAGTATAAAATACGTTATATTAAAATACCAGTAATATATTTATAAAAAAATTAACCAGTACTAATATATTTTTATAGCAACATAACAATCAATACAGCACGAAAGTATAAAAATATATTTTTATAGTAAAATTACCAGCTATACATTTTATCAATAACTATATAATTTAATGATCCTATGTTTGCCATAGGAACCATATCATCTGTAGAGAAGATGACCGACTTTACTAAGATTTAAAAATCTTTAAATTTGTGGCGGTGATCCCTCTTCTCAGCGTCTCAAAATACATTTGAAACCTGTTAAAGATAAAAATTGGATAACCTTTAAAAAATAATTAACGGGAAGTTGTAGATGAACATGAACGGCATGTTCCAAGATAATTTTTTTTAAAATGATAGTTGTGACAACACAGGAAAATTAGAAAACGAATAACTTAATAATGAACAGGAGAACCATGAACGTAAATTCCAGTGCATCACATTTTTATGGCAAAACAAGTGTAACTCTTCTGTAAAAAATGCCAGAAAAACATATACAAATAAATACATAATAATCTTTATTATAATAGAGGTGATATATATATATATATATATATATATATATATATATATATATATATATACTTCACTAATCCACTGCATAACTATTGTGAAAAAATAAATAATAAGGCACTGTTTAAGAGCAAAAATTCGGAAAAATCTTTAATAAAAAGTAGTTTAATAACAAGTATTAAATAGAACGAACTAAGCCGGCGTTGCCTCACTCACTATCTAATCTATCTTGTCATTTAATCAACTGAGCCGACGCTACATATTGGGCGCGTATAATGATAATAAGTATGCTAAAAAGTCTGCCTTCTTCTACCGAGCGCCCATAGCCCAGAGGTAGAATCGCCGACTGACGCCATTTCGGCCGGGTTCTAATCCTGGGTTAAAAGCAATCGGAGTCTAACCGTACTAATGAGCTGTGATACAGCGAAACAGATCTGTCTGCGGATGACTATATATATATATATATATATATATATATACAAAACGAAAATGGCATTTACGTAAAATCACAAATCAGACACTATTAATATCAATGTTATTAATATTAAAAATGATCCAAGTAGAGGCCTTAATGTAAGTAGTATTATCTATTTACAGAACTAATTATGTATATTTTCAAATAAAACTCCAAAAATTACATATGTTTTATACTCATTTCAGTCAGAAAACCTCGCTTCTTCAGCAACAAAGTCTTTATTATGAAAATACAGGACAAAATTCATGCATTTGAATATATATATATATATATATATATATATATATATATATATATATATGCGTTTACTCTGAAAGTATATAGTTGTGTCCAAATCTGCTTGTACCACTCTCACTACGAAGCTAGGTTCTCTCTGGATCATATAAAGGTTAAGAAGAATGGGTCAGCTATTCAATCAACCGGAGACGAAATTTTAATTCTTTTCACATATCCTGTGGAACGCGTCTGACCTGAACAACGCTCTACAAAATTATCCACAGCAGTCCATCAACAGGTTGAAATAATATTTAGTCACACGATTCCTCTTTTCGTCTCCCTATTTTAAACCACGCGTTATTGTTTATTTATGCATTTGTGCATTATATGTAGTAGTCTTAAGTTTTTAGGCATTGTGGCAAGCATTTTTCTTTTAGTTAAGTAATTTTGTTTAGACGAGTGGTTTTAGTTAGTACATTTCTACCAGTTTTTCTTTAATCAATTTTTTTTATAAGCATATCGTCCCAATCAAGGCATTTTACTGCAACTGTTTTACTGGGGGTTACATAGGAGGGAAGTTATGAGAAAGAGTGACAGGTTATAGGGGGTGTCAGGAAGTGGGTAAGAGAGGGATGAGAATATTGATGAGAGCTAAGTGGATGGAGAAAGGAGCATGAGAGAGAGAGAGAGAGAATACAGGTTATTGAGATAGGAGATGACTATTGACTTTACATTTAAATTCTTGGACATTGTAGCTGTCAGGTAAGCAAGTAACTGGAAAGGAGTTCCATAGGCGGGAAGAGCGAGAAAAGAAGCTGATGGAGTAGAATTTATTTATGCTGAAATATCTATTGCAGTGCTCGGTTTGCTTTAAAGTTTCTGAACGTTAAGGTGAGAAGAAGGACCCAGAAAACTAATTGGTAACCTCTAACGAAATTTTAATTCTCATTTTAACGCGTCTGACATGTACAATTATTTACCAAATTGGCCGCAGCAATTCATCTAAGGTGGCATTAATATTTATTTACACATCTCGTCTTTTAATTTCCCTATTCTAGATCAAGCAATATTGTTTATTTATTCATAGTAGCATTGGATGTAAAATATTTAAATAAGTTGTGTAGATTGTAGTTAGCATTTTTAAATTAATTTTCTTTCATCTGATTTATCTTATTGATGCCAAAATGAAT
This sequence comes from Ascarosepion bandense, assembly GCA_037127315.1. Classification (NCBI taxonomy): domain Eukaryota; kingdom Metazoa; phylum Mollusca; class Cephalopoda; order Sepiida; family Sepiidae; genus Ascarosepion; species Ascarosepion bandense. The sequence goes on from JBBBDQ010000217.1 coordinate 794,128, forward strand.
TTGTTTTATAGTTAAAAACTACCACATAAGTAGTATAGATTGGAATATAAATAAGTAAATTTTGATGGATTTTTTGCCATTTCCTACCTTGGGCCTACAAAATTGAGGAACGGTAGCACTCACTTTTATATCATGAGCATAATAGAACAGAGAGTTATCGACTTAGGTATACTCATGTTGACTAGTTGTTATCAAAGTATGTTGTTATCTTTTCTACCTTGATCAGTATACGCTGGTATACTAATGTTATTACTAAATCCTATTGTATATTAGAGAATATAGGAAGAAAATACCGGTTGTGGTCTTAAAAAAATAAAATAAAATATAAAAATATTGACGGAGTCTATGTAATATTGTATGTTATTAACGTTTACTAGAAATCATAAGCTATAAGTCTTACATCGTTTAATGCTAGAAAACATTCTAGTTAAATATTGTTTTAAAAAACTGCAAAAATAATAAGAAAACTGTATATATTAAGTTCCATGTGTTAAGAAATCGGAGATCCGAGTTCGAATTCCAGTCGAATTCGTTTCATTCACTTACGCTCAAATGCTCTTGGGTTGAGTAGCTGGACCGATTGGATTCTATAGCCTTGGTCTGCTGTAAAAAATAATAGCAACCTGCTGTGGGAAAATTATTTGCATATTCAGTCATGTCTTGAAAGAGAAATGATCGCCTAAGCGTGTATCACAAATGGCAATAAACTGACTGTATAGCATTATTTAACGCTATTTTGTTTTTCATAGCGTTAAACATGTTGGATTTCGTGCCAAAGAAAGTATATTTGCGGGGAATTTTACTGGATTACTTTATTCAAAAGAAATATGCAGCTGAAGCACTCAGAATTGTTGCTGAGACTTACAGCGACCATGCTCTGTGGGAAACAAAACTCAGAAATTGGTTTAGAGGCTTTTGTTTGTGTGTGTGTGTGTGTGTGTGTGTGTGTGTGTGTGTGTGTGTGTGTGTGTGTGTGTGTGTGTGTGTTTGTGTGTTTGTGTGTGTTAATATACGACATAGATTTCGTATAATAAAAAAAACTATTCGTACCCCTTCTTTCAAATGAAGACTTTGTTTATCATAGCTAGTTCCTTAAATGTTAGCTTGTCCCCAAAATTAGCTTATTCAGACAAGTAGACATATTCCATCAAGGTATACGAGAAGATAAAAAAATTTTGCGGTTCGTACCCCTTCTTTCAAATGAAGACTTTGTTTATCATAGCTAGTTCCTTAAATGTTAGCTTGTCCCCAAAATTAGCTTATACAGACATGTAGACATATTCCATCAAGGTATACGAGAAGATAAAAAATTTTGCGGACAGACCAAGAAGCCATTCAAAAAAAAAAAAAAAAATTCGATGTTTGGTCATTCGATAAGATTTTGAGAATTGGTAAGATGCGAAAACTTTTTAGTATCTTCTCGTATTCCGACTAAGACCATGGTGATGGATTTGCATGTAAATATTTTTTCCACTAAAGTGTCGATTTGCGTTTTATTAATGACAACAGTGTCATAAATTCTGTTCGCTCTATAACTAAGCTGCGTTTAGAAAATCATCAATAAACTTTTTTCCCTGTTTGACAAAGGTAAATGCATTCTTGCACTTGTAATGTGAGACCAGGAAATTCTTTCTTATTAGTTAATCCCGTAGTACATTCGTCTTTGTACAAGAAGGGAAGATAGGCAACACTAGCATAATGAAATAATTAAAAAAAAATCTGACAAGAAGAATCTAATATTGCATGAATTCCTGACAGCTGCCTAAATGCAATATCCTTACATTTCATTTTTCCACTTCCCTTTTCTCACTATCATACATACACATGCGTGCGCTTATATATATATATATATATATATATATATATATATGAACGTAACTATCTATCTTTTTTTTTTTTTTTTTTTTTTTAATCATTTCACCCCGAGCAAGGCAGAAACGCCACTGATGTGCAGGGGGTTACATAAATGTAAAAAGATTAATTAGAAAAGAGTGAGGAGTACAAGCTAGTTAGAAAGGAACAATAGAAAGCTGAGAAAGCAGGTGCAATGACAGGTACATGGGCGGAGAGAAAGGGAAGGTTATACAGGGGAGGGGAGAGAGCTAGAGGCCAGTGGTTAGTAGGTGAGTATTAACTTTGCTTTTAAATTTCTGGAGGTCGTAGCCGTCAGGAAAGCAAGAATACGGGAGTGAGTTCCACAGGCGGGAAGTGCGAGAGAGGAAGCTGCAGGAGTAGAATTGTCGTCTGCGTTTGGCTAACCTGACTGTGAATGGGTGGGACCCAGTTGCCAGTCTGGTTGAACGGGTAAACACCTGTTGAGGAGGCATCAGTGACTTAAGCTCATCCGAGCAGAAGCCATGAAAGTATTTATAGAAGAGACAGAGGGAGGCCACATTTCGACGATGGGAAAGTGGCTGCAGACGAGTCGCCAGATCAGTACCTATCACATTACAGACTCTCCTTTGGAGCTTGTCAAGAACACTGAGGAGAACGGCAGGGGCACCTGACCATAAATGGCAGATCTATCTATCTATCTATCTATCTATCTATCTAAGTTGATTTTTTTCTTAGCTCCATCGCTCTTAATAGAGAATAGGCAACGACGACCCCTCTCCATCGCAATGTGTTCTGGGCTGGTTCGTTTTTGTCAATGCTTTTGTAACTTGTCTTTTTTACATGTAGGGGTCTTGACTATACGCAAACCTCTTTAGTTTCCGGTCAAAGTGCGTCCACCTCAAGGCTTGTTCTTGATTTTGAATTTTTCCTTCTCCCAAATCGGTTGCCACTCAGAGGCTATAGGACATAGACTGTTCTGCCATTTAATCATAGCTGGGGAGAGAAGAGATGGATTCATGCCTTTTTACTAGTATTAGCACGTAAGTAAATATAATGAACTCGACTGGAATTCGAACTTATCCAGGATTCCAATTCCTGAATCCGAACCGCTATCAGTTACGTCACACATTAATCTATCTGTCTGTATTTATTCATTTATATCTATCAATTTATGTATCTATTTATGAATTTTAATCTAATCAAGGCATTTAAGTTATTTTTTTTTACTATATATATATATGTGTGTGTGTGTGTGTGTGTTGTGTGTGTGTGTGTGTGTTAGGACCTTAAATAAGTTCTCGCTGATTTTTCACGAAAATAATGTTTATTTACAAAAATTGTTAAGAAACATGTCACTGAAAGTATTGTCTAGCACTAGCCACTATTTTCCCCATCTTCCTGGCAGCATTTGAATTTCACGTCGGAAAAACGAGATGTATTTTTTAGGCTGATTACGATTCGAACCATTTCTTAACATCTTCATAAGAATGAAATCACTGCTCAGCCAGGCCATGTCCCATCGATCGGAACATGTGACAATCGAAGGAAGCAATGTCTGGTGAATACGGCCGGTGGGGTAGGACTTCCGATATTATTAGCATTTCCAAGTAGGTTTTTACCTACATTGTCATGTTGCGAAAATCACTTTTTCCTCTGCCTCTATCCTCGTATAATGGCCCGTTTTCTCTTTTCTTTAATGTTCGGAATCAAGCACATTAATTCTAGTCGATATCAATCTTCTGTGATGGTTTCGGTCGGTTTGAGAAGCTCATAATAAACTACACCCGGCTGATCCCACTAAATGCAAAGTGGAAGATTCGAATCATGAAATTTCGAACGATGTTGATGAATAGTCGGGCTTATTCCACGATCATCCACGCTTAGGGTTACCGTAGGGTATCGACTTTTCATCGTCGGTCACATTTTTTACCGTTGAAACAGCTGATCACACGCGACAAGACGCCGTGCGACGTCACTCGGCTTCAACTAGCAAGGCACCCTAGCTGTTGAATCATTCCATATGCTTTCAAATGTCTCGAAAGTGTAGTGTGATCAACTTCTAATGATTCTGTAAGGTCAGCTTGCGCCTGACATGAGTATTCATAAAGTTATGCCTCTAATTCTTTGTCTTCAATTTTTTCGGCGAACCAGAGCGTTTTATATCTTCGACTTCAAAATCATTATTTTTAAAGCCTCAGAACCAATCTCTGAGTGCTGTTTCCTACAGAGCATGTTCGCCGTATGTGTCAACAGCAATTCTGTGTGCTTCAGCTGCAGATTTCTTTTGAATAAAGTAGTGCAGTAAAAGTCCCCGCAAACACATTTTCTTTGGCACGAAATCCAACATGTTTAACGATAAGAAAAAATAAAATTGTTTACACTTCGTGGAAATGACATACACTGAATATCAAACTTGTTTATCGTAGTTCCCGATAGATGCATTTATCTGAAAATGCATGCATACTGGTCTGGAAAAGCCATCTGCTGGAAAACAGCGAGAACTTATTCAAGTTCCTTATATATATATATATATATATATATATATATATATATATATATATACATATATATATATATATATATATATATATATATATATGAAATTATTTGTTTGAACATTATTTTTGATCGGTCAGTCAGTTAAGTGCCATACTTTAAACACGCTTGGGTGATCATGTCTCGAAAGAGACATGACTGACTGGGCAGAAGATTTTCCCGCAGTAGGTTGCCATTGCTTTCTGTGGTAGACTGGTTACCAGCCAAGGCTATAGAAACCAATCTATCCTGTTATTTAACCCATAACTGGAAGGAAGAGCCGGATTAATACCTTTCCCAAGAGTATTTGCGCGTAAGTGAATGCAATGAATTCAACTGGAATTCGAACTCGGCACACTCGTATTTAAGATATTGCATTTATAATCAAACAGTATATATATTTATTTCTACCGACCTGATTATTTACGATAAATTTTTGTTACGAAAATGTGTGTCATTCGGCAGGATTCGATCCTATGTGGATAGGGGTCGCAGGTTCGAATCCTGCCAAATGACACACAATTTCGTAACAAAAATTTATCGTCAATAATCAGGCCGGTAGAAATAAATATATAATAGTGTTTGATTATAAACAAAATATCTACTTAAATATGAGTATCGATCAAAAGTAATGTTCAAACAAATCTTTTCAAATTGTCGGTCGTTTATAACCATTTCGTTAATCTTTGTTTATATATATATATATATATATATATATATATATATATATATATATATATATATATATCAAGGCAGCAAGTAATTTTCTAGACATATGCTGTTAAATATAAGAGACAATGAATGTCTATTATGTTTAATCATGAGCCGTTCTAAACGTCGTATTTTTGCTTTAATTTCAGTTGAAAATAAAGACAAAAATTCTCCAACATTTGGATAATTATTTATTGGTTTTCTTCTAAGCTTTCGGCTCACATGAGCCATCTTCAGAGAGGTAGTTTAAACTGAAATATTATAAAATCCACCATCACCAACGATTTTATTTTGTGTTGACATAAAACTCCGCTTGGCAACGGCAATAGTTACCAAAAATAATAAACGCAGTTCTTAAGTTTGCGATGCGGTTTTATGACATCACACCGTGGGATAGCGCGAAATGACAACAAAACCATGTAGTCAAATGCAATGTAATATGCTATTTCCTGTTTTAAAGTTGATTTTATTGAGTATTGGTTGTTTTGATTTGATGTACATGGCCTCCAATATCTGCAGGTTCCTCTTACTGTGTGTATGAGTAAGGATCATCGTATTGTTGACCAAAATTTTGCCGTTGCCAAGCGGAGTTTTATGTCAACACAAAATAAAATCGTCGGTGATGGTGGATTTTATAATATTTCAGTTTAAACAACCTCTCTGAAGATGGCTCATGTGAGCCGAAAGCTTAGAAGAAAACCAATAAATAATTATCCAAATGTTGGAGAATTTTTGTCTTTATTTTCAACTGAAATTAAAGCAAAAATACGACGTTTAGAACGGCTCATGATTAAACATAATAGACATTCATTGTCTCTTATATTTAATAGCATATGTCTAGAAAAAAAAAAAATATATATATATATATATATATATATGTATGTATGTATTTGTGTGTGTGTGCGTGTGTGTGTATGCGTGTGTGTGTGTGTGCGTTCGTTACATATACGGAATTATTTTCTTTTCTGGAAAATTGACATCTGATAAAGAGGTTGACACTGCCAGATTGATAAGCACGTAGAATTTCCACTCATATTTGCTAAAATTCAACTACACATAATTGCTTTCCCGACAGCTACAATCTCCAGGAGTTTAAATGTAAGGTCAATAGACACCTCCTAACACACTAACTCGCATCCATTCTCTTAAACACTCTTCCCATCTACCCAACCCTCATCCTCGGTATCCTTACCCGTCTATCACCCTCCTGACATTTCCTATATCTAACCACTCTTTCTCATCACTTTCCCCTATGTAACCCCCTGCAAAATAGTGGCAGTGGAATGCCTTGCTTGGGGTGAAATGATTAAAAAAACATAGCATGACAAATGGTGAACACGACAAATCACTAGCCAGCCATGTAGAATTAGCCATGAAATACATATATAAAATCAACCGATAAAGGGTACACTCTCTAAATTCGACCTAATCGCCTGTATTTCACGTTTCAGTTAAGCAAGTGTTCTATTAACCAACGAATAACTTATTGTATTTTTTATAAAATTTTATTTCTGTTAATGTTACTATCACTATTACAGCAAATTACTAACCAATGCCTGAAAGGTTCAGAGACATGACCGTATCTGACTACCGGGCACACCGGGCACGGGTCCGGGACGATCAGTGCAATCATAGTAAAAATCCGGGCAAGGAAAAATGTCTTCATCAGAAATCAAACTAAACAATTCACAAAGAAAGAAAGAAAGAAAGAAAGAAAAAAAACGAAGAAAACATCCGAATGAACGCAGTAAAAATCTGTTTGTTTATTTATTAATTTTTGGGAGAAAAGATTGGTTGTACTCAGAAAGTCCGAACCCGATTTCCTGCTTTCGTTCACGTTCCGTGCCTAATTTCCATTGGAATAGCCGAAAAAATCCGCAAAATCATAGTCTCTGGAAACCGGATGACACTGATGACGTCATCATATTGTCAACTAATAAATCCGGGCAATTTTCTCTGTGCCCGGTGTTTTTTTAGAAAACGGCCCTGTTCAGAGACATACCCTTTTATATTTAATGTTAGTCTTTGGTCCCTATTGGTAAATTTCTATTGTAAAAATCTCAGTTTTGTGTTAGTTTTGCGCAGAAATATCGACAACATACGACAAAAAGTAGACTTCAAATTTACGCTTTTTTTTAAAGAAAATAAAGTGAAATATTTAATGGATTGATACATTCGAACTGAATTTTACACGTATACTATTTCAAGAAAACTGTTTATAAGCATAAGCAACTGTTTTTATCGTGATTTCGTGAAATTGTTTCCATATATGCTTAATTCTAGTTTTTTATTATCATATTGTTAAAGAATTTTCTATACTTTATAAAAATTCTCATCAGGATTGTAATTGTTTCTTGAACTACATTTATTGTAAAAGTATTAATTTACTTTTGTACTTTGAAAGTAAACTCATCGTATTGCAAATGTTAGAATCACATAGTTGGATATGTATTCTGGTCTGTATTCAGGATTTAGTGATAGAAATACTGGTTCGAATTCAAGCAAATACCCAAATTTTTAATACTGATTATTTATTCTTTATGTTGCTAGTTCCTTCCATCTGTAAGATTATGCTACAAAATCTTAATCTTGTCCATTTAGAACAATCTAATATTAGAAAATATGAAGACATTTTTTGCAAAGATTTAAAAGTAAATTTCTTTGTGGTTTTTACTTCTTTTCGAGTATTTGAGTAGAAGTAAAGATTTATCACTTATTTCCTATTTGAGATTGGATTTCTGGTTCTTTCTAAAGTCTTTTCATTTTCTTTCTCTCTCACTAGTCCTTGGTGTCTTAGTGGCTTTATCGCCTTGCTTAGAGTGAATTGATAAAAAAAATAAACGCTTTTATTTGCAGATTTAAAGGCGTTTTGTCTTTAATCGTGGAATGACGTATGATGGAAATGTCGCTTTTTAATTTGGTATGAACATTGTTGTGGAACTCAGGCAAAATAAATAGTTTATCTTTTTTTTTTTTTTAAAAAAAAGAAGATTGAAAGCCAGGGACTGTTTGATTCTTCGAGATCTTCATTCAGTTTATCTACTGATGTTTCTCTGTTTCACAGTCCGGCATTCGTTTGATAGTTTTCTTACAGTATTTTCTTGTGCTAAAATCTATTGAATAAACGTTTTTTTTTTAAATTATTTTTATTTCATTTTAGTCATGTTAGCCGCAGTGAATAACTTGCAGGTGATCCGTTTCCATTACATAAACAGGAAAAAGGCATGTCCTGATGTGTGTTAGAAATTTGAAATGTTTGTCAGAGGAAAAAAAAGTACTTTTTTGAATGGCATTATTTTCTTTCTGGTAAGTTCTTTTGGTACCGACTTATTTTTTATATTCGTCTTTGTCGTACAAAAAGCCTCGATTTAGCGGACGCCAGTATAACGGCTTGCGCATATAAATAACCTTGCGGATGAAATGGTTTGAGTCACCATAAATCTGAAAAGTATATCTGGATTTTTCATAATCAAAAGTCAGTCTAAAAAAACTTTTATGAGAACGTGGATCTTTATAATAGAACTGTCGAAAATGATTAACACTTTTCAAATGAAAACGACCTCGTCCCAAATATATTGCCTGAGAATAATCCTACCTGACCCAGAAAGTAACACACTGCGTTTCCTTGCTTCATTCTCTCAAACTGTTGGATTACTGTATCACGCCAGGAAGTTTTCTCGTCAGAATCCATCTTGCACATTTATAAATCTACCATTCATCCGTGCATTGAACACTACTGCCATATTTGGTCAGGTGCTCCTGCTATTCATCTCGGAGTTCTGGGCAAAATCCAAAGGAGAATCTGAAATGTATTCGATCTCGATTTAGCAGCCCGACTACAGTCACTTTCTCACCTCTGTCTATTCCTGCAAATATTTCCACGGTTTCTGCTCTGACGAACTTCGCTCCCTGGTGCCCCGACCAGATTAATTTACTCGTGCTACTAGATTAGCACTTAGGTCCTACTTTTTTACCGTCAAAATAGTTAAATTTAACCATCTCGTCTGCTTGAACAGTTTCTTTTCTCACACTTCCCACCTGTGGAACTTTCTTTCGCATGCTTTCTTCTCTGGTGGTTACAATCCTCAAAAGTTTAAATGCAACGTCAATTGTCATTTTCTATCTCCTTGTTTCCCGTCTTTCTCTTGGCTGTTTTTCGACATCGCATGTAACATTGTTCATTTTTTCTCTCACTGTAACCTCTTGCGCACCAGTTGTGTTTTTTCCATTTGTTGATATGAAACGATTATAATATATATATATATATATATATATATATATATATATATATATATATATGAAGAGGCTCAGCCCTTGTTTCCTTGTTTAGGATGTGGTTTCCGGCTTTCTCTTTTCCAATCTTTTCACTCTTTTCTTTTTTTTTCAATTGGAGTAGATAGACTAAACTCCACCCACGTCTATTGAACAGGTGAAGAGGCCCATCCCTTGTTCCCTGTTTAGGATATGGTTTCCGGCTTTCTCTTTTCCAATCTTTTCACTCTTACGTAGCCCTCTGCACATCAGTGGCGTTACCGCCTTGCTCGAGGTGATATCATTAAAAAATTATATATATATATATATATATATATATGAATAAAGATATTACAGATATATTGTAGTTATTTCTGAAATTGTTGTATATATATGGTGTGTCCCAGAAATTTACATATTTTCTCATTTCCGATAACTTCTTGAAAGTTTTTCCTTTTTTCAGTTCCACGCATTTAATTTCGTTTAATATAAACCGTTAATCCAATTTATAAGACAATGAACATATTTCTCTATTTTAAACATTTATCTTATTTGCTAGTCAATAAACACTGCGTTTATTGTCGTTGAAGGAGTAACTATATTTTTGGACACCCTATATACAGGGTGGTTCAAAAGTAGGTGGTCAGTAATTGATAATATATATTCCACTGTCCACCTATTTTTAGATCACCCGCTATATACATATAATTGGAATATATGGATCGGAATCCGACAATATCCAACATATTTGACCAATTAAGTCCAAATCACAACATACCTGTGGATTTCTCTTAGTCATTTTGTCTGAATCTAATACGTTTCACTTTTATTAAAGCTTCTTCAGTGACCGAGAGAACTATCAATATATATATATATATATATATATATATATTGAGCACTCTAAAGAGGAAAAATTTAAAAACAGTACGCATTATTCGACACTCCCAGATTGAGTTCTCCTGGCTGTTGGCGTGTGTATACAACGCATGTATATAAGACATTAAAGTCTCTTCCTCTAACAGCAATGCGCCGATGGCTTAAGAATAGAATCTTCGAATGATGCCAAATCGGTCGAGTTTCGTTCCCTGTTAGAAGCAGTCAATCTATCTACACTGATGAGCTGGGAACAGCAAAACAGGTTTGTATGAACCTGACTATGTATATATATTAGACTGTTGGCCATTCGTAGTCGACTGGTCTAAGACGCACCAGATCAATTGATGGTTTCCCCCATGAGGAAAGGGGTGGCAGGTTCGAATCCTGTCGAATGACACATATTTTCGTCACAAAAATTTATCGTAAATAATCGAGCCGGTAGAAATAAATATATGTGCTGTTTGATTATGAAACAGAATATCTACAAAATACGAGTATCGATTAAACATAATGTTAAAACAAATCATTTCATATATATATATATGTGTGTGTGTGTGTGTGTGTGTGTGTGTGTATATTGAAGAAATATGTACATATTGGGAATTTTTTTCATTGAAACTAGGTTTGATTACGCTTTTCGCCGTTGATGGCTTCATCATTTTTTCTAAAAATAAACAAAGTAATATGTGTGTGTATTCTTAAATAATAAAATATTAGTAATTTTTGCCGCCAAGCTGCCATTTCTCGTGATGAAAGAAAAGAATGAAAATGAGCAACTTTTAAGAAAAGCAATTAATCTTTATTTTCTATCTCTTTTTTTATAAATCTTTGTTTATGTCGAAAGTTATTAATATAACTTCTCCCAGCCTTTCTGTTTTATATTTAAGGTAAATCCTCATTTTATTTTTAGAATGATTATAAAGCTGCAGATTAACAGACCCTTTTCTGAAATGAGGTTAAGGTAAGTCCTTATCCAATTGTTCAAAATGAGTTGAAACTAAAAGATCTATATGTTTTTAGGTCTGTCCATGTGTTTTCCGTGTAGACAATGTGTGTGTATAAAACAGGATATAGAATTCCGACAAAGTTTTGAAAAGTTTTACGAATGGAAAAACATTTCATTATAAAGATAAAGTAAAGAATAAATATTAACGACTTTTTTCAATGAAACGGTTTTTGTATTCTTCAAAACTTTGCCAGGATTCCATATTCTATTTTATGCACACACACACACACACACACACACACACACACACACACACACACACACACACACACACACACATTTACTTGTGCAACCAGACTGGCAACTGGGTCTCACCCATTCACAGTGAGATCAAACAAATGCAGACGACAATTCTACTGCAGATTCTTTCCTTGCACTTCCCGCCTGTGGAACTCGCTTCCTAATTCTTGCTTTCCTGACGGCTATAACCTCCAGGAATTAAATGCGAGGTCAATACTCATCTCTTGACCACTTGACTCTAGTTCTTTCCTCACCACCTTGTATATCCTTTCCTTTCTCTCCACCTCTGCAAATGTCATCACACCTGTGTTCCCTCCCGTCCCTTGCTCCTTTCTAAATGGTTTGTCCTTCTCTTCACTATCTTCTATTTAGTGCTTTTACTCTTATGTAGCTCGCTGCACATCAGTGGCGTTACCGCCTTGCTCGGAGTCATATGATTAAAAAAAACAACATATATATATATATATATATATATATATATATATATATATAAAGAGAGAGTTTAAAGAGTTCAATTGTTTAAGAAATTTTTTATTTATTATAGATGTTATTTTTAATGTTTAAACTTTATTAGTATTCATTCATTTTATTGATCGCATGTTTCCTTTTATATCATATATAATCATAATATTTATCATAATATTTATTATTGATATATAATATTTAATATTTATTGATCGCATGTTTTGTTTCATCTTATGCATAATATTTATCATAATATTTATTCGTCACAGATGACATTTAATATTTATTGATCAAATGTTTCGCTTTATTTTATATGTAATCGTAATATTTATTAAAATAGTTATTATTGGCAAAAAAATTATTATTTATTGATCGCATGTTTTCCTTTATCTTATACATAATCATGATATTTAATGCGTTGATTTGTTATAGTCTTTGAATTTCTTATTTGAAAAATTGTTATTATTAAAAAATTTTTTTATTAGTATAAAAGTTATTTTTAGTGGGTACATGTGTATGTGCTGTTACCACAGTTTGCGTTAAATTGTTTTTCTTAAATAGTGAAATTAATAACAACCGGCCTAAACTGAAAGGTTCTACTAAATTAAAACGGTGCCACCGACAGGAATGGAACCTGCATTTCTTTCTTTCCATGAAGACTTTTAGTAGTAGCAATTCTTAAGGTGTAAAAGATAACATTGCACTGAAAAAAGTCCAAAAAGTTTGATAATGAACACATCTGCAGGTGTCGGTAATGTACCGGCGACTGTTTCAAATGGAGGCTCGATTTACTATCACGTTGTATGAGAAACTGATCCCCCACAAGAAAATGTTTAAATATTGAAATTATTCATCATTTGTTTTGTCAATCGTAAAGCTAAGTGGGTAATCGATAGGACTGCACTGAAAAAAAGTTAAAAAAAACAATGAAAACAACGAAATTGAACGTAGAGGTAGTCTGTTTGCGGTTCGCCAAAAAAATTAATATGAACCGGCCTAGAATCGAAAAGTCCGGTTGTTATTAATTTTACTGTTTAAGTACGGTGAATTTTTCCATATAAGGACTTCTAATACAGATAGAAGCTTACTTTTTTAAAAACTTTTTCCTTTACTTCTTTTTCAAAGGGATTTAATTCTTTTGCAGATTGAAAAAAACTTTGAGAGTTTTTGAGATTAACAAAGATGACCGAACAAGAAGCATGCTCCAGGATTGAAAAGAGGTCAGTTATCAAGTTTTTGGTTGCTGAAGGATGCAAACCAGTTGAAATTCATAGGAGAATGTAAACTGTGTATGGTTCTACATGTTTCAGCCAAAAAAATGTCTACAAGTGGGCTAAAGTTTTTAAAGGAGGATGGAGCAGTGTTGAGGATGAAGACAGGCCTGGAAGGCCTACAGATGTGAAGTCTCCTGAGGTGATCGAATCAGTCAATGACCTCATTCAGTCTGATAGAAGGGTGAGAAAATAAATACCCCCCGCCAACAAACAGACTAACAAAAAAAAAAAACAAACAAAAAAACAAAAACAAAAATCAATCAAACAAAAAAGCAAAATATATAGAGATAACAATTCAAACATATGTACCCACTGAAAATAACGTTTAATCTAATAAATAAATGGGAAATGTTTTAACATAGGACGGAATGTGCGATACTGAGATCTGAAGGCGTACTGGCATGGGCAAGGACAAGGACGCATTCCAAAGGCTAAGCAGTGTTGAGAGACGAGAAGATTTTGTTGGTAACAAAAAAGTGTACTGAACTATTACGTGATGTTTGTTCTCCTATATGGCAGGGAATATTGGACAATCTCAAAGATGAAGTAGAGACTCAAAGCAACAGAAATGTGGTTCTACAGAAGGATACTGAGAACACCATAGACCGAATATGTGAGCAATGGCCAGGTTTTCGTGAGAATGGAAACAAAAAGTAAATTTATACTTGTCATCAGGAGGAGAAAGTTAAAATTTTTGGGACACGTGATGTGGAAAGAGGGATTGGAAAATATGATACTCACAGGACAGATAGAGAGAAAGAAGGACAGGGGACGCATGGCATACTTGATGGGCTTAAGCAAATGGATGGCACAGTAGAGTTTGGGAGCAATACCAGAATATATCAAGGCCTATAAGGAACAGGAAGATATGGAGGGCTATAATCGCCTACATTTTTAAGAAACACGGCGCATAAAACAAGAAGTGATAAGAAATAATGTCGGATAAAAAATCGTTAACATTTTTTTTTTACAGTTATTCTTTTAGCTTATGCAAACCGATCGGTGCAATATGAGGTAAGTGTTCGCGTGGCGGAGCGGGTGGAACGTTAGCGTCTGACTCGGGTTTGAATCCTTCTATGTTCACTTTGTCAAAGAGGTAACTTCTTACTAATATCGCCCTGAAGATACAAACTTAACACGCGACACTATTTAGAATTGCCTGAAAACTATACCATAATCTTGATTGAAGCCTTGTGAGGGAAATCAAGTAAATTAAATTTTTTTTAAAGTCATCGATGGTCGTGTTAACACGAAGTCAAAAGTCACTGTGATCGGAGGTTCGGGCTTGCTGACGTTGTTAAAAAACTGACCACACCAAATTATGTTCGCTTTTCCAAAAAAATTTTAACTAATTTCCCCTAAAGAAACTTACAATATAAATCAAAGTTTTTCTCTGCAGGGTTGATAAAATACATATCTTTCCTGAGCAGTTGTCTTTAAATGTGGATTAGTTAACCATTCTGCCACACACCATCGCCTCCTAATACTAACGAATCTCACTTATTAGTATGGCGTAATAAGGTTAAGTTTTCCGTATCTCTAAAATCAAGTATTGTCATTAGTATTAATTTTTCCAGAAGTTTTCTTTCATGTTAGTTTTGTTGCTCTTTATCACAAAATCGTTCTTACACTCTACGGCCGTGAGATAAATATGGATCATACACATGCTTCTTTTTAAAAAATCATATCACCTCAAGCAAGGAAATAAAGCCACTAGGATGAAAGAGGTTACTAAGTGTTAAAAAAGATGAGAAAAAACTACTGTTAATGAGAGGTAACAGTAAATAAATAAGAATGAAGATGTCAGAAGACAACGGTTGACATTGTTTTTGAATTTTTCTGGGAATCAAGAAGTCGGAAGAGAGTACCACTAACGAGACGTGATATACAAAAAACTGCTAGCATAGAATTTAAGGTTGCATCTAGCCATTTAAATTGTAAAATGATGGGACCTTACTGCCAATCTAGTACTGCTCTTAAATTCATAAAGTCTAGGTAGGATAGAGTAAAGTTCATCAGAACTATTACCTCGAACGTATTTATAGCAAAGACACAGGCAAGCGACGTTATGGCGGTGAGAAAGTGACTGATGCTGATATGACAGGTCAGGGGCAATAACGTTACAGACTCTTCTTTGGTTTCTATCAAGAATCTCTAAATATATAGCAGGAGCACTAGGCCAGATGTAGCGGCAATGTTCAAAGCAAGAACAAATGGTACTTAATGATCTGAGCGTTGCTATCACAGTAATATGCAAAATGAAAGGAATATTGATTAACATTAGTCATAAGGAAAATGGTTAGTAGTATTCATTACATTTTCTGTGGTAGACTGGTTGTCAACCAAGACTATAGAACCTGCTATTTGTAGGGAGGAGGAATTTATACCTATTCCAAGGATATTTGCGCGTAAGTGAATGTAACGAATTCAACTGGAATTCGAACTCGGCTCTTCGATTTCAAGTTTCAAGACGATATCCACTGCACCACGACGCACATCAGCTATAAAGTATCATAGCTATTACTCACTGGGTGCTGGGTCGAGTGCTTTTTCATGTTCTCATACACCTACGCAGGTATATGGATTGATATCTTTCTTGTTTACAATAACCATAACCTTTATCTAGCTAGCTACCTGTCTGTCTATCTATGGTTTATGAAAACGGGAAGAAAGACAGCTTATTTCCTGCGGGTTCTAATTGTCTGCGTTCAGGCCCAGATTAAAATCCAGAATATTGATTAGTCAAAGTAGACAAGTACTCCCTAATGATAAAACTGGCGTAACACACTCTTCATGCTAACTTCTTGTCTCCTGGTCTAACATTAGCACAAACTCTAAAATATCGCTGAGCTTCACACTGTAGGAAAATAGCGATTGTTTCATAGAACCTTACTAATGAGTTTGACCATCCAAAAACACCTGTAAAATAACACAAAGACGTAAAAAAAGCAGGATCCCTTAGATTCACTGAAAATGCTAAAAGTTGCCTTTTCTATGATTATTAATCTTAAAGTATTTTTGATATTTTTTGTTTTGGTGGCGGTATTTGGTTGTATATACTGGTAGATCAGTCAGTTAAGTGCCATACGTGGTACACGTTTAGACGATCATGTCTTGAAAAAAAACATGACTGACTGGGTAGAAGATTATACCGCACTAGGTTGCCATTATATTCTTCGGTATACTGGTTACCAGCCAATGCTATAAAACCCAATCTGTCCTGTTATTTAACCCATAACTGGAGGGAAGAGACGGATTAATACCTTTCCCAAGGGTATTTGCGCGTAATTGAATGCAAGGAATTCAACTGGAATTCAAACTCGGCTCCCCGATTTCTTGTTTCAAGCCGATATCCACTGCACCACAATGCACATCTTACTGGTATATATTTGACTGAAATCCTCCGCGAATCTTTTAAATTAAGAGAAAAAATCGCAAACAATCTTTATTTCATTCTTCAATTTCAGTCTATTTATATGAATGTTGTTTTTGAAAAATTAAACATACTACGGTATGTCAAAAGAGTCAATATTAAACTGTATAATCAGATCCTCATAAAACATCCAAAATTCCAATTCATTCAGTTTTCAACGTATTTATATTTACATAGAGTGTGCTGCAAAAATACTTCTCGGATATACATCCCACCTAGATACCACCAAATAGTTCGATATTATGTTAAGACAGTAACTAGTTGAAGATGCCATTCTCACTAATCTTTTGCCATTATGTGGCAGGTATTTTTTGTGGGGAGGGTGTATCTGAGAGGTATTTTTGCAACACCCTCTTTTTGATTTGTTATCTAATCAATATCTATATTCGTCGTTGAAAATTCGTCGTTTGTTTTATTTTCTTTATTTCTTTTCTCTCTCTCTCTCTCTCTCTCTCTCTCTCTGTATGTGTGTGTGTATATATATATATATATATATGAAGGATTGATGTGGAAAAATTTGTCAAATCATCACAACTCAACATATATATATATATATATATATATAATTATGCACACACACATACGTATATATATGTATGTGCGTGTGTGGACAGTTTTCGGTGTGGAAAATGATTTGATTTAAATTTCAGTGTGATGTTGATTCCATCATGTTGTGCCAAGCTCTATGAAAAAGGCATGAATTAATATTCCCTCAGCGACCAATATATAATGAAATCTCTTATCTTGGGTTGCAGCCAGTCTAGAAGAAGAAAAACTTTGAATTCTGAGCAGGTTTTTGAGTTGCGGGTCATACTTAAGTGCGCGTATTGCAGTAGGCTTTGATACTATCCAAGTGAGCTTAAAAGTATGACGCGGCAACTTGGAGACAATCATTTAAAGACATCAAGATACGTTGTGAATGATTTTCATGTTAACAGTTCTGTCGAATAGTTTGGCTCGTTCTATACAAATCTTATGCGTTTATAAAAAGGTATAATTCTAAATTTAAATCTCATGCAGAACTGTTGGATCCTTATACATCGAAACCAACGGGAGTGTTCACTATTACACACACACACACACACACACACACACACACACACACACACACACACACACACACACACACACACATACACAGACACACACACGTGCATATATAAGTAAAGATAATGCGATACATTAGAAAGGTATAAACGACACGTTTTGCCGAGTGCATCTGCTTTTTAAGATTAGATTGAAAGAATGTATACATGAGTACAGGTGAATGTTTAAGAAATATGATTATGTGCGTCTATATACGTGCACTTGCACATGACAAAAAGGTCTAAAAATGTATGTGCGTGTATGTGTGTGTGTGTGTGTGTGTGTGTGTGTGTGTGTTTGTTCCTGTATGTGTGAATGCAAATTTATGTATGAATGGACTTGCATATATGTGCATACGTATACAAGTATACTTAAAAAATAAATGTTTCTAACACACACACACACACACACGCGCACACACACACACACACACACACACACACACAGACACGTATGCACAACTATATACGTAAAATACAGCCCCTAGGTTCGGTGGAAAATACAAACAGACTTCATATATATTCAGTTGGATTGGTGGGAATTTGTGACCCTGGGTTTCATGCTTTTGCGATATATATATATATAGAGAGAGATAGATAGATAGATAGATAGATAGATAGATAGATAGATAGATAGATAGATAGATAAGCAAAATAACATAAACAGAAAAAATGCACACACACACACACACACATATATATATATATATATATATCAACAGGCAGACACACAAATTGGTGTCTGGTGATCAGTTGTGACGGAGTAATTTAAGAGGATTTACTGTGCACACTTATCTTCAGAGATACCAACCTATTTTGTTTTATATACATTCTTTAATTTATATAATGTATGAATGGCCACCCAGGAGTTCTGACTTAAGACCCTGTGACTTTTTCTTTTAGTGTTGTTTAAAGGAGCAAGTCCACTATATCAATTGAATACGTTGGAAAAACTTGAAGGGCAAGAAGTTATGTCTTTCACATCACAAGAGTTTCTGGTGAAATCAGTTAAAGCGATTCTTGGACAGCCCAAGATGCTGGTGGCAAAATTCGGTGCCCGTAATGAACTTTTAAATAAATCCTCATGCAAAACGCTTTTGTCTTACAACCATTTTTTGTAGAAATTATAGTTAATAAATAACTTATTTTAGTATTTTAAAAAGGGGGAGTTATTTTTCAATCGCCTTATATATATATATATATATATATATATATATATATATATATATGAATGTTTCTGATTTCTATTCGCTGATTGAATAATGTTGTACAGGAGCATTTGAAAATTGGAATAATTCATTTATTTAAATATTAGTGACTAACTTAAAACTACGTTTTTCGTGAAGAATTTTTGGTATTCAACCAATTCTCTTACTGAGACGAGATGCGACATAAGTTCGAACTTTACGTGAAGAACTCGATCGCGATCACTCGAGCCAAGAATTAAAATTTGACCCTCCCACACATCCGCGGAATAGGGCACAAAGCCGGTGTATTATTCTCAACCAAGTCTCTGTCCATAGACAGCGCCTCGTACTGGGTCGAACTTTGCCCGAAGGCTAAGATCTTGTCCTGTAGCTTAGAGTTCGTGCGTAACTCTTATACGTTTCGATTATATTCTTCAGATTAACATTGCTTTTATTTGTTTCAGCATTTTCCCTAGAACGAGTGAATCCTTTAATTATTGGTTATATATTCCAGCAACTTCGAATTCAAGACTTTAGACTTTAGATTATTTGTTTCCGTCTGGCTGAAACAAGCCACTGACCACGCAATAAATGGCTGTCAACTTTTGTACATAAAAAGAGAATCCGTCACAACTTTTAAAATAATACCAGATTATTTTCTATTACTTGTTAGCCACAGTTTCATGCTACGAAACACAGGGCAATGTATACATAATGTGTAACCAAAACCGAATCGCAGTTATTGCTTAAAAAGTTGAAGAAATACAGTTTCCAAAGAAAGACATGGTTTAGCAACGCCTTATTTTAAGGGCGAAAATGTCCTCCTACAATAAAGCACAAAAGGCGTGAGTTATAAGCTTTAAATAATTTGTGGATTGCGATAAAAATGTAAGGATTGTTACTGTACTACAAGTTTGTTTATTTGAAAACAATGAAAAGATTACCTAAGTGTTATGTAGTATCAAAGGTTCTTTAGTGATAGATGAAGAAGAGACTTGAGGCAACAGAAATAGGGTTTCATATAAGGATAATGAAAATAGTATAGATAATAGTATGAACAACAAATAAATTCTAGAGACAATGAAAATTAAAAGGATCCAAATGGTTAACATCAGAAAGAGACAGCTGAAATTTCTATTTTATATCGAATGAAAAAAGAGGGCCTGAAAATCTTGATACTCAGAATGACAGTCTGAAGGTAAGAGGCCCAGAAGGAAGCAATATGTAACCTACTAAGCGAATGGATGGTGGAGCAGGATTTGGGAGATATTGCAAAAAGACAAAAGTTATTACGCGGTACAAAAGACAGGAAATAGTGGAGAGCCATGAATGCCAACGTACTGAAGGAACACAATACATAGAAGAAGAAAAAATTATTTGTCCTAAAACACTATTTACAAACGGAATATGTTAATATTTTTGGAAAACCTTGTATACATCATTTTAAGGAATGAGCTTCTAAAACTGTTAGTATGAACATATAAAATTGATGGAAAGCTACAAAAATATAGAAGGGTGGCTAAAAAATATCAATTCGATTAAAAAGTCCCTTCCCTCAAATTCTGAAGTATAATCATTTGGTCATATTCTGACCGAGAACGTTTCAAGAGCATTTTGGTGCTGAAAGTATGCCGGTTTATACTGTGGTTTCTCTTATGTAAGAGATGTGCAGGTTAAAAATATGTCGAAGGGTACATTTATGTTATTAAAAACTCGAAGACCAGACCGGGTGACCTCAGTTATTCTTTTTAAAAACATGTCTGCGGAAACATGTGTAACCAACATAATATAACGTTTATAGTCATTATATATAGCGTGCGAGGGGTAAATTGTCGCCACTTATTATTTTTGGTCTCGCGCATGCGCGTTGTTTGTTTTTGATTTTGTCGACTTTGCGTCAGTGTACTCTTTTTCTCACAGATACAGTGCGTCTGTGAAAACGCAATTCACTCCGCCCAAAATTTGGAAACGACGTGTTGAACTGTTTGGCATTCGCGCCGGAAATACAAACATTTCAGAATGTTCGAGTGTCAAACTGATGACAGTGTAGAGGATGTCTCCAAAGACTGCACCGAGAGTGGCTAAAACTAAATATCCGGTCAACATCATAGTGTTTAGCGCGATCACCAAAGATGACGAAGTTATGCTTCTATTCATCTTCCCACATGTCCCCAGATTCAACAAAAATGCCTACATCAAGTGCTTTGAGGAGGTATTGCTGCCCTCTGTCAAGATCCTGGCTGCTGGAAGTCCGTATCTTTGGCAACAGGACCCTGCACTATGTCACACAAGCGGGAGAACCCAGTCATTTATCTCTGACAATTTCTTTGACAGCATCACCTTACATATGGTCATCTAACTCCCCAGACTGTAACCCCACAGATTATTACGAATAGGGCACATTTAGATCAACTCATTTTAACACCAAAGACAAACTGAAGGCAATGATTATGGTAGCATTCATCAACTTAAACAAGGAGGTCGTCTCGAAGAGATGCGGGAGAGTCCAAAGTCGTCTGGAACTGTTATTGAAATCAATGGCGATTTTATTGAATGGATTTGCTCTTTAGGTAAATATATCTGTTAAAATGAGATGTCAGTGTTATTTTCATTATGTGTAGTTTAGACGACAATTTATCCATTGCATCAATATATATGCGGTTACTAAAGAAATAATGAATATTTTTAATCCGACTTCTTTTTTTATTACGTCAAATGTTATTTTTAGTGGATACCCATATATAAGTACACGCTCCGTTTTTTGAAGGAGTGGTTATTTCGTCTACCGGCCATGAGAAAACTAAGTACTAAAATGTGGAGGGTACACTTTTCATACTAAGTCTCTCCGAGTGCACAGGTCAATAGTCAAAATAAATCGGGCATCTACTTATACACTGGTATCCACTAAAATTAACATTTGAAGTAGCAACATAATTATATATATATATATATATATATATATATATATATATATATATATATATATGTGTGTGTGTGTGTGTGTGTGTGTGTGTGTATGTGTGTGTGTGTGTGTGTGTGTGTGTAATACTCTGTGTAAAGGTTATGCAAATAGTAGAAGTGTTATTAAGATACACTAATATATATATATATATATATATATATATATACATATGTGTGTGTGTGTGCGTGTGTGTTAGTTAAATCGGAAATATATAATTCAATATACCCTTGACAAGTGGATGTTACCAAAAGAATTCGAACTCGGAAGAAAGATTGTTTTGAAGAATACAGTTATGTAGTTATTCTGATTTTTTGATTAATAACATTAATTAATATATATATATATATATATATATATATATATATATATATACATTCCATTTCTAATACAAATGTGGACTGGTCTAACCCTATTAGGATCAAAAACTAGGTATTAAACAATCAATCAATCAATCAATCAATCAATCAATCAATATATATATATATATATATATATATAAGAGAGTAACTATAATTGTAAATATTCATAATAAATACATATCAGTGTGAATTGTGACCCACATATCAAAACAAATAAAAATTAGAAAGAAAAAATGAATACATGCATAGATACGCACACACACACAAATACAAGAGATACTGAAAATTTATCCTCCCTATCAAGAAGAGATTAAAAATATCTTTGTTCATCTATTCAGTTTTTGGGAAGTGGTTCGTCTTTGAAATTTTCAACACCTCCTTATATATTTGTATGTATGTATAGATAGAGAGGAGTGAGGAACAGAAGAGAGGAAGAGAGAGAGAGAGAGAAAGAGAGAGAGAGAGAGAGAGAAAGAGAAAGGAAAAGTTAGGAATAAATGTACATCAATTGATAGATGAATGCATACGTAAGCTGATTTATATATAAAAAATGTAGTATATCAATCGATGTGAGAATGAATGAACTGGATCCACATGGAAAGATTCGTTTGCAGCGGAGAATAAAAATGCCTTATGAAACAGTTGCAAGTTTTCAAAGTAAAATAGAGAGAGTTGTATATAACGTTGAAACTTACCACAGGTGCTTCGTCTGCTGCTGATTTCGGGGCTGTCATCACGTAGCTGACCCCTAAAAGAAGAACCAAAATGTGCGAAAAAGCCATAGTGTTTTCTCGTCTCCAGTTACTGTTCTTTTCTTTTTTTTTCTAAAGCAGCTAAAAGTTCTCTTGTCAAGGAAAAAATGGATTGTTTGGAATGTGTTTCTATCCCAAATAAATGTTCAAACCCTAAACAATGTAACGCACAAATCAGTAATGTTTGTTTATAAAGGATGGGGCAAATAAAGGATAAATATTTATGTTAAGCGCAGTACTTTACACTTAGTTGTAATTGTGGCCACGCGTGTAATTGAATGTTTGTATGTTTGTGTTATTATGTATTGTTTTTTTCCTGAATTCTTTTCTCGTAATGCACGCTAAATATTTTTTTTTTATTGTAGCATGCGTTTGGTTATTTACTTTCGGCACTCACTTTTGTTGCTTTTTTTTTAAAAACTTATATATCAGCCCCAGTTCGTCAGTCTGTTTTCCTTCGCCGAGTATATAACGCATCGGGATTGCACGTTCATATTTATACTAAACTCTATGGGCAGGGCTGGTTGATGTCGGAGGTGTAGAAAACGTTAACCGTTTTCAAAGGCGTGGGCGGCGGTGAGATCTTTACGAGTGTGTGTGTGTATGTGGGGGAGGGGGGGGACAGCAGTGTCATCCCTCTTCAAGCATCACACCTCTTTCCACACATGTCAACTCTCCGCTTGTGTGCGGCTCATGCTCTCCTCATTGTAACTCTCCGCGCGTTCTTACTCTCCTTCTGTGCGGTAATTTTTACTTTGTCTTTCGCTTCTCTTTCTAGCTTTCTCTTTCGTACTTAAGCCAGATACGCTAAAACCACCGTTTTCCCGCGTTGGCTGCCTCCCCGTATACGCCTTTCTTGCTAAATTATTCGATCTCTGTATTCGTTTCTTCTACTTTAAAAAACAAAAATAAGTAAAAAATCCGCCTTACTCTTCTTTTTATTCTTATTTGAAAGGGTGGGAGTTATACCCATCATATTTTGCAGGTAGCCGCCTATTTCTAAGCCTACATTTTATTAAACTATTATATATATATATATATATATATATATATATATATATATATATATATATATCTTCATTTTTATTTGCCTTTTGATCATTTTACGCTCTCATTTAAAACTTCCCTCTTTTATACACATTCACTTTATGTTTCTTTGAACTTTACGTTCTTGTTTAACACTTGATCTTATCAACTCACACACACATTTCTCTCTAATTATTGCTTTATATTCTCCTCTTAATATTTTTTCACCTTTTTCAAGTTTTGGGTTTTTTATGTGACCCCTTGAAAATTCATCTGATCCATTACTACATTTATTTTTTGACTTTGATCACTGGATATTAGCTTTTTTAAAGGTGAAATATTAACGTTTCTTTTTTTATTTATACACCCTTTCTTTCTTTCTTTTTTGCTTAAATACCCTTTTCACGGTATAGTTTTTGCAGCTGTCATTTTCGCCATTTCAAGTTTTTCGTCTTTTTTCTTTATAAAACCGCCCTTTTAACTATATCTTCTTTCTTTCTTTCTTTTTTTCTTTTTTTCTTTCTTTTGTTTGCAACAGTCGCTTTCTCGATGTCGTTTCTTTTTGTTATTTTTGCAATTATCTTTACCGCCATAACATTATTTTTTTTCTTTATTTATTTCTATAGCATGTCATTGTTCTATCTTTTTTTTGTAACTCATTTTCATCATGTTCTTTCTTTCTTTTCTTTTTGTAACTGTTCTTTTCGCTGTTTCTTTCTTTTTTTCTTCTTTTCTTCAACTGTCTTTATCTATGTAACTTTCTTTATTTAATTTCTTCGTTCTTTCCACAAAATTTTAACTTTTGTTTCTTTCTTTTATAATTAATTTTCATTATGTTCTCATTTTCCTTTCTTTTTTTATCTTGGTTGTTTTTTATTCTCAGTTTTCTTTCTTTCTTTCTTTCTGTCTTTCTTTCTTTCTCATCACGCACTTTTTACAATTCATATAAATGCTGTTTATTCTTCCCCTCTTAATATTTCCTCTTTCATTTTCTTTTTCAGTTTTAGTCTCTTCCCACTAACCGGTCGTAGCTCTCCGTAATGTTTTATTAAGCAAGCCTGTCTCTCGGGCCATTTCTAATATAATGAATATTTAATATCAGCGTGGGATCCAACTTAAAGGCTTTTTATTAAACTAAGCAAAACTTGACAATTCAATAAAGCGGCCCTGGGTAAAAGATATCACGCTAACTGCGTAGATGATTGCTATTTTAGTGATTACTAGGTGCCCCTAATAACGTAACTTTGTGCCAGACTGAAGTTAGTAAATATCTATCTCTTAGGTACTGAATAGTAGCTTCAGAACTTTTTTTTTAGCTTTTTCATTGATCTTAATGGATGTGCGTTGTGGCGTAGTGGATGTTGGCTTGGAATGAGAAATCGGAGAGCCGAGTTCGAATTCCAGTTGAATTCCTTGCATTCACTTACGCACAAATATACCCTTGGGAAAGGTATTAATCCGTCTCTTCCCTCCAGTTATGGGTTAAATAACGGGACAGATTGGGTTCTATAACCTTTGTCGGTAACCAGTCTACCGCAGAAAGCAATGGCAACCTACTGCGGTATAATCTTCTGCCCAGTCAGTCATGTCTCTTTCAAGACATGATCGCCCAAGCGTGTATCACGTATTGCACTTAACTGACATTGATCATATGTGGTGCTTCCTGTCAATATTCATCCTCAGCCTCATTTGTTTTTAGAATGTCTATTTGTCGCTTTACAAACTTTGACGGTATACTGTCTCGTTCTTTTTATTTTATTTATTTGTTTGTTTTTGTTTTATAGTTAGTTTCACTCTGTACTAGGCCTGAATTAGAGGGTTACAATGTAAGAGACAAAGTTGGGGGAAGATAATGGTTAACACGAGACTTAATCGGTTGTAGTGATCGTGGAAAAATACCCTTAGGGGTCGATTCGGCAGTTTTTACTGACGTTAAAAAACCTCTTTTTATTTGCCTAACATCTCTCAATAGATATCGATCTTATTTTTCGATCCGTTTTCATATTCGTTAATTTTTACCTTCTAGGTACCCTTCAAAACCATTATCACAATATCTTTCATATATATATATATATATATATATATATATATATATATATATATATATTAAGAAATATAGTTTTATGGTGTGCTTTTTTGATAGGATAAATTGTTCAATATCAGAGTTAGAGCGTATGTAAATATAAAAGTGAACGCTGAAGTCAACACCCACCGGCGATAGACTGTTTCATGCCAGATTTCAATGTTCACTTTTTATATATATATATATATATATATATATATATATATATATATTGTGTGTATTTTGGCAGCATTTTTTCATTAATACAGGTTTCATTGAATAATATAGACAAATTCTGTCTATTTATTTTGTGTAAGATCCGTTCGTATGATCTGATTAGTTTGATAGTGTTGTCACGGAAAGACGACAAGAAATCGCAATAATTGTTGATTTTTTTATCAGGTCTGAGCTTTCGGCTTACATAAGCCAATATCAAAGGATGAACATTTAATGTTCAGTGAACATAGAACATTTAAATTATTATTAACAGAGTGGAGTTATACAGAGAAAATTAGACAGGTCCATTTTTTGTGTCGCACATGGCTGTAGGCCGAGAAGGAATGGTGGTAGTGGGTTTTTTGTTCAACTGAGTGTATAGTGGCATGAGGGATTGGTCTGGGAACTGCTGCTACTATGGTGTAGGGGGTAAGTATAATAACTATGACCTCTCCCGTCGATTATAGGCATTGAAGTATGTTAGTAGAGGTGTCGAAATTTATTTTATTTAAGCTAGGTTTAAACTGTTTGATGTAGATAGCTTCTAGAATTTTAAGTTTTCGTTTATTATTTTCTTGTCTAAGTATATGCGTATTTTCAACAAGTGTTTTCCTAAGAATATATATATATATATATATATATATATATATATATATATATATATATTCAAGAATTATTTTAACTTACAATCGTCCTGCTTTTTCAAACATAATTCTTTTTTCTTTTTTCTTTTTTTCTTTCTTTCTTATTCACCCAACTGTATTCTTTCCAGTAACATTTTCAGTCTTTGTCATTCATTCTTTTTTGATCCCATCGAATCAACGTTTTTCATATTTTGTTCTCTTCGATTTTCTTTAAAATTTTATTTTCAAACATTTTCTCTTCTCCTATTTTCTCTTTAGTCGCATCATTAATTTCTTTTTCTTTTCCTTTTTTTTTCTAATTGCATACTTTATTTCTATCTGTTTTTGTTCGTTCTTTCTATCTTTTTTCCGATTATTCTTTGTTTCTTTTTCTGTTTTCTCTTTCTTTCTCTTTTTCATTATTTCCTTCTTTTTAGTTCATTTTTTCTTTCTTATTTGTTTATACTTTTTCTTTTTCGCTCATTCCTTTTTTCTTTCTTTGTTCATTCTGTCTTTATTTATTTCGTTAATTCTTTCTTGCTTTTTTAGTTTATTCTTTCTTTATTCTTTCTTTCAATGGACCAATTCACCTTTCACGTGAAATGTCTGTCCCGTGATACATTACATGTTAATGATCAATAACCACCCCCCTTTTCAACATATCACCTACGCTGCGCATTTGTTTTTTCACAAAAAACCTCACTTTTACTCTTCAATGGGATATATTCTTTTTATTTCTCAGTGCTGTCTATTTAAAAAAAATCCTTCTATCTTACTTTCAACAACTTCAGTCAGTTAAGTGCCATACGTGATACACGCTTTGAGCAATCATGTCTCGAAAGAAACATGACTTTTGGGCAGAAGATTATCCCGCAGTATGTTGCCATTGATTTCTGCAGTATATTAATTGCCAGCCATGGCTATAGAACCCAATCTGTCCTATTATTTAACCCATAACTGAAGGGAAGTTACGGATTAATACTTTTCTCAAGGGTATTTGTGCGTAAGTGAATGCAAGGAAGTCAAATAAAATTCGAACTCGGCACCCCTGTTTTATCGCTCCGATTCGATATCCACTATACCACAACGCACATCCGGCGTTATTTAACTTTCAACAACTTACTCTATTGGCTACTAGGTATTCTTATACAATTATTCTTCAATGTCCCTTACCCTAACATCACTCAGCTACTTGTAATCTTTGCTCATACACACTTCTTTCATATAATAATTTAATAAGTGAAACTGAGTTGTGTCACCAGCCCGAAAGTTAAGAGCTCCTAGTGAGTATCGAACTCACTACCTAGTCGTAACTGATTTAGCGAAAAAAACTTGCTAAACATTTCCTCATGTAGAAATTCCCAAAAGGGATTTTCTAAACAAAGTTTAAATGTTGGACAAGGATGCAAGTAAGAAACGCCCAGTGAGAATCGAACTCGCTCGTAAACGACCTTGTGAGACAGGTTTGCTGACCACTACACTACGTCGAAAAAGTGTTTTACTAGGCGAGACTTATCTGTGACAAAAGCGCAAAAGTATGGATCAGCTACTGAAGGTCTACACGACTAAGTCGCAACTGATCTAACGAAACTGAATGAATGGCTTAAACAAAGAGTGAAATTTCAAATAAGTTTACAAAAATATCTGATTGTATGAATACACTCAGATATTGTTTTTTTTGCAAACTTATTCGGAATTTTTTTCGTTGGTTCGTGTTGATCATAGCATTTGCCAATATCAAATTGGTTCAAGAAAATCGTATAATTTAAACTATTGAGAAGTCGAAAAAGAAAATCAAAGCTGACGATATTCTAACATACTCACATAGTAAATATAATTTATTTTAAATTTAGAATGATTGACTTTTTAAATCATTATGTTTCAAAAATTCATACTTCTGAACTATGCCATGTTTTATTAAAATTCGAACATCTGAAAGTTCAAAAAGTAATTCAAACGTTAATGTTCTCTTATATAGTGAGTACAATTATTCCCAGAGCGCTCTCTCTCTCTCTCTCTCTCTCTCTCTCTCACACACACACACACACACACACACACACAAACGATTCTGAATATAAATTTGGAAACAGATTAAAAGAATTGCACACTTAATTAAACATGCTTAATAAAAAACAAGACAATCTTTTGATGACCATCGGCTCAGAATTAGTCGAATGATTATCCATAAAAAAGTTTTTAGTCAATTGAGACTACGAAATAATATATATATATATATATATATATATATATAATGTAATATGGTCAATAAACATTTTTAACATTATTTAAATATGAGGGACAAGGTAAATTTTATTAATTTTTTATTTAGTTTTTCCAGCAATCTTACTTTTTCCCATGTTTTTTAGATTGAGAGAGTAAAAAAATGAGCAGATCGTCGATTTTTCCAAGCGATTTCGGTCATTTCTTTAGCCATTTTCAAAGAGCGTGCTTTTGGTATACTGAGTATATTTACACGTTTTGACTATATATATATATATATATATATATATATATATATATATATATATATATATATATACACAAACACATATACATATATATGCATGTGTATCTGTGTGTTTATGTTGATAATTTAAATAAGAGTGCATGACTAATCAATTTTTAATATATGTCTATTTCGAAAAATTAATGATAAAGTGGAAAAAGCATTAATGATGAAGTATTTTTTTCTCTTTTAACGTATTTCATCCTTTACGACTATATTAGACTAAAATGACGTTTACGCAGATGTAATTTTTTTTTCTACTTATTTTTTCATTAATTTTCTTGATACTATTCTGGTATGTAAGTATTATGTATGATTTTC
Organism: Ascarosepion bandense; assembly: GCA_037127315.1. Taxonomy (NCBI): domain Eukaryota; kingdom Metazoa; phylum Mollusca; class Cephalopoda; order Sepiida; family Sepiidae; genus Ascarosepion; species Ascarosepion bandense. The sequence continues at coordinate 823,854 of JBBBDQ010000217.1, forward strand.
TCCGATATATAGCCATATATATTATACTTGAGTACGATTCGGTTAAAAGAATAGTTTCCGAAAGAGAAAAAGAAATAAATTAAAGGAATAAATAAAGTATAAGTAAAGAAATACAGTAAATCACACACACACACACACACACACACACACGCGCACACACACACACACACACACACACACACACACACATATATGTATTTGAATTAATAAACATACATATTGGTATACACTCAAGTATACACCACATCTATAAAAAATAGTGCTCAATTTATATATATATATATATATATATATATATATATATGTATATATATATATATGAATGAATAGAATAAATAAAGAACAAGTAGAAAAAAAGTGTCTTTAATTAACATGTTTCACTTATAAGAAGCTTCTTCAGAGATTTAATAGGGACGAATATAAATATTTATTAGCATATTTGAGAACATGTAAAAACTATAAACTACTACAAAATTGTACATTTTGTTTCGACATTGAAAAAACAATGTCTCATTAGCTAGTTAATAATGGTTTTAATAAATACATAAATGAGTGTAGTTTGTATATGTTCTAAAGTATAATAATAAGTATTCATTTTTCTGGTTTTATATTGAGGACTGTTTTAAATTTTTGTTTTGAACGTTGCAATAGTTTTCTTCGTTCCTTATCCATTTGTATATATATATATATATATATATATATATATATATATATTTATGATAAATTAGACTTTCAAACATGTTCAAATTACTATCTACTACAAAGTGTACATTTTGTTTCGACATTCCCTTTTTAATGTGGAAACAAATGTACACTTTGTAGTAGATTGTAATTTGTACATGTTCTAAAGTACAATTTATAATAAATATTCATAGGTCTTTCTCTATATTGAGCACTGTTTTAAATTAATATTTTGAAATTAATATTTTCCCCGTTTCTTATTCCTTTATATATATATATATATATATATATATATATATATAATGCATAAAGAATACTACTCGTAAAGCAATGTAGAATTATTTATGTAAAGTCTGCACGCCTGCTTCGGATTAGAGTGTAGTAACGGTTTATCATCTCATCAGTGTTTTTGTTCTTTGAGTGAAACACTTGATGATATACAATACCTCGAGAAAACTCGAGGTGGGCATAGCTTTGAACTTGACTTCATTGCAATAAGCAACGCCCACTTTGAATAGAGTCAAATTATTTCGACAGTTGCCGAGCTGATTGGTCCGCGAAGAGTTAATCTACACGAAAAAAAAAAAAATAAAACGATTAGTGTGTATTATATGTTCATCATCTCAGCAGATTTTGCATAATAATAATATAATAATAATACCCTGGAAACTTTTTCACACATATAATTCTTATTCGCACACATAGACATACCCGTGTGTATACGTTACGTTTCTCTGATATTTACCAAAGAAAGATGCAGGGAAATCGGTCGGAAAAAAACTGAATGGCTTGTTATCAGCAAAAAGAGAAGCCCAAAATTCAAACTACAAGTCGGTGATATTAAAATTAAACAAGTACAGAAATTTAAATACCTGGGAAGTGTTCTGACAAAAAAAAAAGGAAAGAGCTACACTAAGATCCGAAGGTGTATTAACATGACCAAAGACACATTTCAGAAGCTAAGCAGAGTATTGAGAGACAGAAAGATTTCGTTGGAAACAAAGAAAAGTGTACTGGACAGTTATCTGATGTCCGTTCTTTCAAATAGCAGCGAATCCTCGGCGGTCTCATCGAAGATGAAAAAGAGACTCGACGCAACATGAATGTGGTTCTACAGAAAGATGCTGACCATACCATGAACCGAACATGTGAGCAACATCAACGTTTTGGAGAGGATGCAAACGAAAAGGAAAAGTTTCTGGGACACGTAATGAGGTAGAACTGCCGAGAGAATCTAATACTCACGAGACAGATAGACCGAAAGAGACACAGGGCAAAAAAGTGTGAGACATTTTTCATAGGATTGAGCAAGTGGATAGTTGAGCAGGGTTTGAGAGAGATACCCAAGAGGTAATGTATCAAGAACGACACAAGAGCGTGGTATAAAGTATCTTGCTCTCGGCCCTATAAGTACCTTGAATGTCTTAATCATGTGCCGTTTCAAGACGTATGCATCATGGTCCTCCACTTAACACATCACTCAATAAGTCCCGGGCCTAACAAATAAAACAACTATTTTTAGACAAATTCTACTTTATTCATTAACATAATCTCCTCGGGTAATACACTGATTCCAACGCTCCTCTAACAATTCGATGCGTTTTTTGTAGAACGATTCGTCTTTGGTCTCAAAATACGCTTCAGTTTCCGACATCACTTCTTCATTGGAGCCAAATCTGTTTCCCTGGAACATTCTTTTGAGGTCTGCAAACAGTCAGTAGTCGCTGGGGGTCAGATCTGGAGAATAGGGTGGATGCAGAAACAACTCGAAGTGCAGCTCATGTAGTTTTTCCATTGTTGCGATCGACTTGTGAAATATCACTTTTTACTTCCTCATTTGTGGCCGTTATTTGGCAATTTCTTCCTTCAAACACACCAACAATTTTATATAATATTCACTTTTGATGATTCTTCCTTTCTTAAGGTGATCGATGAACAAAATACCTTACGCATCCAAAAATACGGAGGCCAAAACCTTGCCTGTGATATTTGCATCTTTGATCGCTTTGGACGGCTTTCACCTGCTGCTGTCCACTCAGCCGACTGCTGATTTAACTCCTGAGTGAAGTGGTGGATCTGCGTTTCACCCTTTGTCACATATTTACGCCAAAACCCCTTCTGCGTTGAAACAACACTCTGAATCGTCGACGCATTGTTTTTTTTTTTGATCGACTGTGAGCAAACGCGGCGTCCACTTTGAATACAGATTTCTCATTGACAAATGTTCAGGTAAAATGGTGAATGCACTGCCCTCTGATATGTTCAATTTCTCTGCTATCTCACGCAACTTCAATTTACGATCGGCCAAAACGAGTTTATGGATTCTTTTGGTGTTTAACGGGACAACTATCGATATCGGAACGAGAAATCGGAGAGCCGAGTTCGAATTCCAGTTGAATTCGTTGCAATCATATACGCACAAATACCCTTGGGAAAGGTATTAGTCCGTCTCTTCCCTCCAGCTATGGGTCAAATAATAGGATAGATTGGGTTCTATAGCCTTGGTTGGCAAACAGTCTACCACAGAAAGCAATGGCAACCTACTCCGGGATAATCTTCTGCCCAGTCAGTTATGTCTCTTCCGAGACATGATCGATAAACGTGTATCACGTATGGCACTTAACTGACTGACTGGGCGTTCAACATCATTTGTGCCTGTTCGTTTAAAGTCAGTAGACCACCTCTTAACCGTTGTTTCCGACGGAGCAGACACCTAATAACACTTATGAAGCCATTGCTTTGCTTGAACAGAAGAGAAGCATTACTTTATCAACACACGAAATTCAGATTTCTTCATTCTTTTGAAAATTTGCGACGGTAGCTTCACTTAAATAACTGTAATTTGTAAACTATAATCGGATTCACCCAAATTTTGTCACGTGCTTTTTGAAAATCAGTATTTTGTAAAAATATATATATTTTTTAATTAGTGGCGCCATTTATATGTCAGGCTTGGGACTTATTGTGTGATGTGTTAACCCTATCTCTTGTCGCTCTTTACAATTTACTTTTGATATTTTTCCCAAACCTTCCTCCACCTTCTATTTGCTTAAGCCCATCAAGTATGTCTCACGTTTCTTTCCCTGTTTCTCTTTTTCTCTATCAGTCCCGTGTGTATTATATTCTACAACCGTCCTTCCTCATTATTTGACACAGAAATTTCAGCTGTCACTTCCTGATGTTAAGAATAAGTTTCTTTTTAGTTTGATTCCTGTTGAAAACCTCGTCGTTGCTCCCATGTTTAATCTATGGTATCCTCAGCATCCTTCTGTAGAACCACATTTCTGTTGCTTCGAGTCTCTTCTTCATTTTTAAATGCCATCCATTTCTTTTTTTTTTTTCTACGTACCGGGTACCATCAAGACGTGGCTAATCATATATCTCCTAAATTTCCAATCCTTAATAATTCTTAGCAATGTTTGTCTTTTTGCTATGACTCAATATCCAGTTCTATCCTCGATTTAAAGGATCTCATCAGAAAGGTTATTTGATATTTACAGTAGATATTGGCTGGGGAATGGAAATCGCAGACACGAGTTCGAACTCCATATGAATTCGTTGCATTCGCGCAAATACCCTTGATAAAGGTACCAATCGGTCGCTACTCCCTTCAGGTAAGGGTTAAAAAGCAGAACAAATTAGGTTCTATAGCCTTGGTTGGCAATCAGTCTATCGCAGAAAGTAATGGCAACCTATTGCAGGAAAATCTTCTGTCTAGTCAGTCATGTCTCTTTCGAGACATGATCGACCAAGCGTGTATCACGTATGGCATTTAACTGAGTGACATCTGTTACTCTTGCCTTTAATATAACCTGGGTGTATCAAGTTTACAAGTCTAGTTTATCATGTGTCTCCTTGAATTCCATCCATCTTTTACCCTTTCTTCGACACCCCTTGTAGCCAGGCTTTTTCTCTCATTGTTACCCCTGCGCACTCGTGGCGATCTAGAATTGCTAGTGGTGAAATGCTTTTCTCTAGAGTTGTTCTAATTTCATTTGTTCGGATTCAGTTAAAATTCATACGTCAATTGTGGATTTGTAAAATAGACAAGGAGTTACAGCCTCTTACTTAACATGAATTTTACCACATCGTCCTTAACACGTGCTTCTGTTATGTATCTAGAGATTCTTGAGGGTTACGACCCTATCACGTTTAAACGACGGTTCTCATCAGATCACTGAAGTTAGGCAAGGCCAAGCCTGGTCTGTACTTAGATTTGTGACAACTTGTTTCAGGTTTCCTTACATTCATTTATACGCAAATACCTTTACACGATCATTACTCTTTTCGAGTCATGATCGTCCAAGCATATCAGATCCGCCCCTTACAAACGCAGTGAGCTAGCGTTGTGGGTAATTGCCCATTCCTCCTCATGAATCTGGCTAAAGTCTACGCCGAACCAAAAGAACTTTATAAAATGAGATACGGGTTATAGCAAAAAAAGTGACTGAATGTCGTTTCTTGTGGGCAGTCACTTTGTTTATATGTAAAATATAAAATACTTGTATTTTTCCATATAAATAAAACTTACATCTTTCTTTTTAAAACTTAGCACCAATTAACTTTTCTTTTTTCTTTTCTTTTCTTTTTTTGTTTTTCTTTAATTTTTTTTTTCTTTCATTTATCCTTTTCTTTTGTATTTCTTTTTTCCATTGTTTCTGGTTCTTTCTTTCTTTCTTTCTTTCTTTCTTTTGTTTTTCATGCTTCCATTGTCTTTTTGGTTTCTTTTGTCTTTCTCTCTTTTCTTTCTTTAAGTTTTTATTTTGTTTTTTCTTTATTTCTCTTTCTTTCTTTCTTTCTTTCTTTCGTTTATCATTCTTCCATTGCTTTTTTGGTTTCTTTGTTTTTCTTCCTTTTCTTTCATTATTTTTTTATTCATTTTTTCTTTTGTTCTTTGTTTCTTTTGTTTCGTTGTTTCATTGTTTCTTTCTTTATTTTTATTATTCCTTTTCTTTATTTATATTACTTTTCTTTTTTTGTTTTTTTATATCTTTTTCTTTCTTTCTTTCTTTCTTTCTTTCTTTCTTTTGTTTTTCATGCTTCCATTGTCTTTTTGGTTTCTTTTGTTTTTGTCTCTTTTCTTTCTTTTCTTTTATTTTGCTTTTCTTTCTTTCTTATTATTCCTTTTCTTTATTTATATACCTTTTCTTTTTTGTCTTTATTTTGTTCTTTCTTTCTTTCTTTCTTTCTTTCTTTCTTCTATTGTCTTTTTTGGTTTCTTTTGTTTTTTCTTCCTTTTCTTTGTTTAGACTTTTTAATTCATTTTCTTTCTTTTGTTTGTTTGTTTGTTTGTTTCTTTTTTATTATTTTCCTTCTTTTTTAATTATTTCGTTTTTTCTTCTTTCTTTTTTTCTTTCCTTCTTTTTGTATTCCTTGAACACATTTTTTTAAAGATGTTATAATCTTAATAGCTAGAGAAGTGTGGATCAACTAGGATTTGGAGCCGCTACATCACTATACCTAGACAGTAGACACTACCTAGACAAGTAGACACTATTTCACGGCAAGGGGTATCTTCTCGGTTATGAATTCCGGATATTTAAGATATCATCTCATGAGTTCGATCATCACCAGAATTAAAGCTTGTAAATATAGCTTATGATGGCGAAAAAGTTAATTCGCTGCTTACGCGTTTGATTTTTTTATGAGCAATCAATAGTTGAGATCTTGAATTACATTTGAATCACATTTACAACATATGTTCTACTTCAGAAAGATCATCAGTCTGGTAAGCTATTACTCCAGAGGTCTGTACTCATTGGACACTGGATTAAGCGTAGCAAATATTTAATCAAACATAATTTAGTCATATTTTAGTTTCACCGGCCACACACACACACACACACACACACACACACACACACACACACACACATCACCCGGTTCACACTCCATCCATGTCTATTGTACAGGTGTAGAGGCTCATCCCTTGTTCCCTGTTTAGGACGTGGTTTCCGGCTTTCTTTTTTCCAAATCTTTTCACTCTTATGTAGCCCCCTGCTCATCAGTGGTGTTACCGCCTTGCTCGAGGTGATATGATTAAAATATATATATATATATATATATATATATATATATATGTATAATTAATACAAATAAAAATTGTAAATCAACTGACTGATAGTACCTTCCGCACACCGACTCCAGAGTTTCGTAGAGAAGACCTTCCAGAAATCCTTCCATATTCCGCTTTTTTCCTTGTACCCTGATTACATAAATTTAAGAGTGCTATAATATTGGTAACTAGGTATCATCGTTTTCCGTTTTAACTGTTGAGCTAGCTAGAGCAACCGCCTCTTTTACACTAATAGTTTCTTTTCTCGCAATCTCCATCTGTAGAACTGATAACTACAACCTTCAAAACTTTAAAAGTAACGTCAATCGCTATCTTTTCTCTTCTTGAACCCTGTTCCATTTTTGCCTTTTCCTCAATCTCCCCTTCTAAGCCTTCACTTTCATTTTCACTCGATGCAACCTTTGTGTTCTATTGACGTTACCTTGGTTGGGGTGAAACGATTAATATATATATAGTGCATTTTGTAGGGGTCTCGGATATGTTTGTCAAATTGACCTTGTGTCAAACACAACCGAAGTCAATACAATTTAAAATATCAGAAGGTTGAAGGTTGGATGTTGGAATGTGGAAGAATAAAATATTTCGTTTTGTATGTTAAAGTAAAATTTTACTAACTGAACACTATAACAAATTTGCAAGAAGAAAATGTGTAAATAGAAAAAATTACGTAGTTATATGTTTTGGAGAAATATTAATAAGTGGCAGAATACGTGTAAGTAAAAAGATTAATCAGGTTACTAATAAAGACTGTGTTCCTTTCCCTTCTTTCTTAAGGTCGGCAAAAGAGTAAAACAACGCAAAGTGAAGCAATAAAAGAAAATTGTACTTATAGAACGTTAGCTTTTAGAAGTCAGTTGAAGATGTCTTCTTGTTGTTGTTGTTTTCTTTGACGGCGTGTAAGTGAAGACGAAGAAAGATAAATTGGAAGCAGACAGAATGAATGTATGTCGACGATGCATGACAGGTCGGTGTCTTCTTTTTTACATTGCGACGTGGTTCTTATCAGCTTACCGCTCCCATATCGGACTGAGTTTTGCCGGTCAAGAGCCGTGAATAAGGACTTAGTATGTCACGTGGTTAGCTAAAAACAGCATGCCCATTTTCTAGGTGTCAAGAAAAATTTCTATTTCTTATCCAATCAGAATCCAGAATCTTAATTTTCACACTGACTTGTGAAATTTGCCTTGGTCTGGGTTTTTCCAAAATGTTTTCAGTCGTTCTGATCCATTTTTACGAGTGTGCAATTTTACATTTTATGTTTTAGTTAATTGTTGGATGATATAAGATTTGTATCGTATAAATTCCTAAGCTCTTTTCAGAGACTGTACTCGCCAGTGCGATGTGTTCGATTTAACTGGGTACTCTACCATTAGTCTCGAGCCTGATTTGACTTAGAAAATAAGCACAATCTAAATAATTAACAATGTCTAATTGGTACCTTAGAGTAGGATACGACTTACTCTAATTAACCTATTAATGAGTAGTCATTTCGAACTCCAATGGGTGCTCCATAATTGTGACCTTGTTCCAAACTATGCTTAGTAAATATTTAATTAAAATAATTTAATTTGGCAGTTTAAGTGCAGTTGTTCTCCATCGGAAAATTTTAAAGTGAAACTTTGTTTCAGACTTAAATTATATATATATATATATCCGCAGACACATCTGTTTCGTTGTATCACAGCTCATCAGTACGATTAGACTCCAATTGCTTTTAACTCAGGATTGAAACCCGACCGCATTGGCGTCAGTCGGCGATTCTACCTCTGGGCTATGGGCACTCGGTAGAAGGAGGCAGACGTTTTAGCGTGTATATTATCCTTATACACGCCCAATAGCCAAATATATATATATATGACTGAATTGACATTATTGCCTTAAGCCAGACTTTATAAATAATCTCTTTCTAAATTATCACCATCGCTTGAACCCCTTTGCGTAGTTGTTATATTTTTGTGTGAGCTACTGTGTTTAATCGTTGCTATTGGGTTCGAGCCTCGTTGGGGAGACCATAAGTGTGAACTTCTACCTAAGATTCTTAAATTACGATAGTAAATAACGATTTGCGGGAAGACGTGATGGTAAATACATCCCACAAGCCCTTTTCTTATGAGATTTTGTAATTTTGTTGTCATTTTTCTCTCTCTCTCTCTTCCTACCCCTTTCTCTGTCTCTCATTCCCTTTCTTACCCTTTTTTCCTCTTTTTATTCGTTTTTCTCTTTACTCATTCATTTTAGTAGATTGTCTTTACTGCTACTATTAATGCTCTTTCGTTCCTCTTTCCTCTTTCGTACGCTCATTCATAAATCACTCCTTCCCTCTCATCAATTATATTTGCCGCCTTTCTTTCTCGTTTTACAGCTACTACAGTTACACTGACAAGCCTGATAGCGTGGACGACTACGAAGGCGACAGTACGCATTTTGTCTTCACTAGTGCCTCTGAGCTCGAACCAACTACGTTTATGCTGACAGCAAAACATAGAGAAAGAAAAGGGTGCAGAATTGCTTCACGACACATTCGGCGATTATTATTATTTTTTTGTCTTAAATTCTCGAGTGACCTATAAAGATCCAGACGTTGTTTGTAGCAATTCTCGAGTGATCTATGAAGATCCAGACATTGTTTGTAGCAATTGGAAAAAATAAAATTTACAGTTTCAAGGTGCTAGGCTGACATTTAAGATTAATTACCTCAATGGCTACAACTTATTATTTTACACATAACATGCGAGTTGGGGGAAGTGGATTAATCACTTTCTTAAGGGCAATAGTGTGAAGAGCCAGAGTTTGAACTCTGTTAGCCGATTGCACTCTTCACTTCTGTTAAACATTACGCCACCCGCATATCTACTCGTTATTCCGTAACCCAGTCACACCTACTTCTTAATTCTAGAAACTGTGTGGGAATTGTAAAAGAGCATTTGTTATACTTAGTTTACAGACTAATAGTAGTGAGCAGCACTAGGATCGAACACAAACAAGCTTCTTTTCAAGAACTGTTGCTTTGTGAAACAGAATCCCGAGGGGTTGCTTCCCCGACCTCTATAAACTTAACCTCTTCTAGGGTTAATAGTTATCTTTCTGATATATACTAAACTGCGTCCATTATTCTTTTCGCTTACGGTAACAATTGCTTTCAGTAACTTTCTACCTTGAGCGCTCTTTAGACCTTGTATAAAGTGAATATTAGTAACAAAATAAATAAATAAGAAAATAGAAGCGCTAGTTTTAGATCGAAAATACCTGTTGAAAAAGTTCAATATTCGATAAAAGTTAACATTATTGAAGCGCTAAGTCAAGAACATGAGCGAAGCATCTCGCTACAACATGTCCGAAATAAAGCGGGCCATAATTCTCACGATATTAGAAACTTTAACGAAATCCTTGAGTTGTGAAGATTACTTAAATCTAAGATACACGTGACTGTTAAAATACCCACATACATACATAGTAATCATCGGTTACTTTTGATTTCTGTGCACACACGTCTACCCGGGTAGCTAGACAGCCTCTGTCGCAGACTCCTGCTCAGTTTGTATTCGTTCAGCAACTACAAAGCCTACCTGTAGTTTATGCTGCAACTATGCTTAGTAAACGTTACTTACATTTTCTGGGAGAGTGTGCATAATCTGTTATCACCAGCAGTTTGAACAACGCCAATACGATCAAATTCTCGGTCACGATGGCTTTCGACTTTGTGCTAGCACGACCATCGAAAGTTTCTGGATAGTACCCTCTACTTAATTTCACTCACCTCGCTTTCAGTAAACTCTCTACCGTGAGTTTTTCTTTTGATATTTTATACAGTGAACATTAGCAATAAAAAAGAAAGAAAAAAAAAGCACTATGAAGAAAGAGTTTTTAATAAAATTAGTTTCAAATAACAATATGGTTTTCAGTTATTTTCCAAACTTGCCGCACGCTTGGTTCATGCCCCCAGATTGATAACATCAAGAGGTTGACAAATCTCACATGGGGATATGTTGGAAGAAAATTTAAAATTCAGAAATGAAAAATAGATAAAGTTCAGAAAAAGGAGAAAAAATAAAATTTTCTTCCGGTATATACCATGTCTAATTCCATCGGATGAAAGGCTTGCATCGAGTTTTTCTTTTTTCTTTTTTAAGTGGATCTTTTGTTCATTTTAAATTTTTTCTGTTCCAATCGTTTTAAGCAATATTATTAACTATTTGTTTTTATAGTTTGACATTTCTCCCCATGGTCCTCCTCTTTAAGTATATATATATATATATATATATATATATATATATATATATATATACTCACCTCGAACAACCTCAGCAGCATCACCTAGTGCGGTGATGGTGTGGTTCTATGATCCTACAGAATGTCTGCAGGGCCAATGGATATGTTTCACGGACACGGTGAGTTAAACTAAGATATAATCATAGTATTTTAGACAAGTAAAAACACATTAAAAGATTTCCGGGTTATGCAAGTTTGTAGCTTTATTACGGCAGAATTCAAATGTATAATTAGCTCCACATGCGTTTATAGATTTTTAGAGACACTCAATCTATTTACGCTATTTGCATATTTTACTGTATTAATGACGTTTGTACAAAAGGTCAGGTTTAATTACAAATATAAAGTAGAATCATTCGAGCAACAGAATTCTAATGTTCTCACATAATTATTTCAGGAAAGGCCAGAAGTCAGAGTATAGGGCATCCATTTTGTTGAGTCTGGAAAAAAGACGAAGAAAATATTTAAAAAGCTTTGCGAAGACACTTTTCAGTATGTGGGCTGATGACGGAAAGAAATGTCCATTTAAAACGTGAATGAGTAATATCTATATTACACCATCGTGAAATTGACTGCTATCATGGACAACGTCTTGAAAAAATTAAAATTGCTAAAATGTAAAACAATGCCCTCGATCCAAAGCTTTTCCTGTTGCTGTGTGTTTTGTGTGGGTTTTACTTTAAGTTTTAGCGTCAGAGGACACAACAGCTATTTTAAAATAGCCACTATAAATCCTTTATTTTTTTATTAAATTTTTTACCATTGCAGCGTCTTTTGTGTGGATTTTACTTCGTACTATATTGTTAATGAACACAGCATCTATTTTGAGATGGCCATTATAAAGCTTTCATTTTCTTCATTGCTTTTACCGTTACGGCATCTTACATATTCGTTTTGTTTCGGGCTATAGTGTCAGTGGACACAACAGCTTTTTTAAAATAGCTACTTTAAATCCTTTAGTTTTTATTAGGTTTTTATCGTAGCAATATCTTTTATGTGGGTTTTACTTCGGGCTATAGTATCAGTAGACACAGCAGCTATTTGAAAATAGCTACTATAAATCCTTTATTTTTATAAGTTTTTTTTTATTGCTGCAGCGTCTTTTATATGGGTTTTATTTCGGACTATGGTGTCAGTAGACACAGCATCTCTTTGAAAATAGCGACTGTAAATCTTTTATTTGTATTAGGTTTTTAACGTTGCAGCGTCTTTTATGTGGATTTTATTCCGGGCTATTGTCTCAACGGACACAGTAGCTATTTGAAAATAGCGACTGTAAATTCTTTATTTTTATTAGGTTTTACTGTTGCAGCGTCTTTTATGTGGATTTTATTTCGGGGTGTAGTGTCAGTGGACACAGCATCTATTTGAAAATAGTGACTATGAATACTTTATTTTTTGTTAGGTTTTTACCTTTGCAGCGTCTTTTATGTGGGTTTTGTTTTGGGCTATAGTGTCAGTGGATACAGCAGCTATTTGAAAATAGCCCCTACAACGCCTTTATTTTTGCCATTTATTTAAACAACACAAGAAAATTAAAAATTGAATTCCTGAGATGAGAAGTTTTTACTATTATATTTTGATGCAAATTTTGCTTCCGCAAATGAACCCAATCCAAAATTAATATGAATTGATTGACTGATCCGTTTTCTATGGCATATCAAACATTTTTTTAAGCACAGAAAATATTTTTAGAGTGTAAAAGATTTCTTGGTGGAGAATAGATAATAAAGATTTAGTCCTACAAGTCTTACTAAGTAACCTCCAGTTGGGCCAGGGGTTGAGTTCATACATTTTTCAAAGTTATTTACCAACAAGTGAATATAACAAACTCAACTTGAATTGGAACATCTCCGCGTCATTATAAATTACAGCACCCGCTTATCTAATTTTATGGTACCTGCTATTGCCAATCGGTCACCCATCAAGATACTGTCCTGGCTCGACGTTGCATAACTTTGGTGATCTTAGGGTAACCAATGTTTCAACGTGGTCAGGTCGTAAACCACGAATATGGAATCATAATGAAGAGTTTTTGCGCAACCTAAAAGAATTTTAAGATAAATACAGATGTTTGGTTAAGTTTTTTGAAATGCTTAGGGGTCTGCCCAATTTCTAACAGTCTTCCTTGTAATACCAACTGATGTAATGAATAGGTAATAAATGTGTATACACCTTGGTTCCCTCTCACTGGAATGTGATTGGATGGTGTCAGCCATAAATATAGACTAAGGTGAGTACGTCCAGAGATCCAAAGATATATTAGTCTTCCACTAGAGATCTACCACTAGATGTCTACAGGTTTTCGACTAGAGATCTACGACTATTGACCAATGTCTGTTGACTACGCCTACGTCTCAGGATACTGCATACGACGAGTACCGTACATTACGTCTACGTACTAGATTGTTCTACCCGATTACATTTACCTAAACCACTTAACGTCTTCGTATATATATACATATATATATATATATATATATATATATATATATATATATATATATATATATATATATATACCTTCCGGGATATATTACTAACAAAGCCTCGTCTAGGACGTTCAATTGCAAATGCCTAAGTCTTATACATTGATAAAACCACCACTTTTCCTTTGCATTGAATATTGTTGCCATATCTGGTGATCCTGCTGTATATCTCGAGATTCTTGGCAAAATCCAAAGTATATGTAGTGTAATCGATCCTGAACGAGGCATATAGACTTCAGCCAGTTTTCCAACGTCGTGACGTGGCTTTCCTTCTGTCTTTTTTACAAATATTTTCATGGCAACTGTTCTGATGAGCTTTTCTTCCTGGTGTCCCTACTACATGAATATATGTATGCTACAAGATTGGTAACTACTTTTCAACTTTTAACTAACTTCTAACTCGATGCAACCTCGAATTTTACTTTAAATATTTCTTTACTGGCATTTCTTATATTTGGGGACCTCGAAGGGATTTAATGGTTAGACTTTATGACAACTGAATAGTGAGTCCGATCTTCAAGGGGTACGAAGTACTTTCGGCTTTGTGCCATATCTAAGCGGCGCTTAGAAAATAAACTCACACTTCCCTCCTATAGAATTAACTTCCGATTTCTTACTTCAAAGATTGCTACAATCTTCAAACATTTTCATGCAACGTCGATCGCCACCATCTGTCTTCTTGAACCATGTTCTTTTTTTGTCCTTTCATCAATCCACACCACATTCTCAATCTTTTTATTGTCTTTCACTTTCATTTTCACTTTCACTTTCACTTACTGCAACGTCGCTTGCCACCTTATGTAGTCTATAACCATGTACTTTTTTGTCCTTTCATCAATCCCCACCTCATTCTCAGTCTTTTTATTGCCTTTCACGTTTATGTTTTTTAACGTTCACTTACTGCAACGTCGATCACCATCTTCTGTCTTCCTGAACCATGTTCTTTTTATCCTTTCATCAATCCACTTTCTACTTTCAATTTTTTCATGCATTCCACTTTCATTTTCACTTTCACTAAACTGCAATGTCTATCGTTACCTTATGTCTTCCTGAACCATGTTCTTTTTTCTTCTTTCATCAATCCCCACCTCATTCTCAATCTTTTCTTTGACTTTCACTTTCATTTTCACTTTCACTTACTGCAACGTCAAACGCCACCTTCTGTCGTCTTGAACCATGTTCGTTTTTGTCCTTTCATCAATCTCCATCCTATTCTCAGTCTTTTCATTGCCGTTCACTTTTATTTATTTTAACTTTCACTTACTTGCAACGTCGATCGCTACCTTCTGACTTCCTGAACCAAGTTCTTTTTGTCCTTTAATCAATCCACTGTCCATTCTCAGTTTTTTCATTGCATTTTATATTCATTTTCATTTTCACTAAACTGCAATATCGATCGACACCTTATGTCTTCTTGAATCATGTTCTTTTTTGTCCTTTCATCGATTCCCACCCCATTTTCCGTTTTTTCTTTGCCTTTCTCTTTCATTTTCACTTTCACTTACTGCAATGTCAATCGCCACCTTCTGTCGTCTTGAACCATGTTCTTTTTTTGTCCTTTCATCGATCCACACCGCATTCTCAATCTTTTCATTGTCTTTCACGTTCAATTTCATTTTCACTTACTGCAACGTCGATCGTCACTTTATGTCTTATGTAACCATGTACTTTTTTGTCCTTTCGTCAATCCCCACCCCATCTTCAGTCTTTTCATTGTCTTTTACTTTCATTTTCACTTTCACTTAGCGCAACGTCTATCGCCACATTCTGTCTTCTTGAACCATGTTTTTTTTTATCCTGTAATAACTTCTTACCTCATTATCAGTCTTTTCATTGTCTTTCACTTTCATTTTCACCTTTCACTTTCTGCAACGTCGATTGCCTCCTTTTGTCTTCTTGAACCATCTTTTTTTTGTCCTTTCATTCATCCCCAGCCCATTCTCAGTTTTTTCATTGAATTTCGATCTTTCATTTTCACTTTCACTTTCTACAACATCGATCGCCACCTTATGTCGTCTTGAACCATGTTCTTTTTTTGTTCTTTCATCAATCCACCCCCTATTCTCAGTCTTTTCATTTTTTTTTCATTTTCACTTTCACTTTCTGTATCTCCCATCGTTGTCGTGACATCATTTTCTTTGCCTGGTGCAAAACTGTATTAAAAAAAATTCAGGTACATTTCAACCCAGATAAGGTCTCTACTACAATTCAGAGTATGTTCTTTGTCTAATGTATAAGTCGGAATATTGTAAGCTAGGCTGTTTTTATACTCGGGCATGTACGTTATTTTATAACCGGCATTATAAACTAGCGCAGCCTAAAACATACCAACCTAAACCAAAATATACACCTTTTTTTCCCCATGAAATGAAATGTCTAGTATTGTATCCATAGTTGTTCACCGATTTCATAGTTCATATAATGTCAAATGTCGAGTATTCTTGTGAGAATTCAAGAGCTTTCAGTTTTATCCCGATTCCTTAATTTAAATTTAAATCGGCTCAACTTCTAGATGTCTACTGGTTTTGGTCAAAACGATTGAAGAGTAATTATTTTTCATGATTGACCTCAGTTTCTTTTACTATTGTTTGCACAAGAGGCACACAAGATAGATGGTTATTTCTGCAGAATATTTAGAATAAATATCGATTAACCCTTGACTTCAAGAGATTAAGATTCTAATACACAGAAAAACAGAACTCCATGTTTATACAAAAATGCGAATCGAATGAGTTTGATTTGACGTCATGATCATGTCATGTCGAGTCCTAGTTGCAAAGGTCAGTGTTAGTGGGACTAAGAAATGCAGCTCGTTTGAACATTTACCATAGTAAACATTTAATTAAAGTAATTTATTTGATTTAATTAAAGTAATTTCATTTGATTTACTAAAAGAAATTTTATTTGATTTACTCAACAAATGCTTTAACAAGAAAAAATACTTGTAAAAATGAATTTAATATTTAGTATAATAACCTTTTGCTTTGATCACAGCCTTCATTCTGTCGGGCATTGATATCACAAGCTTTTTCAATGTATCTAATGGTATCTCCTGGCAAGCAGCTTGTATCTGTTCCCGAATAAGAAAAAAGTCAATCATATCCAAGAATAATAGAATAATGAGTACTTTCAAAAGAACTTGTTTAATAGAAAATAGAAAAAACTTCTTTTTAATGCATTTCTTTTACACCGAGTTTTAAATAATCAATATTTATTTGCAATTTACTTGGCTTTTTACTCTGTATTTGAATTTAAGTGAAACTTTTAGGAAAGTCACCCCCTGTCCTAATACTTTTGCACACTACTGGTATTGTGCAAGGGTGTTAGGACAGGGGTGATTTTAAACTTTATTTTGATGCCCCCAAAAAAGATAAAATAGTTCGTGTCCTAATATTTTTGCACAATACTGTATGTTGATCGAAATAAAAAAAAGAATAATATTTTTTTCGGAATAATTTATGAAACTGGATAGAATCTTTTCGAGAAACATGACCGAAAAAAAGAATTGCAACAATAAGTTGGTAGAAAGGATTCATACATTATATATAGCATTGGGTATAATTTCCTATCCCGTGTAGTTCTTAGCCGGTTTGCACAAGAGACACACAAGATAGAGGGTTATTTCTGCAGAATATTTAGAATAAATATCGATTAACCCTTGACTTCAAGAGATTAAGATTCTAATACTCAGAAAAAACAGAACCATGTTTATAAAAAAAATGCGAATCGAATGAGTTTGATTTGACGTCATGATCATGTCATGTCGAGTCCTAGTTGCGAAGGTCAGTAGAAATGTAGTTTTGCAGAAGAAAACTGAAAATTTAACGAACGAAGCGAACAAAAAATTCTAAAAGAAAAAGTCAAAACTTATATTCAGAATCAGGTAAAGACAGGTGGACACATATTGGCTTAGAAAACAAAACCTTCACCTGGCATATTAAGAGCAGAATGAAGGTAGAAGAATTCAGGAAGCTTGTATGAATGGATGGCAGGACGTGGCTGGGAGACTTAACAAAGGGAGAAAATCGGCTAAGAACTACACGGGATAGGAAATTATAGAGAGCCATGTTCTCTTATGTACTAAAAAGGCGAGGCAATTAGAAAATGAAAAAGAAACTAAATTTAGTAAAATTAATACAAGCTGCTGTAAAAATAAAAAAAACAAGTTAGGGATTAGTGGTTCTATTTAAATCTATTTTGCAGCTCATTAATACCGAATAGAATTCATCCGAGGAACACTAAAGAGCTTATAGGCAATACGCAATGAGCGTAGCAATGAAAGATAATCATTTTAACATTACATATAAGAATGGTCAAAATTGTCTTAGAACTTCTGGTAATGCATGTCAAGTTTCAACTGCTGAAGGTCATTTACATTTAGCAAGAAACTCGCTTTAAATGTGGAAATTTCCCAAGTGGTCGAATTTATTCTTGGTCAGTCACGTAGTATGATTCGTGTTTGAGAGTAGATCTGCCACCGAACATTATATTAAATTATCGCATGCATGCACTTTCACGCGAATGCACAATGTGGTGGCCAACATTTAAAACCGAAATTATCGTAGTAAAACGAAACAGTAGATAATCTTTAAAACTTGTGTTAGACTCTGATAAATTTGCATATTTAAAACATCCAAAATTATAAACCAACATTCATTTTATAATTCTATTCATGTAAGAATTTCGGAAAATAGTTTCCAACATTGCAATGCAAACAAATATTCTTAATTTATTTTCATGACGGCATTCGAAAACTATAATTTAAAAAATAATTTCACCCCATAGAAGGCAGTAGAGCCTCAAAGACAGAAAGGGTTACTGAGTATAGAAGAATTAGAAAACCGAGACATCATTGTATTTACATTATTCGGACTATTGTCCTTATCTTTGTTGCTATTTGTACGACGTTTCGACCATTGTACGCTCCGGCCTTCTTGAGGTGCTAGGAATTTCGAACCGAACCCTTTATTACAATCACTGAGGTATATGAACTTCGTTCCTTTCGTAGTAGTGCCTCTTTTGGAATCAAGAGTTAATTGTTACTTGTTACTTGTTTGTTCACCACTGCTGTAGCCTGGTGTTGAACTCACAACTCTTTGGGTCAAGTCACAGAAACTAACCAATGTCTATCTCCACTTGGCCATGTGTCCTTAATGACCTGAAGAAGGCCGGAGCGTTCAACGGCCGAAACGTTGTACACATGGCAACAAAGATGGGGACAATAGTTTGAATAATGTAAATACTGTAAATACTACCTCACCTCAGAAATATAGGCAGAAACATCGCTAATAATCAGGAAGTATAAGAGTAATCAGGAAAACAATAGATAACGATTGACATTGCATTTAAATTTATGAAGATTAAAGTTAGCTAGAAAGCATGGAGTTGGATAATTTTTATCTACTGAATCTATCTTACATATTTATAATTCTACATTAGTACATGCCGTGAACAACACTATCACTTATGGTCCTGTTCCTCATCTAGAAATTGATAAAAACAAAATAAGCATCAGCTATATTATTGGTTACCGCCTGGCTTCTCGGCTTCAGTTATTTTCTCACAGCTCTAAATAGCTTCTTTGCGCTTTTTCTACAAATATTTTCATGATAATTTTTTGGATGAAGTGTTCGCTATGGTACCTGAACTTTATGAATGTAAGAACAGTACTAGATTGGCACAAGGATGTCCATTTTGGTGCAGTGGTTATCGGCTTGGAACGACAAATCAGAAAGCCGAGTTCAAATTCCACTTGAATTCGTTGCATTCACTCATGCACAAATAACATTAGAAAAGTTATTCATCCGTCTCTTCTCCCTCAAGGTTGGCAACCAGTCTACCGTTGAAGTTAATAGCAACCTACTGAGAGAAAATCTTTTGCACAGTAAGTCGTGTCACTTTTGAGGTATGATCGCCAAAACTTGTGCCTGACTGACTAGCAAGACTTATATCACTAAACAATTATCACCTGGAAAAAAATTCTTTTAATCTTAAAATATTTTCTAGCTTTAGATAACGTACAATGAGTTGTTAACCTGTCGAAAACTAATCAATCTATAAGAAAAACCAGACTGTCAAAATATTTCAGGTACCTTGGAGTATAGATCAGTTATCACAAATTCAGCATAACGAAAATAGGACTCAAACCATACCCAAACAACCTATGATTTGTAATGAAATCAGAAATGGCACATACACTGAATTCATTATAAAAATTCTTACGGCCTATCACGTTGAATACATCGGGTCTCGCTCGATCACCGAAGTTAAGCAACGTTGAGCCTGGTTAGTACTTAGATGGGTGACCACTTGGGAATACCAGGTGCTGTAAGCGTCTAGTGACGGATGTGCGTTGTGGTGCAGTAAAGATATCGGCTTGGAAAGAGCAATCGGTGAGCCGAGTTCGAATTCCAGTTGAATACCCTGCATTTACTTAAGCACTGGTACCCTTGGGAAATGAATTAATCCGTCTCTTCCCTCCAGTTATGGGTTAAATAACAAGGGTAGGACTTGGGGATCCTGCCCTTAAAAAAAACAAATCCCAATGAATCTTGATACTCGAAAAGAAAAAAGTATTACTAGACACAAAACTTATATAAAAACAATAAATTGTTGAAAGAAAAACGTATGACCAGCAATAAATAAATAAAATTTAGTTGGCAATAAATGACCCACTGAGGTTGATTTGCCATAAAAACAAAACAACCAACCAACCAACCAACCAACCATTATAAAAATTCAGTATATAAATTTAGTAAATACTAAGCACATCAACTACCTAGATGTATAGATCAGTTATAACAACAACAAATCGAACATAGAATCGGTTGATTTTCTAACCGTTTCCTCTCAAGCAAGGCGGTACTGCCACTGATGCGCAAGGGGCTACATAAAAGTAAATATTTAAACAGGAGGAGAGTGAAGAGAAAGACGGTCTAATTACAGGGAGTGTCAGAGAAAGGGCAAGAGAAGGATGGGAATACATGTGTGAAGACAGTTGCGAAGGTAGAGAGAAAGGCAAAGATATACATCGTGATGTAGAAAGAACTGGAGTCAAATGGATAAGAGATGGGTATTGACATTGCATTTAATTTCCTGAGGGTTGTAGCCGTCAGGAAAGCAAGTATATGGAAGGTAGTAGTGCCCAAAACCGCAAGTTGTTACAAACCAAAATATTATTCTGAAAACTACTATTCATCTCGACGTTTTTAACATAATCCAAAGAAGGAACTATAATATAATCATCCTGACTTGGCATTTCGACTTCACTCATTTTCTCACCGACGTAACATGACTTCCTTTTGTTTTTATCTACAAATATTTTCACGGCTTCTTTCCCTGATGCCCCGACCACATGAATTTAATCGAGCGACTATGTTAACATCAAGGGCCCACCCTTTTACCGTAAAAATAATCAAATGTAACCAAGAGTGGAACTACCTTCCGTATATTGGCTTCCTTGATACTTCTTTGTCTTCGATGTGCCCTGTCCTTTAGGTAATATTTATTCTTCTTCATTTTTCATCCTAAAATTCCGGATTTTGATTAATTAGTCTGTAAATTAAACAAGTACAAACTAGTTTCATCAACGATACTTCATCCTAAGGTTCTTGACTAAATCCAAAGGAGGATTTACGATGTAGTTGATCCTGATTTGGCAGCTCGCTTTCAGCCACTTTCTCACTGTCAAAATATGGCTACCTTCTGTCTTTTCTACAAATATTTTCATGGGAACTTTGATTATCTTTTTCCCTGGTGTTTCAACCACATGGAATTTAAGCACGCTATTAGATTAGCATCAAGGTTCTACCCTTTTACCGTTGAAATAGTTAAATCGAATTACCGTTTCTATACGAAGAGTTTCGTTTCTTGAACTTCCTGCCTGTCGAACACCGTTCCGTTTATTTGTTTCCCTAGTGGCTGCAATCTGCAAAAATGTCAAGGCAACGTCAATTGCTATCTTCTATGTCTTTGAATTCTGTTCATCTTTTATTCTTTCCTGTACCCTGTTTTTCTCTCACTGTAACCCCCTGCACATTTGTGGCGGACTGGTCGGGATTATAATGGAATTTTTTTTTTTAATCATATCACCCCAAGCAAGGCGAAAACGCCACTGATGCGCAGGGGCTACATAAGAGTGAAAAGATTGGAAAAGAGAAAAACCGGAAACCACATCCTAAACAGGAAACAAGGGATGAGCCTCTTCACCTGTTCAATAGACATGGGTGGAGTGTAAACCGGGCGATAGTTTAGTCTATCTACTCCAATTCGAGTCATGTTCAATTTAAGAACATGCCTAATGAAATGGAAACTTTCAGATGGCTAGTGTCAAAGATGTTTAGAACGACAGAATCATAAACAGGGAACTGAACCAAAGAATAGAAACGGCATCGCTTGAGACTTTCAACATCAATAACAGTTAAGCTGTATAGAAGATATAACGAAAAAAAAAAAGAAAAGAAAATAATGGCACACTGAAGTGATGTTGACATTTCACAGTAGTTGAAATAAAAGGTGAGGACGGAAACTCCCGTTATTACTGGAAAGACTGATAAGAGTTACTGAAATTGAAAACATTATTTTTGTGAATAATTATTTTAATAGATAAATATTATAAATGTCGTCCGACAGTAGTAGTTGTAGTAGTTCGGTCAATGAATGGCAAATGTTTTCATATACGAAACGGCTAATAATATCATTATAATCCCGACGACAAAGCATTGCCAACTTCAACGTGGTGTAATGTTTAGCAAGCTTGTATAACTTGATCAGTTCTGATCAGAATTCGATCTTCACTAGGCATTCCATACTGGGGTCTTGTACAACATCTTAGCTCTACTTTGTTAATCAGAAAAAAATGGACGCATTTTTGGGCATAACAGCTAGTAAGCTTGTCTTACTTGATAAATTCCGATTGAGCAGTGAGTTCTATTCTCACTGGGGGCTTTAAACCTGCAGCCTTGTATCGCATATAGTTACACATAGTAAATCACTAACCCTGTGGTACAAACTCTCTCAGTGCACTATTTTTGGAGCCAGCCCATGTTTACGCGCATGGGTACGCACGTTAAAGAAGGCATTATATCACATTTCACTACCTTGGAGTGGGAACTGCGAGTAAATACCGACAACAAACCATTGAAAAGTTAATGTATTACTAAGACATCAGATATTCACACTAAGAACTCAAGGGGTGACGATCTATGCTATTGCAAAAGAAGTGATTTAAGAGTGTGATATCTCGGACATTAATGATTCATAATGATAACCGTTCAGCCATCTCAAACATAAGGGTGGCTATGTAAATTGGTTCCTAGGCATAAGTGGGCGATTTTTCGACACTGAGTAGTGGAGCATTTTAACACGGCAGAAGGACTTGCATGTCAAGTAAGGGAAACAACTTGGCAGGAAAATGTCTCAGCAGTGTTTTATTGTTTAGCTGAAGCAAGGATTCATGCAGATCTCTTGTCTTCAGACGCCTCATCAGCAAGAGAATCTTTATGCCGCAGTAACATTTATGGACAAGCATGAAATGAAAATTGGGAACAATTATTCTTCAGCAATGAACCATAATCCAAAGAAGGTACTACAATGTAATCGAACCTAATTTGGCATTTAGACTTCACTCATAATTTGACTCGTGTTGATATCAAGCACTATGTTAGAGAGTGTAAACGCAAGAGAATGCTTCCAAAATGTTTTGTTTTAGAAAGACTGTTCATTTAAGAAGTGCGTAATGGTTATTCTTTATGATTTAAAAAAGTGTAATTTCTATTATACTAAAACTTCACAATGATAGTGGTTTGGTTTCTTTCAGTCACTTCAAACTGCAGGAAAGCCATTTTAAATAATTTTTGGAGAGTAGTGTGCTAATCATTGACTCAATATGAAAGACAGTTTTATATTAGCAGCAGCAGGTTTCAATTTGTTAAAAATATATTTTCGCACTGGCTCGTGAATTCGAAAATAGTGAAAGAAAGAGAGTTATTTTTATTTCGTATTCACTACAATCTACAGTCTTCTTGATTTCTCTTCTTTTATTGTTCTCGCCCATAATATTTTTCTGTTTTCTTATTCGTTCACATACAGCAACCCAATGTCTTAGTTGATTTATTGTTTTGCTTTGACTGAAACGATAAAAAATACTATGCTTAAAAATTAAGAAAATACAGAAAAACGGGGTAAATTTATATTTTTAATCAAAAATCTCCCACGGCTGGTCTCCCATTTATATGAAGAAAATCAAAGTGGTATTCAAAATCATTTAAACGCTTCGGGAATATCTCTATAAAACAAGCCCACCTTCAGAATAAATCATGCATATATTCAATTTTATCCATTTTTGGCAAGGAATATGTTATAGAAATCAGGTGACTGACGCCTTCTTCTATGCACTACCTTTACGCGTAAATTAAGGAGAATAATTTAAGATTAACTAATAAACAGCCAAAACGGTGTGTTGGAAATATATCGTCTTTCTGAAATATATACTTGACAATGACAGGTAATGGTCACAAATCTGGAAAGAATATGAAAGAAAGATACAGGATGTAATAGGACTTTGAACGTTTCATTAGTTCGTGAATTGACGAATCAGCATCTAGCAAGACCGTTAGTTTTGCTGGTAAGAAAAAAGTTTTTTCTTTCAAAATTCTACAGTTTTTTCTCTCGGTAAATACAAATGGCCTAAAAATCCTTGGGCCTGAGATGTTTCACTTTCTCCCTGACTGCCAAGTAGCCGGAAAAAAAAGAGTAGGGCATCTTTACTTGAGATGTAGCAGCAATACTCCATCTTTGGTCTAGGCTGTCTCTTCTAAAGGTAGTGCATAGAAGAAGGCGTCAGTATTTATTGGAGCAGTATAGGGATTAATTATTGTTCCGACACTTTAAAAATATATTTGATTTTGGGATACGGAAATACTGCTCACTTATATTTGTGCCCGTAAGCATTTTCTTGAGGGGTTCCTTCTCCTTTTTCTAGAATGAATTCGGCGTTAATTGATAAGGCAGGACAGAAGATTATATATGAACATTACATATGGTAAGAGGCTGATGGCTTTTTGAACACTAAACATTGGCACTAGTAGGAAGGTAACTATCTCAGTCACAAGGTAGATCGGTATTTACGAAGCTTACCGTACGTATCAAACTGACAGTATGAAGCAGCTGATGTTATCGAATTCGGTATTGTCTGGTGAAAATGGGTTGGGTTGTATGGTTGATTTTGTTTAATGGCATACCGACAACTCTATGGGTTATTTAATGCCGAAATTTTAACATTTAGAAGTAATTTTATGCTTTCAACTTCAAATATTATGTACACAATTTTATAGTTACAGAATGTATGTTTTTAGATATATAGGTTTTAGATCAGAAAATGTATTGTCAGCAATTTTATTATAAAAATGTATTCTTATGTTTTTTTTAGTGTTGCATTGTCATTTTGTTGTAAAAATATATTGTTAGTATAGAAAAGTTTTGTAATTTGCTTGAAGCATTTTGTATATTAGGTGTTTGTTTAAGTCTTGAAGGCTATCACAATGCGTTTAGTAAAATAAAGGAAGATAACACGCACACATTCACTACAACTAACGACAGCAATAGCAGTGAAGTATGACCATTCGTTGAAAGGTACGGTTCACGAGGAACTCAAAAACAAGCTCTCCTACCATTCTGAAGATGAGATTTTGATCTCGATATATTAATGTATAAGAAATACTTATTACCCAATAATTTCTTTACCTTCCTTTATTTTACTAAACACATTGTGATAGCCTTCAAGGCCTAACCACACACCTAATATTGTTAGTAATTTTATTATAAAATTTACTCCTTTTTTGTGGGGTTTACTATTTTCCCATAGAAGGTAAAAGTAACAGGTGTTACCTGGGAGCAATAGCAGTTAAGAGGTTGTTTCACACTCCGCAACACCTCGAACCTTTCGATCAGAGTTCTTGCTGCCGGATGTAGTTTATCGTCATAATCAAGACGAAAGATGGCTTGGAAAGAATTGTTTCAAAATAATGTGATCTTTCGTAACATACGATGCGTAGTATACTCTAGTAATTTAGGCATTTCAGTTTTGTTTTGTCGCACTTATTAGTGACTAGCATCATAGCCCGGTGTTGCCCGTGCAACTCAGAACATTTACAATGTTTACAATACTCACACAAACATCAAATCTCGTGATGCAATAATATTTATAATATTAAATGGATAAGCTAATTTAAAACTTGGTTATATAAAAAAATAATTATATCAAAAATTGTTGTTTAAAAATTGTTAAAAAAATCCATTAAAAAACCTATTTTCTTTTGTTTTGCGTAAACGTGATTTGATGATTTGTGTGACATTGTAAATAACATTGCGTTTGTCTTTGTTTCAAAATTATGGGGGAAAATATTTTTTGTTGACTAAATGAATTTAACATAAAAATAAAAATTATTTATTTTGTTTTACTGAAATTAGAAATATAAAAACTATTACGATCTCAGTTCAGAAATTTTCGAAGAATATTAAAAAACGTAGACATTTAATTTTAGAGGAAATTTTTTAGTAAAAAAAATATTTTAGTCGCGTTTGACACGTGTGATTTGAGTTCTGTGACGTAATTTAGCAACCATCTTAGATCTTAGATGTTTTACTGAGCAAATGTAAACAACCGGCCCCATTGGCCAAAAAGTGCGAAAGGAAAAATTGCTGAACTCAAAAAGTATGTGTCGACCTGGCTTCCCTGTAGATATGTGTCCCTAGAAAGTTTGAATGGCAGAGCTTAAAAAATGTAGGCGTTCATATGGAACAGTCACACACAGCCACACAGATTGCCTTATATATATATATATATATATATATATATATATACGAAAAAACTTTTAAAACTATCGCGCTACATAATATATATGAAATGATTCGAACAATAAAAAAATGAAGCAAATGAAATTCTGAAAAGTGCTAAAGCCGGTGAGTACGTTTGACGCGGAAGAACCCACGCGGAGACAGAGTGTCGAAGTATAAAATGTCGAAGAACAAAATGTCGAAAGAAAATATGACCAATGGACAAAATATCGAATTAACAAAGTATCGAATGGACAAACTGCCGAATAGAAAAAAAGTATCGTCTCAAAATGTCGAAAGACAAAATGACTAATAGACAAAATGTGGGAAAGACTAAGTTTTGAACGAACAAAGTGTCGAGAGATATAATGACAAACAAACAAAATGTCGAATAGTCAAAATGTTGACCGAACTAAGTATCGAACGAACGAAGTATCGAACAGAAAAATTCTTAGTCTTGTTGCACAAAATAAGATTTTATCGTCAGTATATTGCCTTACCAACAAGAGATATGAAAAAATGTTTTACCACAATCGTAATCTTAACTAATTTATAAATGAAACTTGTGTGTGTGCGTATGTGTGTGTGTCCGTTACCTATAGACTCCGACACGGCTGAACCGATTTTCTTGAAAATTTACGCAGTTGTACTATAAGCGTCTGCGAGTGTTCTTAGCTAGGTTTTGTGTCGAGGTACCCCAGATAAAAATCAAAAATCGATAATCGAAAAAATCGGGTTATAGAAGGAGTGGTCCGATTTTAATCAAATTTGATACACTCATAGAGAAAGACATAAGAAACGATATTCAGAAGTTTTAAGGTTGCAATTCTTACAATAGTGCAGAAAATCGATAATATATATATATAAAAGGCAAGATGTTTGTGTGTGTGTCTGTTTATCTGTCCGTATGTTCTTTGTATAAATCCAAAATTTTTATCCGATTCTCACCAAACTTCACACAAATATTCTTTAGGCTGAGACTGAGCTCCAGGACCATGGCTTAGTTTTAAAGCTTTCATTACATCCGAGTAACGCCGGGCTATACTGCTAGTTTCTCATAAATAAACAGATAACCTCTTTACAGTAGTTGGAAATGCAGATCCTTGTTAAAAATATTAACTCTTGTGTAAAAAGAGTTTTCCTTTTTTTTTCTTTTTTTTTTTAATCGTGTCACCCCAAGCAAGGCATTTTTCATCGGAGGTTTTTATATTGGTTTGAAATTTGAAAAACCTTTTTCAGCGGCCGGATACTTGCATGCTAAGTAAAAGGTACTCTATTTTAGACAGATTTCTGGCCTTCATTTAATCCATTCTACACTTAGTCTGTTCGATATCTTGTTCGTTCGTCATTTTGTTTTTCGACACTTTGTCCTTCTACCAGCGAAGAACACACCATCCCAAGAGAATTTCCTTTTCACTTATTTTGCAGAATTTTGCTTTATCTGACTGGGGAATAATACTTTTTCTCTTTACTAAATCAAGACATTTTCAACGTAATTCTTCGTTTATCCACTTCAGTTGCTGTAAATAAATGTCTGCAGTGATAGTGGTTCTATATTCTAATCACACGTAATAGGCGACTCCTTTCAAATTCTAGCCACGAATCAAAAGATGTTACGTGAATAGAGTCCTCTGTGTTGG
Source organism: Ascarosepion bandense (assembly GCA_037127315.1). Classification (NCBI taxonomy): domain Eukaryota; kingdom Metazoa; phylum Mollusca; class Cephalopoda; order Sepiida; family Sepiidae; genus Ascarosepion; species Ascarosepion bandense. Next base: position 851,843 of record JBBBDQ010000217.1, read on the forward strand.
TGATGGCATTGGTTCTATACTTTTAGGTAATTACTGTCTTTTACGATTTCTGTTCTTATGTAAAAATACGTTTTTCACCATCTGTAACAATGCGATGCAAAAATGAAACGTTGGTCTTTTTAGTAAGAGTCTGTTACTGATGGTGGAAAGTTATATTCGGTTATAAACTGAAAGCTCATTAGGAACCCGAAATCCTTCATTGTAAGTTTTTTCTCAATTAAACTCTGAAATGCACACTGTCAGAAAGAAGAGATAAAGTATTACTAGGCGCCGTTTATTATCAGTCAATCTTGGTTCTGTCTTGCTTAATTCATTATTCATAGCGATGAAATAGGTGCTTAATTTTTGAACACCTTAATAATGACTCTCTCTGTTTCTCTCTCTCTCTCTCTCTCTCTCTCTCACACACACACACACACACAAGCGTATCGCTCAGAAAATTATGCATCCCATTTTTTAAGCGGATGCTAAGAATAAACTTTTCCGTCATCAACTCTTTGTCTTGTTTCAGTCGATAGCCTGGCAAAATGGCGTCTGACATGAAGAGTGCATACGAAATATAGATGCGTCAGTAAATTTCTCAATGCAGAAACAACATTCGTTAGGGTTTGCTTAACATTTATTGATTCGTCTTTAAGGCTTATCAACCCTTGGCTGACTATTTAAACCCAGAAATATTTTTGAGATAATAAGGATTTAGTTATAATCATCAGTCGCTTACTCTACGTTGTTGCAGATTGCACATCAACATGATGTATTATTCTCATGTTAATTTTATGATCCTACTCTTGCACGCTGGCTCAAGGCATGTTGGAAGAGAGCGATTGGAGATTTTTCCCGCAGTAGATACACAGTTTTTTCTGTAGTAGACTAGTTGCCGACCAATTCTATATAACCAAGTCTGTCTTGCTATCACCTCTTTCCAAGCTGGTTTTGAATTCAGAGTTTTCTTCACCGGTTTCCTTCTACAAGACTATAGAACTCAGTCTACCCTACTATTTTCCCATGCGAGATTGAATTACCAAGGATATTAACTCATAAGTGAATGTAATGAATTCGACTGGAATTCGAAGTCGGTTCTCCGGTTTCCCCGATCTGAGCTGCTATCCATTGTTCCAACATGTGATTTAGTGATCAGTCAGTCAGTTAAGTGCCATACGTGATACACGCTTTGGACGATCATGTCTCGAAAGAGACATGACTGAATAGAGAGAAGATTATGCCGCGGTAGATTGCCATTGCTTTCTGCGGTAGACTGGTTGCCAGCCAAGGCTATAGAACTTATTCTGTCCAATTATTTAACCCATAACTGAAAGGAATAGACGAATTACTACCTTTCCCAAGGGTATTTGTGCGTAAGTGAATGCCATGAATTCAACTAGAATTCGAACTCGGCACCTCGATTTGTCGTTCCGAGTCGATATCCACTGCACCACATCACATCCTATTAGTGATTTAGTGATACAGGTCTTATTAATTAAGGTTATTGATCATATTATATTAAGAGAATGTTTCCAAAAATGTGATCATTGACCATGAGTACATTTTCTTTGTATTTCAGATAGTGAGGGTTTCATATGATTTTCATAATATATGCATTTAAGTTACAAAATCTTTCCTAACGGGTAAGTCACTGAAAGCCGTTCGTAACAGCCAGTATTCTGAGGGTCGGGCTATCAATGCAGACTTCTTTCAGGGCTCCTTTCTCATATCAAACTTCTATTTACTTGACTTAAATGATCGGCGTAAGAGTACACTCTGATCATTTGTGAACATCTATACCGACGATACAGTAGCTAATCTTTCCTTTGATTTTGGCAACTAATCTCCCTTCTGATTTTGCTCTAACAACTCAGTGGGTAAAAATTAGCTGTTTACATTTAATATCCTAATTATATGCCATGATTTAATTTCAGCTGGATCTCGAACTCGGTTCTCCAATTCCTCGATATTACCCATTACTTCAACATGTGATTTAGTGTTAATCATCTTATTAATTAAGGTTATTGATCGTTTTACATTAAGAGAATGTTTCCGAATATGTTAGCGGTGATCATGAGTAGATTTTTTGCATTTCAGATCCTCACAGGTTTCGTTTGATTTTCATAATATATGCATTTAATTTATAAAGTCCTTCCTTTTTTATTTATACTATGTTGTTTTTTCAGCGATTTAGTGAAGGTACCTATCAAAAACTCTAGACGACCAGAGATTGGCAGCTAATCTCTCCCCTGATTTTGCTCTAACGTCTCTGCGGGTGAAAAATGGGCTACTTACATTCAATATCTCGAAAAATCTAATTCATCATTTAATTTAATTTTGAATTTCGAGGTTTTGGCAATCGTAGCTGTAAAATTAATACCTAAAAATATTCTTCCCATGCGAGGTACTATTATAGATACATTTAATTGCATATTCTGTAACAGAATTAAATTATCTAAAGTTATGTATAAATGGAACTTTGTCTGTGTGTGTGTCTATGTGTGTGTATGTGTCCGTTACCTATAGAATCCGAAACGGCTGAACCGATTTTCTTGAAAATTTACACAGTTGTACTATAAGCGTCTGCGAGTGTTATTAGCTAGGTTTTGTGTGGAGGTACCCCCGATAAATATCGAAAATCGTTAATCGAAAAAACAGGGTTTTAGAAGAAGTGGTCCGATTTTAATCAAATTTGATACACTCATAGAGAAAGACATAAGAAACGATATTCATAAGTTTTAAGGTTGCAGTTCTTACAATAGTGCAGAAAATCGATAATATATATATATAAAAGGCAAGATGTCTCTGTGTGTGTCTGTTTATCTGTCTGTATGTCCTTTATACAAATCCACAATTTTTATCCAATTCTCACCAATCTCCACACAAATATTCTTTAGGCTAAATCTGAGCTCCAGGAACATGGATTAGTTTTAAAGCTTTTATTACACACGGCTATACTGCTAGTGGCTTATATCTGGGATGCAATTAATAGCAGAAATCGTCGAGTTTCTAAGATACGTCTCGAAACTCACTACAATTGTCGCCTGGATCCTTTGAATTGTTTGTAGCTTATCCCGTCGAAACATTGGTTCCCGTATTATCATCGAAATTAAGCAACGTCGTTCCTGGTCAATACCTAAATGAACGACCATCTGGAAATACCAGTTGGTGTAAGTTTGGATGCATAAGTCGTGTAATGGATAACGGTATGAATTTTTTAATCAGGGAGTAGAGTTGAGATTCCTGGCATGCTCGTTATATTCGCTTACACGCAAAATCAAGTACTTTTGGGAAAGGTAAGAATCCAAGTCTTCTCCCCACCTATGGGTTAATTAGTAAAATTTGTATCACTACTTTATTATCATTTTAAAAATCAGTCTTACGGTTGAAATATTTTCTGGCTTTAAATAACTTACAAAATGTTGATGAGCCGTAAAAAAAAAAAAAAAAAGAATTAATCAGTCAAACATTTGAATCGTTTTGGGATCTTTAATTATTGCTATTTTCTTTTTCAGAGTGATTCAATGCCTTCCACTGTCAAACGCAAGAATTTTTCCAAAATATTCTACATGTCTATTTAGTTCTTTATTGAAGACATTAAAAATGTATTGCTATTTTTATCTATATTTTGTTTTGTTGAGAATGTTTCATGCCTGAAACAAAAAAAAAAAAATCATCGCCCCCTCTCATAGGATTCAAATTTTTATTTGAAGAAATTATCATCCGGATATATTTTGAGGCCAGATTTATAAAATGAAAATCTAATATATTAAAACAACAAAGATGTCACCGACGAAATTGTAACGTTAGTAAAAGTAATGTTTATTTTTTAAAATTTATCTCATTTTCTTTGTTATACGAAAATAAAATGATGTATTAAGTAAAAACAAAATAAATATTTGATAACATATTAAATCAAATAATGGTCGTTTATATCTAAAATGTACGTGGTGTATCCGAAGCATGCACAAGCCGAATATAGTACGAAATTTTGTAGCTACTCTTCGTAAACTTCTAACACTTAACATGATTAATTCAAATATAACTAGGTAAGTAGTTCCCTTTTCGTGGTCAGATAGCGGAATGAGAAATTGGGAGACAAGTTTGAATTCAGCTTGCGTTTATTATATTCATTTACCCATAAATACCCTTGAGAAAAAATCCATCTCTTTTCCACCTGTCGCATATATGTTAAATAGAACTTGTATATTGAAAAAATCATTGTTAGCATCCAAAAATGATTATTACAATGTATATGTAATTGCAATATTAAATTAAAAAGAAAAATGTAATATTTAATAAGAATTCGGTACTGGTATAGTATGTGGCCTACTTATTGAATGTGGCCTTCGAATTTCTGTCACTGGTATAGTATGTGGCCTATCTTAAAAAGCGTATTGTAAAGAACTATTGTAACTGTTTAGTAAGGGTTAGGGAAATTAATTAGTTTCAATGAAGAGCCGAATACTCATATCTATAAATATAGTCTTACTGGTGTAGGACACATTCAAACCGGGTAAAATAAGTTTCAATAAATGGCCGAATATTATATATATTCAAACTGGTTAGGCAAGATACTATACCAGAATTAAAGAGGCAGAACACATACTATGCCGGCACCAAAAATTTCTTGCAACCCCCAAATTATTTCAGCTAAAAATGACCCACAATGTGTTGATAAACTGAAATTAAAAATGAAATACAAATCAATTATCATCCAATATTTCAGACGAGCGTTTCGTACACTAAATTTATATATATAAAAAAAAAAATCAAGCTTTTTTTTTTTTCGGAGGGAGAAACAGAAATCGAACGTACTTGGTCAGACAAACAATGTTTAAGGACGGAGAAAGTAACGACAGACCTCACAACGACCGCGTTTGATAAATAGTTCGAGCTACAGCCAGGTGTTGCTTGTTTAACAAGCGGTAGTACACTGCTTTCGTTGCTCCACCCATAAAGGCGAGTAAAGATAGGCGGGCGTGTCGTAAGAGACAAACATTCGCCGACTATGTTAGTTGATCCGACTCGCATCTGCTTCTGTTTCCTATATATTCAACTCGCTTAAGCTCTACTAGTCTGAGGATGCGTGCGAGTATTGCGGGCGACGTGTGCTTGTTTGTAGGAGTAAATTTTGTATTTTATAAAGTGGTCGGAAAAGCGTTGCATGTTTTATATTGTAACATTATTGCGAGGAGCTGGATACGGTTAAATGTTTGCAACTTTAGAAACGAAATCAACAAACCTGTTATTACGCACGCTATTAGAATATCCATGTTTACTTGTTACTATGACATTTTGGTCAGTATATTCTCCAGGGTTCTAATGTCAGCTTTTATACACAGTATCCCAGAGAGTGGTTGAACAACCCATCGGATAAATATTCTTCTTCTATATTCTTTTATTCGAAGAGTTTCTTTTTTTTTGTACTTCCCGCCTGTAGAACTCCCTTCCGTTTACTTGTTTCCCTGATTGCTACAATCTCTAAAAACCTAAATGCAACGTCAATTGATATCTTCTGCCTGCTAGAATGTCATTCATCTTTTATGATTTCTTTAATACCCACTGTATCCAATATTTTCCCTTACTGTAAACCCTGCGTATTAGTGTGGGCCCACCTTGCTTGGAGGGAAATGATTAAATAAAAAAGTGCCGTGTTTGTTTAGGACGTTGGCGAACATGCCTTGCTAAAAATCCCTGTCCCTTTTAGTTGTTAACTTTTTCTTTTTTTTTTCAAACCCCAGAAAGTCTTCTTCTTCTTCTTCCATGTGCATTGTCCTTTCAGGACGTAGGCGATCATGGCTTTCCACATCTCCCTATCCCTGGTGGCTCTTAGCACGCTTTCTCCTGTTACACAACGCAATCCCCGTTCTGTCATCCACCTGCTTATATCCTTCAAATATGTTATCATCTACTTTCCCCTCTCTCTTTTCCTCTCTATCTGGCCTGTTAGTATCAGGTTCTCCAAAACCTCCTTCCTCATTGCACGACCCAGGAACTTTAGCTATCTCTTCCCGATGCTCAGTATTAAGTTCCTTTTCGTTTCCATTTTTTTCAAAACCTCGTCATTGCCCACATGCTTGATCTCGGCAGCATCCTTCTGTAGAATCATATTTCAGTTGCTTCAAAATTTTCCTTCATCTTGGATGACATTGTTCAGCATTCACTGCCATATTGAAGAACTGACATTACATAGCAATCCAGTATTCTATTCTTTGTTTCTAGTGAAGTTTTCCTGTCTCTTAATACTCTACTTAGCTTCTGGAACGCGTTCTTTGCCATGCCAATTCGCCTTCGGATCTCTGTGTCGCACTTTTCGTCTTCTGTTAGAACACTTCCCAGATATTTGAATTTTTGTAACTGCTTGATTTTAGTATCCCCACCTGTATTTGGCATTTTGGGCTGGTCTTTTTGCTGATGACCATACATTTGGTTTTCTTGCAGTTTATTAGTAGTCCCTCACTCAAGGAAATAACTCTTCTTCGGGAGGAGGCTGGGTTTATTGCTCCTTCGGTAAGGGCCGGGTTTACTGAGGCGTCCCCAGAAGTGAAGCGCAGTTGGGGCATGAGCAATTTTGCCACGGTACGCCACGGTACGTCACGGTACTGAAGTTAAATTGATCCTGTGTTACATTCGGTAACTGCGTTGGCGCACCGAAAATTACGCATACTCAGTGATCTGTTTACTCAAACACACCAGATAGGTTATACATTTCTTTTCGCTGTCTCGTTTACCTTCAATCTGTTCTGTGAGTAACAAATTTTCCAAGCTCTCTTTTCTAACTCAATAAAACCAGGTAATTAAAGTATACAAGTATGGTAATGAGATTAGCTGTTTCCTTGTCAGGAAAGATCTGATATTCCCTGACCAAACAGTTAGAATAAATTTTGGTTTATATTTATACGACATTTTTCTTAAAATCATCACTTGTTTAAATAATATTTCGGTCAATATATTCTTCAGAATTCCCGCGATAACTTTTGCAAACAATATTCCAAAGGATGAATGAAGACAACATCGGATGAATATACTTCTATAGACCGGGTTCCTTTAGGACATTGGTGATCATGTCTCTTCACAATTTCCAGTTATTTGTAGCTCTGAATAAATTTCGTATTTTGTTATCTCGATTAAACCTAGATCTTCCATCCCTTCTCTTATAATTGCTCTTCTATCGTTGCATGAGTACTCGTTTATATATGGAAACGATGCCTAAATCCGCCAATTCAACTGGATACATAATAAAAACTATTATTCAATGTAATCGAGTAGATCTGGTATCTCGGTTTCACTTACTTTCTCACCGACGCGACATGGCTTTCCTCTATCTTTTCTACAAATATTTTCATGTCAGCCTGTTTTGTCTTCGTTGCATTGAATAAATAAAACGCAATAAAAACTATAATGTCGCTTGGCATTAAAAAATTTCTTGGTATTATTTCGAACCATTGTTCTCATCTTAGTGGATATAGATGTTATTATGGACATCCCTTCTCTTATAATTGCTCTTCTATCGTTGCATGAGTACTCGTTTATATATGGAAACGATGCCTAAATCTGCCAATTCAACTAGATATAGATGTTATTATGGACATCCCTTCTCTTATAATTGCTCTTCTATCGTTGCATGAGTACTCGTTTATATATGGAAACGATGCCTAAATCCGCCAATTCAACTGGATACATAATAAAAACTATTATTCAATGTAATCGAGTAGATCTGGTATCTCGGTTTCACTTACTTTCTCACCGACGCGACATGGCTTTCCTCTATCTTTTCTACAAATATTTTCATGTCAACCTGTTTTGTCTTCGTTGCATTGAATAAATAAAACGCAATAAAAACTATAATGTCGCTTGGAGTGACATAGTCTTGCTGAATTCTGCAGTCAGACTATAAAGCTTGATCTGACTCTGTTTTTACTTACACATGACATCAGTATTTATGCTACTTGGACGAGTCCAAACACTATTCTGGAGAGGTGAGTTCATCTCCGCAACACACTCCTTTTTTGGTAAGTGCTTTATTTTAAACGATACTTTTTTTTCGATATGGTTCCGCTTCCATCATTTCAGTCGGGTTAGGTTTTCGTTTACCTGGCGTTGTATTTGAATTTTCGTTTTAGGAATATGTACTTCAAAGGACTCATAAATATGTTGAATTTAATTATTCTGTGCATATCTAGACATCAACTGATTTATAGATTTTCTATATAAAAATCGTCCGGCTTCGACAATGTTTATCATACTACCAAGGCGTTGAATAATTTTTCCTTTCTGGCATTAAACAATTTCTTGGTATTATTTCGAACCATTGTTCTCATCTTAGTGGATATAGATGTTATTATGGACACAACGTTTCGAATAAGTACCCTCTGGTCATTATCCGGTGCCCATTAATTGGCTGATATAGATTATCTGTTGATTATTGTGATATATCCCTTGATATCAGTTACTGTTCGTTCCTGCTAGAATTGGTGCGTCACTACTAGATCCAAGGATTGAAATCATTAGATGATAGTAACACATGTATAACTAATTATTATATCCACTACGCAACCGTCCCTAATAATATAAGCGGTGTATTTTTGGGGCCTTTTATATTCAGTGTCAGAGGATTTTGACAACTGTTTATATCAGTGGGTTCGTACCAATTTTTCATAATTTTAGTATTTATTTCTGAGATAATTAATTTTCAATATCTTAGTATCATTTCGAGCTCTTCATTAGATAACAAGAGTGTACTTGGTCGAAACATTGTGTCTATAATAACATCTATATCAACCAAGAGGAGAACAATATTTCAAGATAATACCAAGATACTGAAAATTACTCATCTAAGAAACAAATACTACAAGTAAAGAATTTAAAAAAGACTTTGTTGCAAACATTAAAAGGTCTGGGAGTGTGAAATTATCGAAGTTTTATTTTATTTCCAAGCAGTAAATTCAAAGAAAATGGATCTCATCCACCTAACAAATATGAGCTCTGTAGGTTATATTTTCACGGTAATGCTTGTGTTTGATTTAATTCGTTATGAACTTAAAAATTTTGGTAATGCCCTTTCTTTCGTTTCCAAGCCTTTAGCTTTTCTTAATGCCCGTTTGAAGGTGTCAATAAAACGTTCATCTTGACCATTCGGTCTCGGATGATAAATCGGTGTTGTCAAGAGTTCAACCGCGTAGCTTTCGGAGAAAGTTAAAAACTCACTAGGAGTAAATTGTGTTCAATTATTAAGCACCACTCTATCAGATACTACAAATTTTGCAACAAGTTTGCGTAAGAATGTAATCTTTATTGCTGTAGTAGGTTGTCCAGTAATTTGTCCAGTAAACATAGCTTCTAACATGGAATATCTTTGTCATTATTCTTAGATGTCCTACGTGCAATTGTTTCAAAATCCTTTTTTGTAGTGATATCAGAATTTTAACTCTTTCCGTGTACAAAATTTCTCCTTCGCAAATAGAAAATGCAGTATTATTGTTACCAGGGGTAATTTTAGTTTTAGGCCATTTCGACTTAACGCCATTCATAGTTATTTTTTAGATAACCGTATCCTCCTTTTTTAGAATGAAGTTTATTATCGTCTATAGTGACCGGCGATTCTTTAATAGTGTTACACACGAGGCTTTTAATTTCGCTTTCGGATTTCAGTGAAGCAATCACAGTATCTTTAAAATCATCTTTATTTTTCTATGTCAATCTGGACAAGCCATCTTTGTGTCTCCATGTTTTAGACGACATAAATTCAATCTTGAAAGCAAAGTTCAATAAAATTGTACCCAATGCTGTAGCCTGTTTGTAATATGCGTGGAAATCCCTTTCTAAGAACCGAATATACTTAATAGACCATTATCAGTTTGCAATATGAATTTTCTTCTTAATATTATCCTGTGAAATTTCTTTACAACCAAAATTATAACAAGCTTTTTGTTGTGAAGTTGTGGTGAGACTTCGCCGCAAAGTTGTATTGACCGGTTTGTGCCGGAAGTAAGACACAGAACACAAGAGGTAGGTTCAAAACAGTATGTAAGTATAAAAAGTAACAAGATATTCAAAGGAAGTGTTAATAATGAGTAACTAGAAATATGTAAGTCCGAAGTTATTATTACGTTGCTTATTGCCGGACTAGTAGCTGTCGTCAACTGCCTTTGTTAACGTCTTTCATTAACTTGTCTTTGTTAACTGCCCTTTCGGAAGTCACGCTCGTAATCTATTCCTCGTAGGAGGGCACTATAACACTTTTCTTTTTCAATTTGAATGTAAAGTTTTCCATGTGTCAAATTTCTTGAGCGATTTCTATTACAGTACCGTTTTTCAATTTATGGCCTATTACTGCCCTTATGCTGTATTCATTAATGAGAAAGAAGAGCCTGGAGAATTTAATATTCACAAGACGGATAGAAATAAAGAGAGAGAGGGGAAAGCAGCGCGAGACCTACTTAATAGGGATGAGCAAAGGAAAGAGGAAAACGTAAAGAAAAGAACAGTGAATTTTGCTTCTTAACAGTTTTCATCCAAATATGCAGTAACATACTCTAAAACAATTCATGTTGAATTCAATAAACAATAATATATATATATATATATATATATATATATATATATATATATATATATATATAATTTATTAGGTTTATTCTTATATATATATATTAGATAGGTGTGAGTTAGCG
>JBBBDQ010000217.1:865000-975000 GCA_037127315.1 Ascarosepion bandense
GATCCATTACACCCTGTAACTCCAGTAGATCGAACCTGACCATATGGGAGAAGAAAGAAAACTAAAACAGTTGTTACAATTAATTTGCACAAAGGTATAAAAATTTTTTCTTTAAAACAACATTTAAAAGTATTATTAGAGATAGGTTTACGTTTACAAATATTAAAAACTCTATCGCTTTCTACGTCACGTGATGTAAACATGTCTCGACGAACGCTCTCGCGGCGAATGCTTCTAGTTTAAATTTTAAAATCATTTGCTTCTGATGAAAGCCCGAGGTCGGTCGGAAATATCAAATATGTATATATATATAATAATAGAGATAAATAAATACTGTAAAAAAAAAACATTTTTAAACTTACTACTTTTTAGTAGTTTATATATATATATATATATATATATATATATAAATTCAGCTAGATTGATGTGAGTTTGTGACACTGGGTTTCACGTTTTTACGATCGTCAGACAATCTCACATCAATCCAACTGAATATGTCAGCTCTATCACTGACTTTGAGCGCTTTCCAATAAGTACCGCGCAAAAATAATATATACATAATAAATATAACAAATTGCTCATATATATATACCTATTTGTATTTATATACATACACATTTCAAACACACACACACACACACACACACACACACACACACACACACACACACACACACATATCTGTAATTTATTTGTTTGAACATTATGTTTAATCGATACTCGTATTGGAATAGATATTATTTTTAATATTCAATGATTAAAAACAGAATATTTACTTCAATGCGAATATCGATTAAAAATAATGTTTAAAAAATAAAATTTAATATGTCGGTTGTTAGAATCATTTCGTTATATATATATAGTGCTTAATTTTGATAAAGTTTTGTGCCAAAGTTTTGTTTTCTCAGTGATTTTACTCATAAAATATAATGTAACAACCGGGGTTCTCTTTATATATATATATATATATATATAAATCCGACTGACGCCACTTCGGTCGGGTTTCAATCCTGGGATAAAAGCAATCGGAGTCTAACTGTACTGATGAGCTGTGATACAGCGAAAAATATCTCTCTGCGGATGAATATATATATATATATATATATATATATAGGTATAGGTATAGTTATAGTTATAGGTATAGTTGTTAGTTCGTAAACGGTGAGGATAATCCAACAAGATTTCCTTAATATAAATTATTAATAGGTAAATCAATCTAGAGAGCTCGATGGGTGTTAACCAGAGCGATATGAAGTTTATAAAGGAAAGCACAACACGTCATATTAGTTATAAACTATAGTTCATTTCAATGCGCTTAAATAGCTCATATCATCAGACTCTTTTACAATATTTCCTCCATCTGGCATAAAATTTCTGCCGGAATGAACGTTTTCTTAAAATGAAGAGGGAACATAATAGAAATAATAATAATAAACATAAGATTACAAACAAATAAATAAATGACAATAAATGCAAGTGGAAGAAGGAGAGAAAGAAGAGAGATAGAGTCCAGTTCCAAATATGGGTAGTATCTGTTTGAAGTTATTTTTGCTGTCTTAGATGGCATGACCTCTGAAAAAAAAAACAATTCCCCTGACTTTAGGCGACTATTTGACCCCATCAGGTCAACCCACTTACTTATACTAACTTTTATCCATATATACCTATGTGTACATTCCCACATATACTTACCCTTTGATTTTGTTTAAGTTTACATACCTACTGATTTCTTTTTTTTATCTTTTTAGGTGTTAGCGTTTTCATACTCACACATATATACGCTTCATAGGCGTAGGGATTCCGTGCGTCCACGTAGTGCGGTGTATATACGCACTCACATATCACGTTAATTAAATTGTTGTATTCTCAATCTCGCATATATTTATATACACGAGATATATATGAGATAATTAGGTACATATTTAAGCCCATATACCCAAATAAAATTATATATATATGTATATGTATGTGCATTTGTACACAAACAAGACCGCATATGCCCATATACATAACTTATGACCGAATAGTCATTTTGTGATAAAAGTATATATATATATATATATATATATATATATATATATATGTGTGTGTGTGTGTGTGTGTGTGTGTGTGTGTGTGTGTGTGTGTAAAATGATGTTTAGCAGATTATCTTTATTAGGATATATTAAAAGAATGTCATCTATTTACACTATTTTTATTATTCAGACTGTTGTCATCATCTTCTTTGCCATATTCACGACATTTCGGCTTTCTTCAGGTGTGTGGAACTCTGAAGTGATCCAGGGGTAAATTGTACTAGTTCAACGGGTCATGTCACTTCCAGATGTCTCAGTGTAAGTTATTTCCCTTTAACTCTAGTCTCTAAGTTTTTGTTAATCTATTTTATAGCCGGGTATTGAACACACAAGTCGTTAGGTCAAGATAATGGATTTAACAAACACTTTTATTCACAAGCCATGTGTCGTTGAGAAAACGCGGTGAATATGGCAACAATGATGTGCACAAGAGTCCGAACAATGTAAATAGAGTAAATAAGTGCAATACATCATCTCAGAAACATAGCGAAACGTCATCGATGCATCGAGTTTCCCAAAATCCACTTACTCAATGTAAACAAGATGTTCTCATCATCGAAACGTCATCGTCACATCCATGATTTCTAAAAAATCCCACTTACTCGAAATACAAAACAAGATGTTCATCTAATCGAAACGTCATCGATGCATCCGAGTTTTTAAAAAATCCCACTTACTCGAAATGCAAACAGATCATTGGCATCTAATCGAAACGTCATCATTCATCGAGTTTCAAAATCCCACTTACTCGAAATACAAACAAGATGTTCATCTAATCAAACGTCATCGATGCATCCGAGTTTTAAAAAATCCCACTGCTCGAAATACAAACAAGATGTTCATCTAATCGAAACGTCATCGATGCATCCGAGTTTTAAAAATCCACTTACTCGAAATACAAACAAGATGTTCATCTAATCGAAACGTCATCGATGCATCCGAGTTTTTAAAAAATCCCACTTACTCGAAATACAAACAAGATGTTCATCTAATCGAAACGTCATCGATGCATCCGAGTTTTAAAAAATCCCACTTACTCGAAATACAAACAAGATGTTCATCTAATCGAAACGTCATCGATGCATCCGAGTTTTAAAAAAATCCCACTTATGAAATACAAACAAGATGTTCATCTAATCGAAACGTCATCGATGCATCCGAGTTTTTAAAAAATCCCACTTACTCGAAATACAAACAAGATGTTCATCTAATCGAAACGTCATCGATGCATCCGAGTTTTAAAAAATCCCACTTACTCGAAATACAAACAAGATGTTCATCTAATCAAACGTCATCGATGCATCGAGTTTCAAAAAATCCCTTACTCGAAATACAAACAAGATGTTCATCTAATCGAAACGTCATCGATGCATCCGAGTTTTAAAAAAATCCCACTTACTCGAAATACAAACAAGATGTTCATCTAATCGAAACGTCATCGATGCATCCGAGTTTTAAAAATCCCACTTACTCGAAATACAAACAAGATGTTCATCTAATCGAAACGTCATCGATGCATCCGGTTTAAATCCCACTTACTCGAAATACAAACAAGATGTTCATCTAATCAAACGTCATCGATGCATCGAATTTTAAAAAGTCCACTTACTCTAGAAAATACAAACAAGATATTCATCTAATCGAAACGTCATCGATGCATCCGAGTTTTTAAAAAATCCCACTTACTCGAAATGACAAGTCTTCATCTAATCGAAACGTCATCGATGCATCCGAGTTTTAATCCCGCCACTCAAATACAAACAAGATGTTCATCTAATCGAAACAGCGTCATCGATGCATCCGAGTTTTAAAATCCCACTTACTCGAAATACAAAACAAGATGTTCATCTAATCGAAACGTCATCGATGCATCCGAGTTTTAAAAAATCCCACTTACTCGAAATACAAACAAGATGTTCATCTAATCGAAACGTCATCGATGCATCCGAGTTTTAAAAAATCCCACTTACTCGAAATACAAACAGAATGTATTAATCGAAACGTCATCGATGCATCCGAGTTTTAAAAAATCCACTTCTCGAAATACGACAGATGTTCATCTAATCGAAACGTCATCGATGCATCGGGTTTAAAAAAATCCCACTTACTCGAAATACAAACAAGATGTTCATCTAATCGAAACGTCATCGATGCATCCGAGTTTCAAAAAATCCCACTTACTCGAAATACAAACAAGATGTTCATCTAATCGAAACGTCATCGATGCATCCGAGTTTTTAAAAAATCCCACTTACTCGAAATACAAACAAGATGTTCATCTAATCGAAACGTCATCGATGCATCCGGAGATTTAAAAAATCCCACTTACTCGAAATACAAACAAGATGTTCATCTAATCGAGCAATCATCGATGCATCCAGGATTTAAAAAATCCCACTTACTCGAAATACAAACAAGATGTTCATCTAATCGAAACGTCATCGATGCATCCGAGTTTAAAAAATCCCACTTACTCGAATACAAACAAGATGTTCATCTAATACATATATAATCAGAAAGCAAATGTTCTAACCACTCGGCCATGCGCATCTATCTATCTATCTATCTATCTATCTATCTATCTATCTATCTATCTATCTATCTATCTATCTATCTATTATTGTTTGTTTATTTGTTTGAACATTATTTTTAATTGATAAAAGTATTTGAGTAGATATTCTGTTTTTTATCAAGCAGTACATTTATATATTTATATATTTATTTCTACCGGCCTGATTATATACGAGACATTTTGGTTTGAATTTGATTAGACTATGGAATAATTCGTGATCGAGTGGTCTAAGACGTACCAGATCAATTGGTGGCTTCCCCATATTGGTAGGGTTCGCAGGTTCGAATCCTGCCGAATGACACACATTTTCATTTTAGACTTCTTTAGATTGTTGCTCAAGCCGGATATCGCGCTCTCACCTAAAAACTGTAACTAAGGTTCGCTCAGCATAAATGCAGTATAAACCAGAGGTGGGCTCTCTGGGTGTCGAAAAAATACAACCGTCTGCAATGCGGATTATCTAGCTTCTCTTGGAGATAGACGTATATATATATATATATATATATATATATATATATATAGGGTGTCCATAAAGTTCGAACCTTATGGACTTCCTGTACATGCCAACGTCGAATAGTATGTATATTTATCAATATATATAATACTACATTGATGTATATTCATCAATATATATAATACTACATTGAGAAATGTTTTTATTAACACCTGAATAATATACATATATGACTGCATATACATATGTATTTTTCTTTCTTCACAAACTAATATATATATATAAAACTAATATATATATAGTCATCTGCAGACAGATCTGCTTTGCTGTATCACAGCTCATCAGTACGGTTAGACTCCGATTGTTTTAACCCAGGATTGAAACCCGACCGAAGTGGCGTCAGTCGGTGTTCTACCTCTGGGCCATGGGTGCACGGTAGAAGAAGGCAGACTTTTAGCATGTATATTGTCATTATCACGCCTAATAGCCAGAGTGCTCTAATTCATTACTGAATGAGCGATGCGTACATGCCAGAGTAGCTACTGTTTTTCAAAGTCTCCCATTATACACATTATATATATATATATATATATATATATATATGTTTTCTGAATAGTAAAATTAATATTCTGTTCTGTTTTTCCAATTATTTTATTGATTATTTTACTTCTTTATTAATGTTTCTCCGTACAGTTAAACTAATATCTACTTGCATAAAGACGGTGTTGGAATTCCAACGAGAATGACGTGTTTTTTTCGAAGCTCTTGAAAATTGAAAATGTAACGTTTTTTATATCTATATAAAATTTTATTACTGTTACTACTATTTTAACGTAAGATGAATTTTTCTTCGTATTATTATTATTATTATTATTATTTCATTTATCTTTTTCTCTTTTAAATGATCCTGGTTTATTAAAGAAATAGTTTTCTTATTATTCGCATATCCCTTAAATTTCCATAATTTAAAATGAATTTTGTTTAATTGAAATATTTTTTATACTTCGATAAACAGTATTGCTGCTTTTCTTAAATTAATCAATAAATAAAATATGTTTTTCATTTTTTCAAAACTGTTTGTTTCAATTAATTTTAACTAGCAGTATAGCTTAGAGTTGCTCGGGTGTAATGAAAGCTTTAAAACTAATCCATCGTCTTGGAGCTCAGAGTCTTTGGGCGTTGGCACGAGAGACTAAAGGCAATAGGTGTTTCCAGTTAAAGCGAAACCGCAGACTGAAAGAAAAATGAATGGATGCAAGTTAAATTTTGATTTCCTGGTATCGACATCAAATAAATTTTTTTCGTCTTAAACTGAATTTTGAAGGCTAAATAAGTCCTCTGAGTAAATGGCTGAGACTAAGAACTACAATTATACCTACTTAGAGACAAACCCGAAGCAGAAACTAAAATAAAAGGGCTGAAAAAAAATACAGACATAGAGGCAGATAAACAGACACACACACAAACATCTTGCCTTATATATATATATATATTTCTGCACTATTGTAAGAACTGCAACCTTGAAACGTCTGAATATCGTTTCTCATGTCTTTGTCTATGAGTGTATCAAATTTGATAAAATCGGACCACTCCTTCTATAACCCGATGTTTTTGATTATCGATTTTCGATATTTATCTGGGGTACCTCGACACAAAACCAAGCTAGGAACACTCGCAGACGCTCATAGTATTTATAATTCCATTTATAAATAAGTTTAGATCTGTCAAAAATAGTAAAAAAAAAACATTATCATCATTTTTAAATTTCACAGCAGTGATAAACTTTATTATACGAATGTTAATATTTTTTTTTCCATTAAAATATTTTTGTCATTTACTTTTGTTATAAGGACTAGTAATGTTGGCAACAAGTTTTTCACCAGCATCTTTCTCTTTAAATTCTTATTGTGTCTAATAATAATAATAATAATAATAATAATAATAATAATAATTATTGTTATTTCATTTGGGTATAGGGGGCTCTGTGTAGAGGTAGTACTGTTCATGTTTGGCACGCTGCATTCTACCTGGTAGAGTAGACGTCATCTCTGGTCTTTACTCATCTCCTCAATCTCTTACATGCTGTCTCCAAGCGCAATGCCCCGGAAAATCGCTTTAGCTGGCGGGCGAAAATATGTGAGGGAGTGGTGTTTTTACACGGCACTACTAGACGTATGAACCTCCTCGATGCATTCATCGACCATGGAGGAAGAGTTCCAAGAAGAACTTCAACCGCTCGTGAAATCCAGCCACTGGATTATGCACCCACTTCAGGAGAAGAAAAGGCTATGGGAGTAAAACCAAAAACTAAATTTGTTGATCTCCTAAGGCGGGTAAATGTCATAACGACTTATTTCCGGCAGCTTTTGCAGCGAATCTGGTGCTAAATGTATTATTCTGCTCTCCTTTGGATCACATCAATGAGGCCGAGAAGGGGATCCTGACGTCTGGGAAGGCTAGGATCTCGATACACATTGTCCAGACCTGCGCCCTGGAGAGGTCACTTCAGTCAGAAACAACACGGGAGACAGCAATTATGCCAGAATCGATTGGCGTAGGCCCAGGCACTACGAGTTGTCTCCGACAGTACGAAGGACTATCGCAGTCACACTGGTCAGCAACCGCCCGCTTCAAGCAGGGCAGCACCCTATGGAAAAGACCGACAAGCTGCCTACAAACAGTGCATCACGCGTAGTAATCACAGTGCTGACAGTGACACTCCATTTGGGCTGAATGACAAATCCCTCCATGGTTTGCAGTAAAGTCCGTCTCCAGCCCAAATTGATACACCGATTCAAGTAGAAAGATCGCCCTTTCATTAACTCATGCAGGACGGCAATACCACTCTTGTGCGATAGTTTCGCCAACTCTATCAAGGATGCTCTTAAAGACTGCCCTACTGGCAACGCTGGAGAGAGGTGGAGTTACATTCATGATTCCATCTGCAACTCTGCGGTGAAAATCTGCAAGAGATAGAGAGAGAGGGAGGGAGAGAGATAGGTGGGGAGGGATCCCTGATTGGTTCGAAGCCGGCATTGCTGAATTAGAACCAACAGTCAAGGCTAAAAGAGCAGCCCTCATCATCTACAAGAAAAAGCCTTCTGAGAAGACACTCGCTGCACTCAGGAAGGCCAGGTACGACGCTCAACTGATCGCTCCGCACTGTGGCAATGTCTACTGGCTCAACCTCCGTGAGAGTTTCCAGCTCTCGGCTGATCGCGGAAATATTCGTGGCATATTCGACGGCATGAAGAAGGCCTTCGGGTAAAGCGCAAACAAGATCGTACCCATGAAATCTACTGCTGGCAATATTATGTCAGACTGCAGAAAGTAGATGGAAAAGTGGGATGAACACTACTGGGAACTCCACTCAAGAGAGAACGTAGTCAGAAATGCAGCCGTCGAGTGCACCATCAGCCTGCGTGTCAAAGAAGAGATAGACGTCCCACCCTCCGTAGTAGAACTGGGCAAGGTCATCGACTCCTTAGTACGCGGCAAAGTTTCAAGAAAAGATGGAATCCCACCTGAAATCATCAATGTGGGAAGAAGACTGGTCTTCTTCACAACCTGCACCAGCTGCTGCAGAAGTACTGGGAAAAGGGAACAGTGCCTCAAGAGATGCGCGACGCAAGAAATCATCACTCTATACAAGAACAATGGTGACCGCAGTGATTGCAACAACTACCGTGGGATATCCCTCTTCAGTGTTGTTTGAAAGGCCTTTACTCGTGCTGTTTTTTACAAGCCGCAGTTGCTTCCAGAGCGCGTATACCCCTAGGCTTTAGAGCTGGTAGATCAACCATCGACATGATCATCCTACGACAGCTCCAGGAGAAATGGTATGAACAGAGATGACCGCTCTAAATTACATTTATCGGTCTGACTATGGCGTTTGACTTAATCAGCAGGAAAGTACTTTTTATTTTGCTGCAGAAAATTAGAAGTCCTACTATACTTCAATAAAGTTAAACAGAGCACCGTACAGCTTTTCCTCGGACCCTTTCCCAATCAAGAGCGGAGTGAAATAGGGGTGCGTACTCACTCAGACACTCTTTGGCATCTTCTCCCTGCTACAGTCCTAAGCCTTCAGCCAGTCAAAGGATGAAATGCACCTCCAGAGCAGAAGTGGCGGCAACCTCTCCAAACTTGCACGCTTCCGAGCTAAGATCAAACGGCAGATTATGTTATTCGCTGGTGGTACACACTATGAAGAAGCATTGCAGCGCCTCATCAGATGTTTTGAGCACGCATGCAGAGAGTTTGGCTTGAATATCATCCTAAAAAGAAAAAATTCTTTGCCAAGATATACGCAGTACCCTAAACATTACCATTGGCGACTACACTCTCGACGTCGTCCAAGACTTCACATACCTCGGCTCCAACATCTCCAGTAACCTCTCCCTTGACGCTGAACTCAACAAACGTATCGGCAAAGCGGCAAAAGCCATGGCTTGCCTGACAAAGAGGATCTGAGACAATTGAACGCTGGTCACCCACACCACGATGGTGTACCTGGCCTGCGTCTTCTTCATGCTGCTATATGGCAGCAAATCATGAACCCTTTATTTCTGCCAAGAGCAAAGCAACACCTTCAAACTGTGCAACCTCAGGAGAATCCTGGGATTCCCTGGCAATAGCGTCCTTAATCAGACGGAAATCCCAAGCATGTTTGCACCGCTCACTCAGCGTCGACTTTGGTGGCTTTGCTACACCAGGCGAATTGACGACGAGAGGATCCGCAAGGCCATTCTGTTCGGCGAGCTCGTCAACGGCTTCAGACCTGCAGGAAGACCTTTTTAAACAAAACAATTTACATCTACTGGCATAGAGATTATTGTATTTAATACGTACATACATATATACATACATACATACATGTCTATGTGACGATGCGTGTGTGAAAATATGGTAATTTTGTTATTACAGTGGTTTATAAAAGCATTATATCACTACACACAAATTTTCATGTTTCAGAACAGTATTGTTCTTCTTCCGATAACGTTAAAATAAATGATAAAAATTATTTATTTAGAAAATATAAGATGAATTCATGGTTATTTAGAAAATTAGAGAGTGATAGAGAAGATGTTTGAGGTCTGTCAATATTGGGAATTATGTAACTATGGAGTCTTAAGATCTAGGTCGCGAAAGGAAGCAGGATGGCTTGGGGTCTAGACAAGTCATTTTTTAATTATCTCTGAATAAGATGAATAATGGGACCATAGATTTTGAAGTGGGTAGACAATAATTTTTAACAGCAGTTTGAATTTTAGTTTGTTTTTTATATTTTTATTTTTATTTATTTTTTATTAATTTATTTATTGATTTTATTTTATTTTATTTTATTTATTTATTTATTTTATTTATTTATTTATTTTATTTATTTATTTATTTTTATTTTTTTTTATTAAAAATTACATTCTTTTACTACTTCATGAATAAAGAGACTGGAATGTTTAGGTTAGAATTAGGATTAAATAATTATGGTATAATTAGGTATATTGTAGTAAGAAAAACAATTAAATATAGTGTGAGTCATTTATTTTAGTAAAATAATTTTTATTTTTTAAGTTATGTTGGAGTATAAGTTATAAATGAAACACTGTAATTAATTAAATTTGAAAGAAAATTATATTGCCTGACTGAGGTACACACTGGGACCACACATTACTTAAATAGGTAAGCAATACTTTTTAACAGCATTTTGTGTATATATATATATATATATATATATATATATATATATCAGCATGCAGTGTGGGTATAGAAGAATCTAAAGGAGTATCCTGTACATACAGTGGTAGGATAACTCTCTAAGAGAGCTCTAAACATATATGCATATAAATACATATAGAGCAAATTTAAGAAAAATTAAGACAGACACGTTATTTTCTTTATAAATGGAACTTTGTGTGTGTGTGTATGTGTGTGTGTATGTATGTGTGTGTGTCCGTCACCTACAGACTCCGAAACGGCTGAACCGATTTTCTTGAAAATTTACACAGTTGTACATTAAGCGTTTGTGAGTGTTCTTAGCTAGGTTTTGCGTCACGGTACCCCCAATAAATATTGAAAATCGGTGATCGAAAAAATCGGGTTATAGAAGGAGTGGTTCGATTTTAAACAATTTTGATACACTCATAGACAAAGACATAAGAAACGATATTCAGAAGTTTCAAGGTTGCAGTTCTTACAATAATGCAGAAAATCGATAATATATATATAAAAGGCATGATGTTTGCGTGTGTGTCTGTTTATCTGCCTGTATGTTTGTATTTCTTTCAGCCCTTTTATTTTAGTTTTTGCTTCGGGTTTGTCTCTAAGTAGGTATAATTGTAGTTCTTAGTCTCAGCCATGATACCATTTACTCAGAGGACTTATTTAGCCTTCAAAATTAAGTTTACGACGAAAAAAGCTAAGTTGATATCGATAACAGGAAATCAAAATTTGACTTACATCCATTCATTTTTCTTTCAATCTACGGTTTCGCTTTAACTGGAAGCAACTATTGCTTTTTAGTCTTTCGTGTCACTGTCCAAAAAGTCTGAGCTCCAGGACCATGGATTAGTTTTAAAGCTTTCATTACACCCGAGAAACGGCGGCTATACTGCTAGTATATATATATATATATATTATTGTCATCCGCAGACAGATCTGTTTCGCTGTATCACAGCTCATCAGTGCGGTCAGACTCCGATTGCTACACAACCCAGGCTCGAAACTCGAGCGATTTGGCGTTAGTAGGCGACTCTAACCCTGGGCCATGGGGCATTCAGTGGAAGAAGGCAGTCTTTTTAGCGCATATCATATTACGCGCCCAATAGATAGAGTGAACAAATTCATTTTTACTGAATGAGCGATGCGTACACGCTAGAGTGGCTACTGTTTTTCAAAGTCTACCTTTCTTCCAGAGTGGTTAATCAAGGTGTAAGAGCGTAATTATTGTCATCCGCAGACAGATATATATATATATATATATATATATATGTGTGTGTGTGTGTGTGTGTGTGTGTGTGTGTGTAAATATATTTTTAACACTAATAGAGGCGTTTATTCCAAGATTCCGGTCTTGAGAGTGGTTGGAATTCAAGTGAACGTATTTGTATTGTATTAAAGAAAATTCAGCACAGTATTACCACGGTATTTACAAACGGTTATTACCATCAAAATGAATATGTAAGCATGCTGATGAATTTAAACAAAAAATGAATTAAATTCTCCTTGTCTGCTATATCCAACAAAACATCTTTAAAATAAAGGACCCCCCCCCCACACACACGCATGCACACATACATACATATCCATGTAAGTTTGTATACAGAGCTTGCTTAAAAGTTTGGGATGAAACGCTTTTCGCAAAATTTTTAGTTAATAAACTTTTGGTGGGACTATATATATATGTATATAAAGCAAAATCGATTGAATAACGTTCTTCTGAAAACATATCTCAAGTAAAAGTATATATATATATATATATATATATATATATATATATATAAAAGTATATATATATATATATATATATGTGTGTGTGTGTGTGTGTATACTTTTGCTTGAGATATATTTTCAGAAGAACGTTATTCAATCGATTTTGCTTTTATAGCTACAGATTATGTGGTCATAGGAATCAGTTCAGCATGTTGACTGTCAACTACATGTCACAATGAGTTCTTCAGATCAAGTCGCACTAGTCATTTACTGGGTTATGCATGTAAATCACAAGAGGATTAATGGAAGTTGGGGAAAGGATGTGAGTAATCATGATGCAGTGAGGAGAGAAGCTTACCGTCACCTTGAAATATTGACGTTTCTTTTCCACTCATTCTATCCCACTCTGTCCTTCCATCTTTCTCTCTGTATACCTCAACCACTGATCCCCCTCTCTCTCTAGACGTAAAAAATATGTATGTTTATTAATATATGTTTAATCTCTTTGTGTAAAATCTTTTGTACAATAAAGTCGGAAGCTGATGATAGTTCACCTGAAATAGGCCATACCCCCGATTTACCATGAAATAACGTGTCTGCATTAATGTTTCTTAAATTTGCTCTACATGTATTTATATACATATATATTTAGAGCTCTCTTAGAGAGTTATCCTAAAACATTATGTACACGATACTTTGGATTCTTCTACATCTACACCATATGCTGATATATATATATATATATATATATGATTGTATTTATGCATGCATGTACCAGTATAAATATGTGTACTTGGTGTATTTTGTGTCCCACGACATTTTAGACAAACATGCATACCGGTAGCTAGTGCTGAAAAATTTTACTCACCACCCACTTATAAAAATTTGATTTTATATGTAAATATCAGAATTGTTTTTGAATGGTTCTTGATCGAATTCATTATTTTCCAATATATATATATATATATATATATATGTGTGTGTGTGTGTGTGTGTGTGTGTTACGTCAAACATCATTATAGCGGACACCTCGCACCTGAACTGACGCCCCACTGTCTAAGATGCGTGTTGTGCACTTTAATTAAGTTTAATATCTATCTATCTATCTAGCTAGCTAGCTAGCTAGCTACAACTATTAATAATAATGATGACGAAGATGATGCTGGTAATAATAATAATAATAATAATAATAATAATAATATAAAATAAAAATAAATATGAAATTTGGTAAATTTACCGATAACATAAAACAACTAATTCGGAAATTTGAAAATACATAAGCGCACGATATATCTTGAAATTTTATTAAAAGACAAAAGGGGAAATGAAAAATTTATATGTCCTTTTTATATGTCATTTAATCTCAAATAGCATAATATATATATTCCTGGAGCTTGCATGAAAATTATTCTTTTTGAAAATACGTTTGTTTTACAGCATCAAAAATATCAATGAATTTGTTCATGACTTACGTTTTACTATATAGCAGTATCATACCCGTAAGTGATAGATATGGTAAAGGTGAAATTAAATTTCGTTGGAAAATGAAGTCATTTTAAAAATATCTCGGATAAGAGGCTTTTGTACAACTTTTAGCGAAAAGGAATTAAGGTTATTACATTATTTAAATATTAAAAAAAATACAAAAAACAAAACAAAAAACCATTTCCACATTGATATTTGGAAACTATTTAAGCTATGTACAAAAAATCGTATAATCTATCAGAGTGGATGGAGATGTCTTGCCTTGGTTAGCAGCTAGTTTAATACGAGAATAAATGAATTCATCGGCAAAAGAAAAGATTAAGTAATAAATACTAAACAAATTATCAATCTTAGATCGAACTCGCGCAGACTGGATTCCTTTGCCTTGTGTGGTATCTAATTTAGGGGAAAGAAAAATCTGAATTCAATCTCCTCTGTCTTGTAAAGTTATTTTGGGGGTAATGAAGAAATAAAGTTCCCTAAGAACAACTGTCCAAATTCCAAAGCAGATCTTTACTCTGATTAGTTAAGAGGAACACACACATAAATTTATATCTTCCCACATACATAAATAGCAAACTGAGGTCTTTTTTTGTATTTAAAAAGTAAATCATTTTCACAATCAACATCCAACATTGACTGATGAAGAGAATGTATCTCGAAACATAGAAATTTTCGTGTCGCAATGTACAATTAATTCATAATCATATATATATATATACATGTGTGTGTGTGACAAACTATATATATATATATATATATATATATATATATATATATGTGAGAAACTATATATATATATATATATGTGTGTGTGTGACAAACTCATATATATATATGTGTGTGTGTGTGTGTGTGTGTGTGTGTGTGTGTGACAAACTCACACCTATCTATATGAATATGTCTGCTCTATCACTGATATTGAGCGCTTTTAAATAAGTACCACGCATATATAATATGTAAACAATATAATATATATAACAAATTGCATATACATATTTATATTGATACTTATAATTATATACATACACTTTTCACACACACACACACACACACACACACACACACACACACACATATATATATATATATATATATATATATAGGGAATATTTCTATTATAAGTTTATATTAAAAACAATGTTTACTGCAACAAAAGTGCCGTTGTGTTTTTCTACTATTTTATTATGACATTGTCAGGCAGATTTTACTTTTATTTTTATATTTATACACTTTACTCTTAGAGAAACGTCTTATTAATTTACTGCATATTTATCTATACATATATATGCAGCATTTACATTATTTACATTATCTGGACTGTTGTCTTCATCTTTATTTTTTTTTTATTTTTTATTTTTAATCATTTCACCCCGAGCAAGGCGGAAACGCCACTGATGTGCAGGGGGTTACATAAATGTAGAAAGATTAATTAGAAAATAGTGAGGAGTACAAGCTAGTTAGAAAGGAACAATAGAAAGCTGAGAAAGCAGGTGCAATGACAGATACATGGGCGGAGAGAAAATGAAGATCATACAGGGGAGGGGAGAGGGCTAGAGTCCAGTGGTTAGTAGATGAGTATTAACTTTGCTTTTAAATTTCTGGAGGTCGTAGCCGTCAGGAAAGCAAGAATACGGGAGCGAGTTCCACAGGCGGGAAGTGCGAGAGAAGAAGCTGCAAGAGTAGAATTGTCGTCTGCATTTGGCTAACCTGACTGTGAATGGGTGGGATCCAGTTCCCAGTCTGGTTGCACGAGTAAACACTTGTTGAGGAGGCATCAGTGACTTAAGCTCATCCGAGCAGAAGCCATGAAAGTATTTATAGAAGAGACAGAGGGAGGCCACATTTCGACGATGGGGAAGTGGCTGCAGTCGAGTCGCCAGATCAGTACCTATCACATTACAGACTCTCCTTTGTACGTTTCGTCTGTTGTACGCTCCGGTCTTCTTCAGGTACTTGGAATTTTGAACCGAACTCTTTATTTCGGTCACTGGGTTATATATATCATTTTTCATTTCATGTGTCATACCATTCCTGATGTCTTAGTTATCTCCATTTATCTCAATCTCTAAGTTATTTGTTCACCACTGCTATAACCATGTTTTGAACTCAAAACTCTTTGGGTGAAGTCACTGGACCTAACCAACCCTTTTATCAACTGGGCTATGTATCCATTAGAGTTGTGAGTTCAGTACCTAGCTACAGTGGTGGTGAGCAATGGTGAGCAAATTGGTTAGAAAGTTGAGGAAGATACCTAAGGAATTCGGAATTGGGAGGGCACATTGAGTGAAAATGATATACCCCCGTGATAGAAATAAAGGTTTCGTTTCAAAGTTCCTAGCACCTGACGACGGCCGGAGCGAACAACGGCCGAAACGTCGTGAATAGCAATAATGATGAAGACAAGAATCCGAATAATGTAAATAATGTAATTTATTACAGTTTATGTCGTTTTTTAGTTTGGGTCTTTAAAGTGTACAGAGATTTTTCGAGTCAACTGTATTTATTCCTGATTCGTTTTTGATCCTTGAATAAAACAATGATTCGCATTCAGATGGTGTTTCTTTTTGTTTTCCATTTTACCCAGTAATTTTTTAAAAATTTCGCTACCGAAACATCTGCTCTTGGTATGACCGAAATGAACTGATGCTTTCATTTTGTTTTTTGTTTTTTTCGCCCAGTAGCATTTACAATGGAGATTAAAAATAAAATAAAATATTAAAATTTGACATGAATATGTTGTTTTATTCAGATACTTTTACCAGTTCACATCCCCACCCACAGGAAATTGCGCAGTAGCAATTATAAAGAAAAGAGATGAGGGTTGAGACGTGACA
Source organism: Ascarosepion bandense (assembly GCA_037127315.1). NCBI lineage: Eukaryota > Metazoa > Mollusca > Cephalopoda > Sepiida > Sepiidae > Ascarosepion > Ascarosepion bandense. Next base: position 881,852 of record JBBBDQ010000217.1, read on the forward strand.
GATGAACTGAATTGTGGGATTGACTCGATGGAAAGCGGTTCACATCTAAGCATCGTTCTCATTCGATTGACTTACGTGTTGTCGTTTTTTTTATTTCTCGTGAAATCGACAGCTGCTTTTGTTTAGAATTCTGAAATAATTCCTTTTTACTTGAAGTTCACAGTTGACAATGAATCATTACACAAGTTATTGGACACTTCGACGTGGTGTAATGATTAGTAAATTGTCTCGTGTGATCAGTTACGATTCAGGAGTGAGTTCGATCCCGTGGCACCTGTAAGCTACACTTAGAAATATATCTTTACTTAACTGTGTTATATCTAATGACGATTTAGTTAGAGGAGCTAATAAAGCTTAGTGTAGTCTCACATAAGAACTCTTTAATATAATCTAGGTATCTCAACTAAATCGCTGAATAAACAGCAAAGTATGAAGAAAAAGCCCCAAACTTAATAAAATGAACTTTTTCTATCAAAATGTTTATGCTATTATTAAGAGGAAAGATAAAAATATTTTTTAATTATTTAAAAAATGTTTAAACCCATCTAACACGTTCTAAACTTTGGTAAAATAATCATGTTTTGATTTTAGTTAGCCGGTAACCAAATCGTTACAACAGTTTACAATGGAAAACGTAATATTACATAACTCAGTTTTTTTCCGGTGACAAACAGATTAATTTGAAAATTCTTGCAAAAAACAAATAATTGCCAGATTTTAATGACATTTTCAGAACTTATTCACAAATATATGAACTTATTTTTGAAACTATAATTTTAAAAAATATTTGGAAAAATATTTTTTATTTTTAAATCTATTTCCACCCCCTCAAAGTAAATTCAAGAAGTTTTAAGAAATTAAATTTTGTTAGGAAAATGGCTTATATTAGTTAAACCCAAGACTTATTGGGGTATGTAAATCATATGCTAATTTTGGAAACATATTGCCTTAATTTCCGGAAATCTGCTCCCAATAGTAAAATAAAAAATGCAATAAACTATGACATTTTTTAAGTTGATAAGTTTTTAATTGCTTTAATAAATATTATATATTAAGGATATTATATTTTGAAGAAAAAAAATCTTTTCGATTAATAATGAAATTTTAAAAGAATTGTTTTTATTTTTTAAAATATAATAACTTATAAAGTTTCCAAAATATTTAAAAAATACTTCAAAGATTTGTTGTGGTTAGTTTATAAACTTATTAAGTGAAGATTATATTTACTTATCGAAAATTGAAAAGTTTAATACAAATCGTTGTCTTCGTATTTTTAAAATAATTTTAATTTTTTGTGTATTTGAAGTTTTTTTTGAATGGTAATTTCTATGTGTATATTAAAAGATCATGTGTTTCAGGATTTCTTAACATTCCGGAAAAAATTGTACAATTATGCCAGTCGAGATTGCCATACACTTATGTTATTTCGCATCTGTCAATCTGTCAACACATTGAAAATACGGTGGGAAGGTTAGAAAGTTCAACTCTGTTTTTAAGAAATAGTTTTATTCTAAATTTCATGCTTAATACTTGTGTAAATCAGATTAATGTAAGTTTTAATTTGCTAATTTTCTAAAAATAATGTGTCACCGATATATATTTTATTTTTACAAGATTTTTAATCCGAAAATGAACTTTTATTTACAAATATATCGATCGCTCAAAAATGACCAAATAATTGAAAGATTTAAAAAAAAAATTAATTTTTAATCAATATAATTTCTGTTTGAAATACACCAAGGGATTTTGCTTACTCTAAATTGTAAATTTAGTCATTTAGCCTTCAATTAAAACTAAAATAAAAGTTTCAAGAAAACGTTTTTTAATTCAATTTAAAAGTTAGTTATCCAAAATGAGTAGACGTACCTAATATAATATAAAAGGCTGAAATTAACACAGAATTCTAAAACTTAATTAGTTTTACTAATAAAAAAATTAAAAAAATTATTGTAGAAATGTATTTCCATCGAAATATTTTTTCTTAAGAAAATAGTGTCCTTATTATATCTCATTTATGAAAAACAATTGAATGCAGTCCTAATTAAATAATGTCGTAGTTTTATTGCATTTTTAATTTACTGTTCAGAGCAGGTTTTCGATAAATGGTGTTCTCGTTCGATAAAAACAGATTGATGATTTAAATTCTTCAAGAATACCTATTTTAGCTAATATAAATATGAAGAGGCTGAAAGTTGAATTTGTCAAGATTTTATAAAAATCTACCAGTTGGGGCAGATATATATATATATATATATATATATATATATATATATATGTATGTGTGTGTGTGTGTGTGTGTGTGTGTGTGTGTGTGTATTTGCCAAGATTTTCTAAAAATATGAAATCAAAAAATAATTTAATTTGTGGATAAGTCATGAAAAGTTAATTTTTTAAAAAAATCATTTCACCCCGAGCAAGGCGGAAACGCCACTGATGTGCAGGGGGCTACATAAATGTAAAAAGATTAATTAGAAAAGAGTAAGGAGTACAAACTAGTTAGAAAGGAACAATAGAAAGCTGAGAAAGCAGCTGCGATGACAGATACATAGGTGGAGAGAAAGGGAAGATTATACGGGGGTGGGGAGAGAGCTAGAGTCCAGTGGTTAGTAGATGAGTATTGACTTTGCATTTAAATTTCTGGAGGTTGTAGCCGTCAGGAAAGCAAGAATACGGGAGCGAGTTCCACAGGCGGGAAGTGCGAGAGAAGAAGCTGCAGGAGTAGAATTGTCGTCTGCATTTGGCTAACCTGATTGTGAATGGGTGGGACCCAGTTGCCAGTCTGGTTGCACGAGTAAACACTTGTTGAGGAGGCATCAGTGACTTAAGTTCGTCTGAGCAGAAGCCATGAAAGTATTTATAGAACAGACAAAGGGAGGCCACATTTCGACGATGGGGAAGTGGCTGCAGTCGAGCCGCCAGATCAGTACCTATCACATTACAGACTCTCCTTTGGAGCCTGTCAAGAACACTGAGGAAAACGGCAGGGGCACCTGACCACAAATGGCAGCAGTACTCCATGCACGGACGGATGGTTGACTTGTATATATGCAGGATGGATTCAGGTGGAAAAAACATCCTGGATCGACATAGTGACCCAATTTTCTTAGCAGTAGATTTTTCTATGGATTCAATATAGTGGTTCCATTTGAGGTCTGAGGACAGGGTAAGTCCGAGGAGGCGTAGTTTATTACTCTCCGGGAGAATCGCTTGGTCCATGCTTATGGGAGGCAGGAGAGGTTGCCTCTAATGGTTGACAGACAACAGCTTGGTCTTAGATGAATTGAAGTTGACAAGCCACTTCTTGCCCCAGTTCACCACAGAGTGTAGATCCCGCTCAAGGTCAGCAGCGAGATTATGTCTGTCCGCCACGACAGGTTTCTTACTGGTGTGGGAGTATATTGTAGTGTCATCTGCGTAGATGCCTACTTGGGACTTGATCTCATCTGGGAGGTCGTTGATGGAAATAAGGAAGAGCGTCGGGCCCAGGATAGAGCCCTGTGGGACACCAGCATTCGTGCTGTAGGACGAAGAGGCACGCCCATTCAGAACGACCTTCATTTTGCAGTTATTTAAGAAAGTTGCACGAGTAAACACCTGTTGAGGAGGCATCAGTGACTTAAGTTCGTCTGAGCAGAAGTTGAATTCCAAATCATTATTTGATTTTTGTAAGAATTTCCAAATCAGTGTGTTTTTAACTTCTTTTACCGCACAAAAGGATCTAAGACACAAAAGGATCTAAGACACCCACAATAATATTTGTGCGACAGTTGACGCAAAAAGCAAGATTTTATAAAAAATTAATGTGTAAAAAGGATTTAAAATGCCATAAAATAATAAAAAGACAATTTGGTCTTTCCTCTTAATAATTACATTAACATTTTGACAGTTTCGTACCTTTTTTCATCATAGTATGATATTTTTGTCAGCGGATGAGTGGAGGGATATTTATTCTTCTCCACCCCCTTGAGAGAGATGTGACACAAGGTCTTTTTTTTAATGTGGGGAACATGAGAGTGTACGTGGTCAAATCTTAGCTATCCACAGCGTAAGCGGCGGATAGGTTCAAAACTGATCTAAACTGGTCTTTAACTGGTCTTATTCGGCCTTAATTTGGTCATTTTGGACCGCAGCCGGAAGACCGGGAGCCAAGATGCAAATAAGATGGAGGCACTTATTACACCGGTCGACAATTTTTTTTACCTCAATGTTGTTGGTCTATGGAAACATATTTCTGGGGTATTTTTTTCACGCTGAATCTGAAAATTAATTTTTCATATTGAAATTACGTTTTCTCAGTAAAGATAATTTCTCTTGCTTAAAATAGGTCAAAATACCTAATTCACAGAGATATGCCATGGCTTAAATATGCGAGTGATGCAGTTGAAACCTTTCGTTTCATGTTAAAATAATTTATATTCAAGTAAAATTATCCAAGTAACTTGCAAAGTGAATTATAAGCTATTTCAGTAAAGATAAGCTGACCTAAAATGCTTTCTTGTAGTAGAGATATATCACTAGAAAATGATTTGTGCTCTCAATGTTCTTAGCTTTTTAAAACTTTGTGATTTCCGTCTCTTCTCTAACAAAGCTCGTTAGAACTCATTCAAGGACAGTCATTTTAGTTTTTATTAATAGTTTTAACTTTAAGACTGAAAACTTCATAATATTTTATCATATCACTTGAATTTATGGAGGTCTGGTATTGTTATGTAAGATCTGTATAACACGCATAGGGATATTGAGAAAGGAGGGTTGTTAGAGTACTTGGCGATTGTATTTAAAAGTAGCAAAATTAGAATTTTCTTTATCAAAGCTTAAAATAGACATAGCCTACTAGGCACTTTTCCTACGCATCCTAACACCACCAGCATTTTGTCAGAACAAAGGTTTATACTGAGCAGTTTGATGTCTTGGCGCTTATTAACACAATTGAAAAGCGATTTGTTCGCTTTTTGGCATGCCCTTATATGCTTCGGTTCTCATCAAAATTATTACTTCATGCGGTAAAATTTAACAGGTTGGCGATTCCATTTCTGATGATGAAAACTTTTTTATGAACCTTTGTCTGAACTGAAAATGCATTCTTTAAGTTACTGTGATACTTTTTCTTTTACGATAAGTTATTTTAACTTAAAAACGTTTACGTTGGTTCTACTTGTTAAATGTGTGTTTTGGCTTATTTTAAACAAAATAGAAATCATCTGTTCTAAGAAAACGTGATGTGATGAGGCAAAATAAACTTGACTTTCAGATTCAGCATGAAAAATAGCCCTAAAATATGTGCTCATTGCCCAACAACATTTGGGTCGAAAAAATGTCAACCAGTGTTATAGTTCACCTCATCTCACTGACCATTCCGTTAGTATATCAAGATCTATTCTTTGGGACCTTGTACCGGGTTAAATTTATTAAATCCCTATGTTGTGTGGTTTAAGACGCTTGATGTAAAAAGATACAAAAAAAGCTACTCGTAATTTATAAGTTAGGATGTGTCCTATCAATATATTTTTCAATATAACTTTCAATCGTCATTTACTGTCTTCTTGATTACTATTATTTTATAGTTCTTATTCCTCAATAATTTTTCTGTTTTCTAATTCTTTCACGGCAAGTAAACTCCTTGTATCTTAGTTGCTTTATTGCCTTGCTTGGGATGAAATCTATTGAAAAATATTTATGATATTAGAAAAAGAAAAGCCGTTGAACTACGCATCTATTATAAAGGTTTTGGTCAACTCTACTTTCAATCGTAACAGAAGCATATTTATTACTTATATTCTGTAGTTAAATAGGATTCCCGTAAATATATCTCTGTGTATTAGGTATTTTTGACTATTTTACGCAAAATAGAAATTATCCGTACTGAGAAAACGTGATATGATGTGGCAAAATAGACTTGATTTTCAGATTCAGCGTGACAAAATAGCCCGAAAAATATCTGTCCATTGGCCAACAACATTTAGGTTGTAAAACAAAATGTCGACTGGTGTAATATACAATTACGATTTTCCATACTACCATTTTGACAATTAAACATTTTTTATTAAGTTTGAGGACTTTTTTCATCATACTATGTTGTTTTTGTCAAGGAACGAGTGAATGTATTTATTCTATACGATTACGATTTCTCATACTCTCTTGCTGACGATTCCACGATGCCGAGACACCTACAAGATTGGATCAGTTTAGCGCAAAACCAAGACTGTAGCGAATGCATTGAGGATTAAACTTAATTAAAAAATGACATGTTCTTCATAAATTCCGTTTCATTGAATGGAGTCTGTTTCCTAATATCTGAGTATATCTGTCTATAGACTTGCAGGGGTCAAAATTGTAATGATTGAAAACTTCCCTCCAAGAGTCTGTTGCGCAATGCAGCAGATCTTGGGTAGAAGCTGCCAAATTTATTTCAATTTTTTTATTCATTTCATCACAAGCAAGGCAGTACCACAACTGAAGCGCAGGAGTCTACATAAGAGAGTAAAATTTGAGGCAGGAGGCAAGTGAAGAGAAAGACGAACCAGTTACAGGAGGTGTCAGAGAAAGGGCAAGAGAAGAATGGTAGCACATGTGTGAAGACAGTTGCGAAGGTAGAGAGAAAGGAAAAGAACAATATACACGGGGTGATGTAGAAAGGACGAGGGAAAGACTGGAGTCAAGTAGATAAAAGATGGGAATTTACATTGCATTTAAATTCCTGGAGGATGTAGCCGTCAGGAAAGCAAGTATACGAAATGGAGTTCCACAGGCGGGAAGTGCGAGACATAAAGCTGATGGAGTAGAATTGTCGGCTGCATTTGGTTGATTTAACTGTAAAAGGGTAGGATCTTGTTGCCAGTCTGGTTCCACTAATAAATTCTTGTGGAGGGACACCAGGGAAAGAGAAGTGTAGGAACACACGTGTGAAGACAGTTGCAAAGATAGAGAGAAAGGAAAAGAACAAGGTACACGGGGTGATATAAAAAAGACGAGGGAAGGACTGGATTCAAGTGGATAAGAGATGAGAATTAACATTGCATTTAAATTCCTTCAGAAAAGGAAGTATACGGAAAGGTAAAAGAAACAGGGGAAAGTAGCGGATAACATATTTGAAGGGCTTGAGCAGGTGGATGACAGAACGGAGGTTGTCTGGTGTAGCAGGAGAAAGCATGCTAAGAGCCACCAGAGATGGGGAGACATGAAAAGCCATCATCGCCTACGTCCCGGAAGAACAAGGTACATAGAAGAAAAAGAAGCATTCATCTCAAGTCTAGCTTTAGCCACTACAGAGCTGCAAGTGTGGAACATTCAGTGAGAAACGAACTAACTATGGTAGTGATGATCTAGAAGACATGTTCAGGAGTCATTGTTCCATGATGAAGGCCTAGAATGCAGTTATCGTAAGACGCAGACATTGAAATCACACATATTATTACATAATAGATACTATTGCAATATATTTACGAGAGTCAGATATTGCTGCAATATCTGGTCTGGAGTTGGGAAGGATTCCATAAAATATATATATATATATATATATATATATATATAGGTATAGGATTCGATAACATAATGGAAGTTAAACTTAAAAATTTGTTAAAAAAACTTTAGAATTTCTTGTTAAAGACTTTATGGCCTTAAATTTTTTTTATCAATTATTATCATGTTTACGATACTATTATTATTATTATTATTATGATTTTATTTTTATTTTTCCTATTAATTTTTATAAAACAGTATTATTGTAAGTTTGAACAATATATTTTAGAGTCTCTTCACCGGTTTAACATTTCTATGATTATTAAAAGTAGAGCACCTCGGTGTTGTGTTATGGTTAGCAAGCTTGTCTCGCTGAAAGCAGTTATAACTGAATAGTGAGTTCGATCCTCACTAGGTGTCCCATGCTTTCAGCCTTGTGCTACATGTAATCGGCGCTTAGAAAATCATCTATGATTCTTAAAAGTTAAAAATTGAAAGTTAAATTAAGATGAAGAGGCCTATGGCTATGCCATACGCCTCGCATCTAATTGGAGTATACAGATTATTTTCGTTTCATTAACAGAAGGCGCTCATTAGTCTTTCTGATTAAAATCCAATCTTACTGATTGTGATATGACATAACGATTTTTGCGCCAAAATTGATGATCCTGAAATTTTCTGGTTATAAAATCAACAGATTTATCTGTGTAGGATATATATATATATATATATATATATACAGACAGAAAATCTAAGCAAGACCCAACAAACCTACCTAGGTTTCACCCAACGGCTCGTCAGGGTAAATTGGCTCTAATTTATATATATATATATATATATATATATATATATATATATATATATAAACTTACTTTTTATATATATACAGGTGTCCCCAAAAACACTGACATAATTTTATAGTCTAATAAAATCCCTGAAGACATATCTCAATGAGAATCTATTATGAAGATAGATCGAACGTGATAGTGATAAGAATAATGCGCTCTTGAAATGTCCTTCACATTCAGCTAACTTGTGAGTTCTTTCTTTGGGATTTTGAGAATGGACATGTCTATATCCCCTTTTCTCTACAAACCTAGATGAAACCAGAGAATCACTGAAACATTAGAAAATACTACGCAAGACGGGCTACGGAGTGATTGGCAGGAACTGGACTACTGACTTGACGTGTGTCAGGTCACAGGTCGAGAGCATATTGAACTTTTATGAAGGTTTATGAAATCGGTTATAAAATCTAGATCCCTTTGAATAACTTGTTCAGATTTTGATGAATAAATATTTTATCGTTCGACATGAAGCCAATTTAATTTCGCTTATCTTAGACATGTAGTTAATCAGATACACACATTTTAAATGATATAAGTTTTGGAGATATTCTATCTATCTATCTATCTATCTATCTATCTATCTATCTATCTATCTATCTATCTCCATAGAATTATAAAGGAGATAGATAGATAGATAGATAGATAGATAGATAGATAGATAGATAGAAATGAACAGACTAAAATAGCTATATAGGTAGATTATAAACAGCCTGATCTATCTATCTATCTATCTATCTATCTATCTATCTAAGAATTATAAAGTAGGAGATAGATAGATAGATAGATAGATAGATAGATAGATAGATATGAACCGAATGAAATAGCTATATAGGTAGATAAAATTAAACAGCCGGATCTATCTATCTATCTATCTATCTATCTATCTATCTATCTATCTATCTATCTATCTATGTGTGTGTGTGCGTGTATGTGAGTGTGTAAATAATCACAGATATTTTGAGGGGAGGAACAGTAAAAATTAGTTATGCAAATAGCTTGAAGACATCATATGGTAGAAACATAGTTCGCGTAATAACTCGTTTACAAATGAAATATATTCCAAGGTTCTACAATATAATTGTATTGAACACTTTTTTTATACAACTGTGTACTGGTCTAATTTTATTATGACCAAAAACTACGTAATTAAATAATTCTCTGTATATTTATATACTATTTTATTTGTGAACATTATTTTTGATAAATACTATTCAAACAAATAAATTAAAAACATGCCGGTTAATTCTATTTCGTAACATTACGTAATTATATATATATATATATATATATATATATATATATATATATATATAAAGCTTTATTTTTAGTGGGTACTAGCATTTCGCTAGCTATGCAGGTTAAATACATGTAACACCAAAAATTAAAAATGTTAATAGTAATAAGAAATTATATCAGAAAATACATATGCACACACATACATATATATATATATATATATATATATATATATATATATATGTGTGTGTGTGTGTGCATGTGTGTGTGTGTTTGTGTGTGTGTGTTTGTGTGTGATGTGTATTAATCGCTGTTAACCAAATATTATCTATGTTTAATGCTTTATTCAATGAACAAAAGATATGATTTTTCGACCAAAATACTATCGACGTATAAACATTTCTTAAACTTGAATGTTTCTTTTTCATTTTTTTATGCTGGAATTAATTTGAAAACATTTAATTGGAAGTATTTTTCGTTCAAGATTTTGGTAATGTATTTGTGTGTGCCAATTGATAGTTGTACAGGCATGTACTTACGTCAACGGGCATAACATATTTATTCTCATTATTAAAATTAACCTCCCAAAATTTTATTAAAGGTGCTAGCTATAAAGATTCATGCCTGCATGAAATTAACGCATCCAGTGTAAATAGAACATGAATTCTATTATTGCTGAATATCGGCAGGAATTTACACAATAATGAAACTCAAATGATGCATTTGGTGACAAATAATAAAAAATAAAATCTTTCATCCTCTCCCTCATTATCATCATCGTCAGCATCATCAATCCCATGATCGGTTGTGGTCAAAGAAACATTGCGCAACTAAGTGCTTAACTAGCTCACACCACCTATCTTGGTTGTATACCAATATCTTGGTTGAAATTTGGTGTGTCCTTCATTTTAGACAAGTAAATTTGGTGTGTCCTTCATTTTAGACAAGTAAATTTTGTGTGTCCTTCATTTTAGACAAGTAAATTTGGTGTGTCCTTCATTTTAGACAAGTAAATTTGGTGTGTCCTTCATTTTAGACAAGTAAATTTGGTGTGTCCTTCATTTTAGACAAGTAAATTTGGTGTGTCCTTCATTTTAGATAAGTAAATCTGAAGAAATCCCATTCATTTGCCGGTTAAACTACCACCATATTGAAGGTTCGCCTTTGTCATTAGGAGAATCCTTCCATTTGTCTAATTAATTTTATTTTTAGAATTTTATTAATTTTTAATAAATGTTAAAAAAAGAATGTTGTACCGAAACTAACGCTCCAATATTTCAAAGAATATTCCTATTGAAATGGTAAAGATTTTTGAAGTAATTGAATCCAGAAGTTTCGCCTTACAACTAAGAAAGTAAAAAAAAAAGAGAAAAAAAAAGAAAAAATAGAATGCGAGTAAAAACCATTTTCTATATTTAAAATTTGGTATTTTTTTATCTTGTCGTTTATAATTATCCGTTTTATGCCATCCCAAAATATTGTTTCATCTGATATTTTGTTTCAAGGACATAAATATTTGATCAGAACGGACATGAGAAACAAACTAGAACGAAGAAAATAATGAATGTTAGTATATCATAAATTATAAACTCATTTATAAATCAATAAAATAATAATGACAAGACAAACATTTCATTGGTACATCAAGTAGGAAACAATGTCTTGCGGCTAACAAATGCTTGACAGACAATGTTGTATACAAGCCTACTGTAAAATCTGAAGATAGATCAAGTATGGTTTATATAGAAGTGGATGGACCATTGTTAAAACAGAGGTAATTCAATCACAGAATATCCTAAAGATAGTTAATCGTACAGCGCTGTTCAAATTATCATGAGTCTAGAAGGTTGATACACTAAATCTAAAAATATGCAAGATAATAGAAAAATCAAGTGAGCCTTGTTCTCAGATATGTAGATTACACCTTGATAAAAAGTTGGTGGCAATTAATTTCCCTAACTAGGACCGCCTCCTTAATAGATTTACAATAGAAGGTATGAGCTTACTGTGTTTTTAACTCAGAAGAAGCAATGTGAGAATGATCTCCATTTTAAAACCACCGACTTCCTCATATAGGAAGAACGTATCGTTCATAGTCGGTGATAAGTTAATTTGATTCGTGCAGTTCTTTTAACCTTTGTTGCCCGGTTAACGAATAGTCAGGAAACTGTGAGTCAGGCTAAAAATCTTTGTGCAACTAGAATTTTAATCAGTGTTAATTATTAGTATATACTTGACTCTCTCTCTCTCTCTCTCTCTCTCTCTCTCTATATATATATATATATATATATATATATATATATAGAGCCGTTCTAAATATCGTAATTTGGCTGTAATTTCAGGTGAAAATAAAATCGTCGTTGATGGAGGATGTTTTATGTTAATGTCCTTGTAACCTCTCTGAAGATGGCTCATGTGAGCCGAAAGCTTAGAACCAACTTAATAAGAAATTATCCAAATGTTAGAGAATTTTAGTCTTTATTTTAACCTGAAATTATAGCCAAAATACGATGTTTAGAACGGCTCATGATTAAACATAATAGGCATTCATTGTCTCTTATATTTAACAGTATGGTTGCAAGTATAGAGTATGGATGTAATGGACTGAGCTCACAAGTCAGTTCAACGTACGACACAAAGCAAAGTCCAATCACAATAATAATAATAATGATAATAATGATAGCTGTAAAACTATTAGTTTTAGAAACAGAATTCCCAGTAGGTGCTTCCATCTTTCCTCATTATGTGCTTTGAAGACGATATAAAAACAGCAAACAAATATGTGGGGTAGCGACTCCGACTGACATCAAATCGGTTGAGTTTTGATCTTGGCCAGAAGCAAGTGGATGTATCTAGCCACACTGATGAGCTATGATACAGCGAAACAGGCTTGTATATGGATGACTAATATATATATATATATATATATATATATATATATATATATATATATATCCTGTCCTATTTGTAGTGAGAAAGGAGGCAACTCAAATTAAGCTTGTATATTTATGAATGATTACTTTCCGTAGTCGTTTTAATAATCTATACAAATAAATTATTTATCCGCATTTAGAAAAAAAAAAGAATTATCTAACCGGTTCCTTTACTACTATGCTTCTTAGCTTTCAGTCTTATTTGTTTAAGCCTTTCATGTGTGGCACTCAAATACCTTTGCCTATGAAGTGATCGACTTGATTCAACTTTCTTTTGAGATAGGAATTGGGAGTGCCGTCTTTGCCGTTCTGTTGAAAGCCTTTTTTTTTCCGGGAGACATTTTCATTTCATTGTTATAGTAAGCATAAAAAAAAATTAACATAAAAATATATTGATCAAAAACTTATTTACACAATACTAGGAGTAATCAACGAATCGTAGATACCATTGCACGGATTAATTAAGCAATTCACTGGCCTCTGTTTTAGCTGAGATATCCTTATCTCCTATTTATTGTATCTCAATACACTGTTTCAACACTTTTTGTTTTATTACCTTCCCCTATTAAAACTTTCTAACAATTGTCGTCATTTATGGTGTCACCGGTATAATACTACGACTACTACTACTACTACTAATAATAATAAATGCAGCAAAACAATTTGGCCTTACAAACAGGAGACAGAAATAGAAGAAAGAACTCTCCACGGCAAATCTGCCATCAAAACCGGCTGTGGTCTCAAACCAGTAACTAAATGTTTTATAACTCGCACTTCCCGCCTGTGGAATTCCCTTCCGTATACTTGCTTCCCCGACAGCTACAATTTCCAGGAATTTAAATGTAAGGTCAATAGACACCTCCTAACACATACATTCTCTCAAACACTCTTCCCATCTACGCAACCCTCATCCTCGGTATCTCTACCCATCTATCACCCTCCTTCTGACATTTCCTATATCTAACCACTCTTTCTCATCACTTTCCCCTATGTAACCCCCTAACCACTCTTTCACATCACTTTCCCCTATGTAACCCCTAACCAATCTTTCTCATCACTTTCCCCTATGTAACCCCCTAACCACTCTTTCTCATCACTTTCCTCTATGTAACCCCCTGCGCAACAGGAGCAGAGAAATGCCTTGCTTGGGGTGAAATGATTAAAATAAACTGCTGCCTAGAATCAGTGTCACTCAACCAAGAACTACTAATAGAATGTTCTGAAACACCACAGTGGCCCATACTGTTACGTATGTGGAGAACATCTAGAGACAAATAGCCACAGAGTAGGTTGGGACGACCGGCACCAATTGTGTTTTACAACAACATAAGATGTCTGCTCATAACATATATTTATTAATACGCCGCACATCCAATATCCCTCAAAAGAAAATTGGTGGTACCGATAAAATGCAGCCGTAACTTCTACTCCAACAGTTTCTTTCCTCGCACTTCCCGACTGTAGAATTCTCTTCCAAACGATTGCTTCCCCGACGGCTACAATCTCCAAGAGTTTAAATGTAAGGTCAATAGACACCTCCTAACACACTAACCTGCTCCCATTCTATCAAACACTCTTCCCATCTGCCCAACCCTCATCCTCTCTATCCTTACTCATCTGTCACCTTCCTCCTGACATTCCCTATGTCTAACCACTCCTTCTCTTTACCTTCCCCTATGTAGCCCCATGCGCAATAGTGGCAGTGGAATGCCTTGCTTGGGGTGAGATGATTAAAAAAAACAAAAAAAAAAAACATTCCAAGTTGTACAGCCTCTAGAATTTTTGCATTCATTCAGACTAAGAGCGAAATCCAGATAAATCGACCAGACAGAATTGTGAAATATCATGTTGAAAAAATCTTTTGATAGATGTTGTAGCTACAGATGACAAAAACACATACTTGAAAACGTCTGGGGAAACTGAGCAACTATAAGTACCTGAAGAAAGAAATCAGAAGAATGCAGCATCTCAAGAAAATCCCGATACCTATCATTATTTGGGCTCTAGAAATTTTATTAAAACTGGCAAGATATGTAAATACGAGGGTCATTCAATAAATAAGGTGAATTCTTTGGTATAAGAACTTCTAATGCAGATAGAAGCTTACTTTGTTTTAAAAATTTTAACTTAGTCTCCCAGCAGTGTCACACACTTTTCCCATCTGTGCACAAGCTTCCGTCTGAAGGGGAAAGGTCTGGGCTGTTTGGGGAACAAGAGAGCAGTTCCCAGCCCAGCTCGTTGATGGTCTGCAGTTTGGGCTTCTGTGTGAGGCCTTCGAGTAGGCAAGGTCATCACGGACAATTTTGTGTGCTGTTCCAACTGATAAGCTCAAAGTCCTTGCAATGTCATCCACTGTTACCCTTCTGTCGGACTGAATCAGGTCATTGGCTGATTCGATCGCCTCAGGAGATCTCATTTCTGTAGGCCTCCAAGGTCTATCTTCATCGTCAACACTGCTCCGTTCTTTTTTAAAACATTTAGCCCACTTGTAGACATTGTTTTTGCTGAAACATGTGGCACCATACACAGTTGACATTCTCGAAACTGGTTTACGCCCTTCAGCAATCAAAAACTTGATAACTGACCTCTGTTCAATCCTGGAGCATGCTTCTTGGTCGGCCATCTTTGTTAATTTCCATAACTTTCAAAGTTTTCAATATGCAAAAAAAAAAAATAAATAAATAAAATAAAATTAAAAAAAAATTCAATCCTTTTGAAAAAGAAGTAAAGGAAAAAATTAAAAAAAGAAGTAAGCTTCTATCTGTATTAGAAGTCCTTATACCGAAAAATTCACCTTATTTATTGAATGACCTCGTAGAAGTCCTTATACCGAAAAATTTGCCTTATTTATTGAATGACCCTCGTAGAAGTCCTTATACCGAAAAATTCACCTTATTCGTAACAAGGATATAAAAACCGCCAAACAAAATCATACTTATGTGTATCTATCACATCTTGCGTAGATGTTTCTTCATGCAATGATCGCAATTACTTTTTCTTTCAAATTGTTTGCCACCTCAACACTTTGCATCTTCTGACGCCAAAAACGTGTTGCTTCTTGAAGTATCTGGTAGATGCTAGGCGCAGCTCGTGCTAAAATAAAGAAAAAACAATTACTACTGCTACGGCTATTAGTACTAATAAGTTTGCAATGATTTGTGAGATGAATGATATTTAAAGCGAAACAGTTTAGGGCTCGGATCGATAATCTGAGCGCATTCAAATGAAAACCAATTTAATTACAAGCGAGTAATGATAGAAAAGAAACGAAAATATTTTGAGTGATTCAGATTGGTTATAGATAAAGCCTGATCATTTCACGTCTAATCTCTTCTCAAATTAACAAACTGTGCTGACTGCACGAAAGACACATGTCTGAATCTTCAGGTATTGATAAAGTTTTAAATAAATCAACTCCAGTAATTGTAGAAGAAATGCGAGAGCAAAGAATGAAGTGTACGTGTGTAGGAGTTGTATAAGCTGGGCAGATAAAGTTGATGTCTTTCTTACGTTGAACTGACAGAAAGTATTAACCCATAAATATTCAATGTAAATTTACGTCTGCCTCATATTAAGTTGTTACATGAATTCGTTCGTTTCTTTAAGTTATTTTAGTATTTATTATTCTTTTACTACAGTGCAGAAATGGTATTGTTTTAATTTCCCTTGTCTGTCCCTTCTTTTTTTAGTTTAGATACTTTTTTGTGGTGCAGTGGATATCGGCTCGGAACGAGAAATCGGAGAGACGAGTTCGAATTCCAGTTGAATTCGTTGCATTCACTTACGCGCAAATAGCCTTGGGAAAGGTATTAATCCATCTCTTCCCTCCAGTTATGGGTTAAATAATAGGACAGATTGGGTTCTACAGTCTTGGTTGGCAATCAGTCTACCGCAGAAAACAATGGCAACCTACCGCGGGATAATCTTCTGCCCAGTCAGTCATGTCTCTTTCGAGCTTTCGAGATATGATCGCCTGTGGCGTGTATCAAGTATGGCAATTAACTGACTAACAGGAATACATTTCAATATTGCAACGAGGAAGTTACATGAAGGTTACATTTTGAAACAGTGTATGAATTGTGGGTATTTGCGCGTAAGTGAATGCATGGAATTCAACTGGAATTCGAACTCGGCACTCTGATTTGTCGTTCCTCGTCGGTATTCACTGCACCACAATGCACATCGGTGTTCCTTTAGAAAACATATTACTTATTCTTGTAAACAATGTATTCAATATCTGTCTTTCTATATTTAGACAAATAGATTTACTTATATGCTCAGACTCCGGCTGCTTTTGTCATATTTCGTGTTACCCATATTTGTTTGTATTGTCAAACTAGTCACAGAGACAGCTGAAAGCAGCGCAGGGAATACTTAATGGGCCTGAGCAAATGGGTGGCGGAGCGGAGTTTTGGAGAGATCAGTCAGTTAAGTGCCATACGTGATACACGTTTAGGCGATCATGTCTCGAAAGAGACATGACTGACTGGGCAGAAGATTATCCCGCAGTAGGTTGCCATTGTTTTCTGTGGTAGACTGGTTACCGACCAAGGTTATAGAACCCAATCTGTCCTGTTATTTGACCCATAGCTGGAGGGAAGAGACGGATTAATACCTTTCCCAAGGGTATTTGTGCGTATATGATTGCAACGAATTCAACTGGAACTCGAACTCGTCTCTCCGATTTCTCGTTCCGAGTCGATATTCACTGGACCACAACGCTCATCCTGGAGAGATACCAAGAGTTAAAATGTTAAGAGCGACAAGCTATATGAGCAAGTCTATGTTCACCTACATTATCGGCCATAGTTATTAGACCACCCAAGTCTTTTAAAAGAAATGATGTATTTCATACTATTTTTAGTATTTATTGCCAAGTGGATAATTCTAAATGAAAATTAAATTGTTCATTTATTATTATTACTTTTCAAAATTTTACAAGGCAAAGAAGCAAAGATGAACTCGTCCGAATCATCCTAATTTTTCTTCATTCTTTCATTGATGAAAACGCAATATAGGTAATTATCAAATAGTTATACATTCATTTGATGCGCATGTTATTGTGAAGTATTAAGAAAAGAACCATTCTAATTTCATTTATAATTATTCATTTGGCAATAAATACTAAAAGATAGTATGAAATATATCATTTTTTAAAAACACTGGTGTGGCCTAATAATTATGGCCGGTAGTGTATTTCCTGAAAAATCATGACACATAAAGAAGAAGTCTATGTGTATTTATTTCTTTATCCTTTACCCTTTAAGCCTTTAAAAAACCTGCTGAGGTGCGGGACTTCGACTTCAGAGTTTTAAATGTCTCAAGGTGTTTATCTGGATGTCTTTGAGATGTATTTATTTCTTTATCCTTTACCCTTTAAGCCTTTAAAAAACCTGCGGAGGTGCGGACTTCGACTTCAGAGTTTTAAATGTCTTAAGGTGTTTATCTGGATGTCTTTGAGATGTATTTATTTCTTTATCCTTTACCCTTTAAGCCTTTACAAAACCTGCGGAGGTGCGGGAATTCGACATCAGAGTTTTAAATGTCTTAAGGCGTTTATCTGGATGTCTTTGAGATACGCACGTGTATGACACGGACGCATATTCTTGGTGACAGAACACTTATTAATCATTAATAATTCTGATAAATCATTCAGTAATGTATTCGCATTTATAGTTTACGACACTCTGCCAACGATTCACTAACGGTTCAATGCATCGATAATAAAAATCATTAGGTTTTGATTCGACAGATTAATCAAGCCGCATTGTAAGCTCCGCACCGTTGTTGAACAAAAGATAATAGAGAAAGTGACCGAAAAAGGTAGTAGTCTAAAAGGGATGAATCCAGAGAATATGGTAGGTGTGGCAGAACTTCCAAACCGAGCACTTAGGTCATGTCATGTTGGATAATGACACTATAGTCGGAATTGCCTCTTTCAGCTTGCTCATTTGTTTAACATACAGTCAAGCATTGACTGTTTGACATTTCCCCTCCGTACAGAGAACAAATGTTTCGAGTGAATTGGGCAGCTTTGTAGCTTTGATTAAAACAAAGAGAAGATATAGAACATCCTCATTCTTGTCTTCTTGGCATTCGATCTGAAAACGTTTGGTTGTTTTGTTTTTATGGCATATCAACCTTGGCGGTCGTTTATTGCCAACTAAATTTTATTTATTTATTGCTGGTAATAACTTTTTCTTTCAACAATTTATTGCTGTTTTTTATATAAGTTTTGTGTCTAGTAATATTTTTTCTTTTCCAGCAACAAGATTCATTGCGATATGTTTTTTAAGAGCAGGGTCCCCAAGTCCTACCCTGTTATTTAACCCATAACTGGAGAGTGTACCAGTGCTTTAGTGAATGCAGGGTATTCAATTGGAATTCGAACTCGGCTCACCGATTTCTCTTTTCGAGCCGATATCCACTGCACCATAACGCACATCCGTCACTAAACGCTTACAGCACCTGGTATTCCCAAGCGGAACCCGATCTGATAAGGAGTTCTAATATGAAATCAAATGTTTATAACGTTAGACGGCATATCAAACTGCAAAGGTGATATGTAAGGTTTATAAACTATCTTCCTTACTATCCGTAAGTGGTTATTATCTTCCTTACTATCCGTAAGTGGTTATTATCTTCCTTACTATCCGTAAGTTGTTAGCTAGCTTCAGAAGTAGAAATTTTGATCTGGAACGCCGAGAACAATATCGCAGGTTTGCTGATAGGCAATGCGAAACGTTGATTAAAAATAATTTACGCCAGAAGACAGGATATCGCTTTGATTTTTCACATATTTTATGTCTGAGTTGAAAGCTATTTGAAAACACTGAAATCGCTAAGATATTTGCATGCCTCTCGATGAAAAGAAAAAAAAAACATAATAGGTGGCCGGACATTCACTATTCTTTGGTCAAATTCAACATAAATGACTCATTTTCGAAAAGAACGATCACAGACAATGAAAAATAGATTATTTACAACAACGTGGAAAGAAAACGAGTCGTTGTTAAACTCTGCACTTGATGCCGATTATCTAGTGGGGTTTGGAGTTTATCGTTTGCTGGGAACTCCTTCCGAAAAATCACTTGTTGCATATAGGCGATTAGTGTCTCCAATTGGCTTAATATATTTTATTCAAATTCACCCCAAGTAAGACAGCCGATCAATTTCTATGAAAGTATTTATTGAAAAGTTACAGGGAAGCAACTTTAAGACAGTGGAAAAGTGATTTAAGTCGAGAAGCTAAATCAGGACCAATAATTTTGCTGGTTCCTTTTTGCATTTTATCAAGAAGCTCTAAATCCATAGCAGGAGAACCGTATAATAGGTAGCAGCAAGATTCTAAGCATGGACTTATAGTAGACATAAGATAGATTCTGGAGATTATCTAACAAAAACAAAGTGAATCGATCTTGTTGGCAGCAGATCTCTCGATATAGTTTCTCCACTTCAGGTAAATGTTAGCGCCAGAAGACGCAACAAATTACTCTCCTAGAGGCTAGCATTAGCTATGCTTTTGGGAGGTAGAAAGGGAACACTTGAGATGATTAATAGAGAGCAGTTTTCCGAAAATCGGCCTACCGGAAAACTATCATTTTCCATCAGGATAATACCAGACACAATATCTTTCCGAGAGGAAAAGGAACACATTGACTCGGATGTGCTATTCCATATACTGTACTCACCTGACCTTTCACAATTAGATTAGCATTTATTTTTATCCCTACACAATAAAAACTCTCTTAATGGAAAGAGAGTATCATTTGAACCAATACGCCATCCAGAAAGATGCCATGTTTTGAGAGGATAGAATCATGAAGGTCTCTCTCTCTCCCAACTCACTCTCTCTGTCTGTCTGTCTGTCTGTCTGTCGGTCTATCTCTCTCTCTCTCCCTCTCTCTCTCTCTCTCTATATATATATATATAAATATTAGGGATAAAAAAGGCAATTATCTGTCGGTCTATCTCTCTCTCTCCCTCTCTCTCTCTCTCTCTCTATATATATATATATATATATAAATATAAGGGATAAAAAAGGCAATTATCTTGCTTTAGTTCAAATGAAGCCATGTGTGTCATGTGATGACCGCTTTATGACAGCACTGCATTCGTGACCGAAGTGGCAATCAATCGGTCAGCTTCTAGTAGTCAAATGAACTGTTGCTTGTTTGTCTAAATCTGCCTCCTCCAGTACGTGGCGCAGCTTATAAGCCTATGGAAGAGGTTTTCTATAGAAATATAATATATTCCCTAAATATAAGAAAAAATCAATCTAAGGCTCGGACTGCTCATGTTAACCCCCCAAAAAACCTCGACGTTTTCCTTTTCAGATTATGTCGTCGATATCGAGATAGTAGATAAATCTGGCCGGCTTGAATCTAGAATCCTAAATATGACTTATCCAGAAACACAGAATAATCTCCAGAAATACGACAGAATCTCCAGAAACACAGTAAAATCTCCAAAAATACAGACGTATCTCCATATGATGTGCAAGACCTTATCATTTTTCTCTGCTTGTTGTTTCATACAGGTTTTGCTAAACCTGCGGCGTGAGACACGTATAAATGTGTATATATAATTTTGTGCTTAACATCAGCATAATACTCTTTCTGAAAACCAATATTCGTCATTCTTTATATTGATATAATAATGCCCAAACTAGGAGAAACGTAGCGATCCAAATATTATTTAGGTCAATTAAAATTGGCATGATATTATTGACATCCATTATATATATATATATATATATATATATATATATATATTAGTCATCAGCAGACAGGTCTATTTTGCTGTATCACAGCTCATCAGTACGGTTAGACTCCGATTGCTTTTTAACCCAGGATTGAAACCCGACCGAAGTGGCGTCAGTCGGCGATTCTACCTCTGGGCTATGGGCGCTCGTTATATATATATATATATATATATATGTGTGTGTGTGTGTGTGTGTGTGTGTGCTTTTTACTGTGAAAAATTTTATCATTTGTACACTTTGTTTCTTTATATAAAAATGAAATAAAATAGTTCTGGAAACTATTACGCACACACACACACACACACACACACACACACACAGACACACATACACACATATATATATATATATATAATGTTGGATATAACTAAATACATATCAGCATAAAGCTATTATAAACAGAGAGTAAAGGAAAACTTATTTTAGCCAAACTAATGTAATTGTTATTTACAAACTAAAAACAAGTATTTACTCACTTTCCCTTATACGACATTACACTCATTTTACTCATTTAGCATCCTCCATAATTTACATATTTCAACTAAATTACTGAATATTTATTAGCATTTTTTATTGGAGAATTTTGAAAAGCGAACGATACTTTTCTTTTGCTTAAAACATTTGTTGCAAAATGAAATCCAAACATAGGTCCAACATAGGATGAAATGCGTCGACTAAAATAGATTTTCTTTTTTCTTTTTGCTCACACATACTTACGTTACTATGTGTGTGTGTTTTTTTTTATATGAGATAGATTGTTTTGGATATTAGATGCAATGGAGTTGGTTGTTAGTATGATGTATTTGTTATTGTTTAGATTATTATTGTTAACCGTGTTTCTTTTGTTGTGGTTGTATATATTATGTGCCTTTTTTTTGCATTGTGAATAAAGTGATATGGTTAATGCAACTAGCTCGAAAACTATTATGGACATTATCATATCTAAAAATAACCGAAATCAAAATGGCGAACAAGCAGGTGTATACAGAAAAAATTACCGGGATTGTTCCTCCATAAACATCGGAGAAACAAGTAGAAATCTAAAAAAACATATATATGAACACAAAAGAGACATCACTAATAATAATCTAACAAATGCATTAGTGATTCACAGAAATAAATTCAACCACAATTTCGATTTTAAAAATGTCACACCAATAAAAAGAGTAAACAATTTATTCAGAAGAAAAGTTCTCGAGAGCGCCGCCATCCAGTACTACCAAAACATCAATTTGCGACCCGGATTTTTCCCAATTTCACCTTTACTTATGGAAATTATACTAAAACAGACTAACATACATAATAAAGAGTTCAAAGAAAACGGTTGAATTTCCTTTCATTTTAACATCTCGTGACTTTGCACTACACATGAGGAATTCTAAAACAGACTCATTTTAATATGTAGTGACTTTGCACTACAGATGAAGGAATTCTAAAAAGCAAAATATTCTGTTAATCTTTTGAAATGATTTGTGAGCGTTTTTGTGGTTACCAACACTGTTTATAGATACGTAATTTAGAATAAAGCTCATTTCGTCTTCTTGCCTTGAAAAAGTCCATCACAGGACGAAACGCGTAGGCGATTTAAAATACAGTTTTCCTCTCATCTTTATTTTTTTTAAATCATATATATATATATATATATGTATATATATACATATATATATGTGTGTATATATATATATATGTGTGTGTGTGTGTGTGTCAGAGTAAGTTATGCAAATCAGTGTTTTAATGATATAATGACGCTAAAATATTCAGTAGATATGCATATACTCGTTAATCGAGCAGAAATATCTGTAACGTATTAAAATATGAACTAGAACAACTGATGAGTCAAAACACTTTTTAAACTAATTTTAAATTAAATTGTACATATATGTCTGAAAAAGAATTTTGAATATTTCATCGAGAAATTATCGGAAGAATGTAGTTAAGTGTTTGTCACTTGCGCATAAGACATGCCGACAGGTCGACAAATATCAATCACAAAAAGTGTGTTGTCAACATCGATTAGATGCCCATTTCTTGTGCTTTTATGCCCTTGCATGACTGTGCTTGTGATTTCAAAGCGCTTTGGTTCCTCGTAAATATATTTCCTCTATTTTAATCGGTCACTAGTATCATTCTCCGAATTACCTTGATTGCTTTTAAAAGCTGTAAGTGCCTTGTCAATTGAATCCTTTAAACGCGCTTTTGATTTATGTTCTGGTCTTTTAACTGCCTTTACCTGTTCGTACAGTAATAGTTTTGTTACGTTCTTATCATCCTCTCAAATCAAATGAACAGTCCAGTGTAGCATGTACTTATAGATTTCGGTTTCAATGCTGGACATGCAAGCGAGCTTCCAAAATTACGCTTTTAGTATCTTTGACATGCAATGAAATTTGAGGAGAACACGTAAGTAGACTGGATGGAATTTATCCAGTGCTCTGATATATTGTTGATATGTTATGTAGGTTTCACAAAAATGAAGAAGACAAATGCATTACACCGTAAATATGGTATGTAGAGTATCTCTGCGATACCCTGTCAGGTGTCTTGATTAATTTTAATCAGCATTTTGATATGCCAATTATTATCATCTTCAGACCTACTGGAAAATTCTCAGCTCCAAATAATTTTTTTCCTTCTGAGCCTAATAAACCATTTACAAAACATTTGGTTGGTTGATTTTGATTACAAACTTCTATGTGTTATTTAATGTCGGAATCTAAATAATTGGAACACAATTTTATGTCTCTAACTACAGATAAAATATATCTTTGGTCACTTTGCTATAAATTGTATTGTTGTTCATTCTACTACAAATAAGTGTTGTTGGTAATTTTACTGTGTGTCCCTCAGTGCTCTATCCTAGGCCCGACGCTCTTCCATATTTTCATAAATGACCTCCTAGACGAGATCAAGAGCCAAGTAGGCATGTACGCAGATGACACCACAATTTTCTTCCACATCAGTAAGAAACCCTTCGTGGCGAACAAACATAATCTCGCTGCTGATCTTGAGATTGATCTACATTCAGTGGTGAATTGGGGTAAGAAATGGCTTGTAAATTTCAATGCGTTTAAGACCAAGCTGCTGTCTATCAATCATCACAGGCAACCTCTCCTGCCTCCAATAAGCATGGACCAAGCGAGTCTCCCTGAGAGCAGTACACTGTGCCTCCTTGGCCTTACCCTCTCTTTTGATCTCAAGTGGAACCACTACATTGAGTCAATAGCTAAATTCACTGCTAGGAATGTTGGGTCACTGTGTCGGGCCAGGATGTTTTTCCCGCCTGAAACCATCCTGCATATATACAAATCAACCATTCGTCTGTGCATGGAGTACTGCTGCCATATATGGTCAGGCGCCCTCGCTGTTCATCTCAGTGTTATTGACAGGCTGCAAAAGAGAATCAGTAATGTGAGAGGTACCGACTTATCGGCTCGACTCCAGCCACTTTTCCACCGACGGGATATGGCTTCCTTTGTCTGTTCTATAAATACTTTCATGGATTCTGCTTCAACGAACTTAAATCACTGGTGCCTCGGCAACAGGTGTTTACTCGTGCAACCAGTCTCATCCATTCACAATTAGATCAACCAAATACAGACGACAATTCTACCCTGTAGCTTCTTTTCTAGCACTTCTCGCCTGTGGAACTCGTTTCCATATTCTTGCTTTCCTGATGGCTACAACCTCCAGGAATTCAAATGCAAGGTCAATACTCATCTTTTAACCACTTGACTCTAGTTCTTTCTTTAGCACCCTGGATAACCTTTCCTTCCTCTCCAACTTTGCAACTGTCATAACACCTGTATTACCATCCTTCTCTTGCTCCTTTCTAACTAGTTTGTTTTTCTCTTCACCCTCTTCTATCTAATCTTTTTACTCTTATGTAGCCCATGCACATCAGTGGCGTTACCGCCTTGCTCGGGGTGATATAATTTTTAAAAAAATTTAGCAAATTTTATCATAAAAATATATTGCTGGTATTTTTACGATAAAAGTGTATTTTTATAAATTCACAATGTTTTGTTTTAATTTGGGAGATCGCTATTTGCGTACAGAAAAGACCCTAACAGGTGCTATCACCTAAGGTTAGGATAGCCCCAGAAACAAATGACTTCACGCTATTCATAGCTTCGAATCTCTTGATCATAGGCCTTGTTCCTGGTTGTAATTTGTTCTCATATCCAGGACTTTTTACCAACAGTACTACTCGTAGCTATGGCACCATATCTATAAACGGTAAATATTTTTGTACCCCGTTTTTATACCCCTGGAATTAAAAAAAAACAAAAAACACCGAAATACAAAAATGCATCTCCTTTTCCTCCATTTTCCCTTTTAATGTAAGAACATTTGAAACTGATAATCCATAGACAAATCTCATAGAAAGACATACTGAAATGTCACGTTCCACTAAAATTTTTCGCTTCTCATAATGGTTATTTCCTCAAGGAAGCTCATTGTCTTGAAGGTCTATTAAGACTGAAATTCATCCCGGATCACAAGAGAAAGTTATTCATCCGATCCATCTCTGAAGTCGATGGAAAAATGGTCGGTTTTCTGTGCAAAAGCTTTGTTTCACAAAAGTCTTTGTACTATCTTTGATATCATTCTTTGACGGATTGTTAACTTCTTATAAAGGACAGAATTGATTCGAAATGTTTCCAAGATACGGAAATCTGCCCGCATCTTTTAGCTTAATGTTATCACTGAAGATTACTCGCTCTTTATATAAATATTTGTTACAGGTTGATGCATATCACTAAGGTCGTGTCTAAGTTTATCAGAAGCTAGAAATCACAGTCGCAATCGTTTTAGTATGATTGCTTACTGTTGATTACTCTGTGAGTGACCCAATCACAGTCATCAAAGAGTGTTTTTTGTTTTTGACAGCAAATCGCCAGAAGTGAATAAATTATGTATTGTCATGTATTGCATATAAGTTCGATGTATGCAATTGTTAAATGCATTTGTTAAACAGCAGATAAATATACAGAAAAGAATGCCGATCCAAGATACACTGATATTTATATAAGTATATCGCATGAGTTTCAGCATATATATATATATATATATATATATATACACACACACACACACACACACACACACACATATATATATATATATATATATATATATATATATATATATTGAGCACTCTGGAAGAATGGTAGACTTCGAAAACAGTAGCTACTCTGGCATGTACGCATCGCTCACTCAGTAATGGATTAGAGCACTCTGGCTATTGGGCGTGTATAATGACAACATACACGCTAAAAAGTCTGCCTTCTTCTACCGAACGCCCATAGCCCAGAGGTGGAATCGGCGTCTGCCGCCAATTCAGTCGGGTTTCAATCCTGGGTTAAAAGCAATCGGAGTCTAACCGTACTGATGAGCTGTGTTACAGCGAAACAGATCTGTCTGCGGATGACTAATATATATATATATATATATATATATATATATATATATATATATATATATATAACCTTATCAAAAGCATTGATAATAAATTGTTTTGGAGGTGAGAGGCTTGTAATAGATTATTTACAAACAAATTCAAAAGATATGGGCTACAAAAACATATTAGCTCAATATACCATATAAATAAATAATTATTTAATTAATATACATGCCAGCTTTCGGTCACATTTATTTGAAACACCAGCTATCGTAGAATCCCTGACGTTAGGCACCACCAAGCCCGGTCAGTATCTAGAGTGTGGGGTGGCCAAACCGCAGTTCGCGAGCCACATGCGACTCTTTGGCTTTTAATATGTGGCTCGTGGAAATATGTTAGTTGAGTTTCATTTTTTATCACAGTTAATGCAAAAATTAAATAAGAAAATAATCATGCTTTATAATTATTTACTGGGTATGAATTGAGACCCCATGAAATTAAAACGTAAGTATGTAACGAAAACGTATGTGTAAACTTTGTTCATGTCTTGCAGCTCTGAAACATCTGAACTTTATTGGATGTGGCTCTTAGATTAAGCAAATTTGGATACTCCGAATCTTGAGAATACCAGGATCTATAAGCGTTGATGTGTGGGTGGTGTCATGAATAACGGCTCAGACGACTGAGTTTCAATTCCAGTCAGGTTTATTTCATTGATTTAGGCGCAAATACCCTTAAGATTTTTCGAAAGCTTCTCCACTCCAGCTGTAGTTTAATTAATAAAACTTATATCACTAAATCATTATGATCTAAAAAAATTCTACTATCTAGAAATAGTTTTTGGCTATAAATAACATACAAAAAAGTTGATAAACTATATGAAAATATATGAATAAACCAATAATAACACCTGTTAACGTTACACTTCATTTCCGACATCCTTCGATTATAATACGCGAAAGATTATCCGTATGAACGGATTTTATTAAAAATAAGCAGACACAATGCTTGCAATTTATTTAATCTGACACACAAGCACACACACGCACACACACATACACATTTATTCGGTTCAGGCGGCATTAGGAAAATTCGTCTTTCGAATAAACGTGGGCGTATGATTAGTACGATTAAGCACATTAAGGGACGCCCCCTCTACACTCAAAAAATTGATTTAATTCCCTCAAGAGGGAAGAATATTTACTGAGTGAGAAACGTCGCTAGTTTGTTACAAGCCCCATAAAGCATTAGATTGACTAACAGATGGTTAGATGTGGCACAAGGCTGAAAGTACAGAACGTCTAATCAGGATCTAACTCACTACTTAGTACGAGACAAAATTACTAACCATTACACCACGTTGAAGTGCTCATATAGATACATATAAATTGATATATATATATATATATATATATATATATATATATATATATCTTAGCTATTGGGCGTATATAATGATAATATACACGCTAAATAGTCTGTCTCCTTCTACCGAGCGCTCATAGCTCAGAGGTAGAATCGCCGACTGACGCTAGTTCGGTCGGGTTTCAATCCTGGATAAAAAGCAATCGGATGTCTCACCGTACTGATGAGCTGTGATACAGCGAAACAGATCTGTCTGCGGATGACTATACATATATATATATATATATATATATATATATATATATATATATTAGCTATTGGGCGTATATAATGATAATATACACACTAAAGAGTCTGCCTTCTTCTACCGAGCGCTCATAGCTCAGAGGTAGAATCGCCGACTGACGCCAGTTCGGTCGGGTTTCAATCCTGGATAAAAAGCAATCGGATGTCTCACGGTACTGATGAGCTGTGATACAGCGAAACAGATCTGTCTGGGGATGACTATACATATATATATATATATATATCCTGCGATATGTTATTCTCAGAATCCTTGGTTAGATCCACGTTTCTTTTGCCTCAGATGTTTTCTTTATCAGTGAGGAGGTCGTCTTGCATTTACAGCAATAGACTCTTTTCTTTGTTCCTAATGTAATTTTCATGATTCCTGATCTTTCACGATTCCATCGATGTTACATTTACACTCCTCTTGTAGATATTTGAATTTTTGTGCTTACTCGGTATCTCCAGTTTGTAATTTGCTTACCGAGCTGGTTCTCTTGCTGAAGACAATTTATACCGGAAAATGGTATAAGGTGAGAGGTTATTCAGTCATTTACTACCTCTTTGATGATGCACGAAAGCAGTCAGTTAAGTGCCATACGTGATACACGCATTAGGTGGTCATGTCTCGAAAGAGACTGGCCAGAACATTATCCCGCAGTATGTTGCCATTGCTTTCTGCGGTAGACTGGTTGCCAGCCAAGGCTATAGAACCCAATCTGTCATATTATTTAACCGGAGTGAAGAGACGGATTAATACCTTTCCCAAGGGTATTTGTGAGTAAGTGAATGCGAGGAATTTAACTGGAATTCTAACTCGGCTTCCCATCTCGTTCCGAACCGTTATCCACTGCACCAAAACGCACAACTCACAAAAGCAGACTTGTGCGAATAATGTCGTTATTTAACAGTTTTTAGTTAGTGTCACCACTTGAGATTCTCTTACTTATAATGTGTCTTTTAGGCCGAAGAGAACTCCGTAGTCCTACCTCTACACCATGAATGTGGGTATCCTTTAGATACCCTGGTAAGGGTGGAAACTACCCGTAAGGTAGTGACGAGTACGGTGCAGAAGCAAATGACCAGCGCTATAGAAAGACAAGTGACTACAGACTAGACTGGTTAAACTCCTTCTTCATGTGCCGTGTACCCTAAAGGGATTAAAGATTTGTAGGCTATCATGGATTTCCACTTGGCTCTGTCTCTTGTCGCTCTCAAATTTTCTCTTGGTATCTCCTCTAAGCCCCGCTCCGTCAACCACCTGCTCAAACTTAACAAGTACGTCTCGCGCTGTTTTCCCCTGTCTCTTCTTCCATTTATCCGACCTGTGAGTATCAAGTTCTCCAGGCCTTTCTTTCTCATTATGTGTCCCAGGAACCTTTTTGTCTCTTCCTGATATTTATTAACAGTTTTCTTCTCGTTTGCATCCTCTTTAATACCTCATCGTTGCACACGTGCTGTGTCAATGGTATCCTCAGCATCCTTCTGTAAAATTACGTTTCTGCTGCATCAAGCCTCTCCTTCATCATTGATGAGATCATCGAGCATCTGGCAAGCCGCAACACCCACCGTTAGGAGAAGGAAATCTAGTTAAAAACCCGGATAGATAAAACTCGTTAGCGTGGAGACATGTGGTCGTCTAAGGGAAGCAAAATCTCCGACAGAAAACAAACTCTTATTCAGAGTACACTGATTACGTGTATTGCCAGTCACCCCAATTTGTAGCTGAGTTCGATTAGAGAAGCTTCAAAAGCGGATTTCTGTACCACGAGGCACCAGACAAACATACATACAGACAGACAGATAGATAGATTGATAGATAAATAGATAAACGCTGAACGCTATTCGCTACAATGTAAGTTTCAAATACCACGAACAATTTATAATTAAGTAGCCAGTACTGATAAGAAGCCATAATTATGGAGTATCTGTCTAGGGACAAAGTAACGGCTTCATGGACAATTAGGTTGATCCGTTAACAACTGGTAGACTGATGGATATTTCTATTCATTTTATTTCATAATAAATGGATTTTGTTTTCTTGTAAACAAAGATATATTTAGTGAGCGGTTGTAATCTAGTTAAAAAGAAATCAAGTGTAAAATGAAATTGCTGATGCTTATTAACCATTTTATTGTGGGTGGTGACCTTAGTTCGAGTACATATAAAAAAAGCATTATTAAGCACTCACAAAGAACATAAGCAAACACACAAATACTCACTAACACACATAATCACACTCATCAAATACACGCAAAGCACATACATATTATAAACACTCAGAAAGAACATAAACAAACACACAAATACTCACATTCATCAAATACACGCAAAACACACACACATTATTAAACACTCACAAAGAACATAAACAAATACACAAATACTCACCAACACACATAATCACACTCATCAAATACACGCAAAACACACACATACACAATAAGAAACAAAATACACTGGCAATGTGTACAAAATGCATACACAGACGCAGACAAGCGCACAGGCAAATACGCAAATAAGAAACAACACACAAACAAGTCGACACAGAAATTAACAAAAGCATATACACACAAACACTTACAACACACACACACACACATTTATATATATATATATTTGCTGGGACACACTGTATTACACACAAACGTAGCTACAGTCGTATGTAAGTACAAATACACAAGCACCTTTACATTCGCATATAAGTAAAAGTAGACACAGAGCTGCAATCGCACATGAGTACATATACACGCACACGACCGCACACAAAAGACATAAATACACATACACTTAAGCACGCACAAGAATTGATTGACTCGTATTTTTTACAGCTTATTTAATGCCAGATAATATTTTGGGTTTTTAAGATATTTTTAGATAATAATATTTTACTGATACAAGTCAGTTAAGTGCCTTACGTGATACACGCTTTGGATGATCATGTCTCGAAAGAGACATGTCTGACTGGGCAGAAGATTATACCGCAGTAGGTTGCCATTGCTTTTTGCAGTAGACTGGTTGCCAGCCAAGGTAAGTCAAGGTCCTATTACCTAACCCATAACTGGAAGGAAGAGACGGATTAATACCTTTCCCAAGGGTATTTGTACGTAAGTGAATACAACGAATTCAACAGGAATTCGAACTCGGCTCTCCGATTTGTCATGCCGTGTTGATATCCATTGCACTACAACGCACATTTAGTTTTCTCAAATGACTAGATCTAATATCTTTTTCGAACTAATTAATAAAATTTTTAAAAAAATCTACTTCTCGAAAAAAGAAAAGAAAAATACCCCTAAAAAACAACTC
This sequence comes from Ascarosepion bandense, assembly GCA_037127315.1. Lineage (NCBI taxonomy): Eukaryota > Metazoa > Mollusca > Cephalopoda > Sepiida > Sepiidae > Ascarosepion > Ascarosepion bandense. The sequence continues at coordinate 913,451 of JBBBDQ010000217.1, forward strand.
AATATATACAGACTGTTTTTCAGCACACCCAGGCCGCTATCGGATGTGACAAAATTCTAAAGGTTTAAAGTGGGTTTAACAACAATACAGTGGAAAAATTATCGAAGCCACACTGGTTCTGAAGAAGCCCTAGGTACCGGGCAATAAAACCCAGCCCCCTCCCGAGTCTGTATCCACTGCACCACAATGCACATCCTTACTGATACAAGTAAGTCTTACTAATTAATCAATAGCTGGTAGGTGAAGAGTTCAACTCATACTTTTTCTTTTTTGTGCGTAGGTGAATATGACGACTAGAACTGTGACTCGGTTGTCAGGTTCCCAATTACGAGCCGTTATCAATTACAACATCCGTACATTCTTGCTCACAGCACATGGTTACCTATCTAGGTATGGCCAGACTCGACGGTGCTTAACTTCAGTGATCGAACGAGAACCGGTGTTTCAACCTGACATGACCGTAAGCCTCTCAAAGAAGGAACTCATCTTCACAGAAAAAAGTAACATGTGCATACGCACACAGAAACAGAAAAACACGGCTGATTTTTTTTTTCATGCGTACAAAAGGCCCATTCACAGGAGAAAAAGGAGACATCTTCATTTAAATTTCAAGAAAATTTGAATATTAATTTCAATAGAGCAGGAAAGGAATTGCGCCTGAGAGAAGAAATATATATATATATTGTTAAATATAACAAACAATGAATGTTTATTATGTTCAATCATGAGTCGTTCTAAGCATTGTATTTTGGCTTGAATTTCAGGTGAAACTAAAGACAAAAATTGTCCAACATTTGGATATTTTTTTATTATGCTGGTTCTTTTCTTGGTGTTGGGATCACTTAACGCTGCGGCATCATGTAACTGAAATTTAGTGTATTGAGGCAGAATCTTCTAAACACACACACACACACACATACACATATGTATATATTCTTCTACCGAGCGCCCATAGCTCTGAGGTAGAATCGCCAACTGACGCCAATTCGGTCGGGTTTCAATCCTGGGTTAAAAGCAATCGGACTCTAACCGTGCTGATGAGCTGTGATACAGCGAAACAGATCTGTCTGCGAATGACTATATATATATATATATGAATTAATAGGGCACTTTTAAAGAGGAAACACGTGACAAAAGCTTTTATTACTGGTAGTAAAGTTTAATATATATATATATTGTCATCCGCAGACAGATCTGTTTCGCCGTATCACAGCTCATCAGTACGGTTAGACTCCTATTGCTTTTTTTTTTTTTTTTTTTTTTACCCAGGATTGAAACCCGACCAAAATGGCATCAGTCGGCGACTCTACCCCTGGGCTATGGGCGTTCGGTGGAAGTAAGCAGACAGACTTTTTAGCGCATATCATTATACGCGCCCAATAGCTAGCGCGATCTAATTCATTTCACTGAATGAGCGATGCGTACATGCCAGTGTAGTTACTGTTTATCAAAGTCTACTATTTTCCCAGAGTGCTCAATCAGAGTGCTCAATCAGAGTGTGAGATAAACGGTTTTTATTAGAATAGAAAGGATAATACGAGTATAAATAATATTTACGTGAAAAACTTTCGACTGATAAATACAGTGTGTGGGTAACGCTTATTTATCTATTATCTTTAATTGAACAAAAAATAAATAACAGAAGTTATTTATAAGTATTATAACATCAAAAGAAGATTTTAATGGTGATTTTCGAAGAGTAGTTTTTACAAGAACAACAAACTAGAAAATACCCGTCTCTATTGTTTTTCTCCAAACCAAAAATACTTTGAAGAAATCGTAAAATACATTCATGAATATTGTGGATCATTGCGAGAGATGCACGCACAAACAATAACACTGTAAATCTTTTGGGGGACCCAGTGAGGAAGTCTTAAATGATTTAGCGAGACAAGATTGCTCGCCCTTCACACCCCGTTGAAGTGACCAAAGTTGGTTTTATAAGACGCAGCTTAGATGTGACCCATAGCCAAAAGTTTGGTTTAGACAGTGAGGATCGAACGCACTAATCAATTGTAATAGTTCTAAAAAAACTAGCTCGTTAACCATTGCAATACGTTGTGGCGTCGATTAGCAAGTTATTTAAAATGTATAGAATAGTCTTCCCTTCGTGTTGAATTCAACGCTGAAACCTATCAGCAAAACTTCAACAAAATATTTGACTCATTTCTATATTAATTTAAAAAAAATCTATCAGAAATTGCTTGTTTTAATTCCGTACTTACTTCAGCACAACCCGCAAGAAAAGGTTCAGTGGTATTAGATTTGATGATCGTGATGTCTCAATTCCTCCACCTCTTTCTTTCTATCAAATCAGCTCGATAAAAAGTGCGTTACTTTCGCCGCACCACGAATATATTTTCAAAAGTTTGAAGATGTTGGCTGGCGAAAATAAACTTCCATATTTTCCATATCTAACTGCTTTTTAGTTATTCCATAGAATCATCTTGATCGACGAGTTCTTACAATGACAACGAACTAAAAAAATGTTGTTACCCTCCAAACTAAATGTATTTTTACGAAATCGTAAAATACATTCATGAGGATTATGACTCATTAGCAAAAACAACGTACACACGCATGCGCACGTTTATCTGTCTTATTAAGTAAATGTAGTTGTTAAAGTTTAATACTAATATTAATATTAATATTAATAAAGTTTAATACTAATAGGCAATGTAAGAAAGGTTTTGAAACAGTGCCTCGAGATTCAATCCTGCAGTAACTCAGAATTCACATCTAAAGTAGAGGCCAATGAAACGTTTAATTACTGATTTTTTTTTTTTTTTGCTAATGAATTATACAATGACAAAGACCATAATTCAAGGTGAATTTGTTGATCTTCTGTTGAGCTTTTTTCACTTTATTAGAAAATTTATCAGAAATCGTTCTTCTTCTTTTATGTGCCCTGTCCTTTCAGGACGTAGGCGATCATGACTTTCCACGTCTTCCTATCACTGGTGACTCTTAGCATACTTTCTCCCGTTACACCACGCAACCCTCGTTCCGTCATCCACCTGATCATGTCCTTCAAATATGTTATCCGCTGCTTTCCTCTGTCTCTTTCCCCCTCTATCTGGCCTGCTAGTATCAGGTTCTCCAAACCCTCTTTCCTCATTACATGTCCCAGGAACTTTAACTGTCTCTTCCTGATTCTCAGTATTAATTTCCTTTTAGTTTTTTATCCTTTCCAAAACCTCATCATTGCTCACATGCTCGGACCATGATATCCGCAGCATCTTTCTGTAGAACCACATTTCAGCTGCTTCAAGTTTTTCCTTCATCTTCGAAGATATTGTCCAACATTCACTTCCCTATTGAAGAACAGACATCACATAGCAATCCAGTACTCTCTTCCTTGTTTCTAACGAAAATGACCTGTTTCTTAATACTTTACTCAATTTCTGGAATGCTTCATTCGCCATGCCAATTCGCCTTCGGATCTCTGTGTCGCACTTTCCGTCTTCTGTTAGAACACTTCCCAGGTATTTAAATTTTTGTACCTGCTTGATTTTATTATCCCCATCCTGTATTTGGCATTTTGGGCTGCTCTTTTAGCTGCAATTCAGCAATTGTTTTCGGTTCTATCTTGTAAAAAAAATCTTACAGTACACGTTATAAAAAAATGTTTGTTGGTTCATTCTGATGATTGTAATGGCCACTCAATTGTTCCACGTCATTCTATTCATCTCAGCTCGACCCCCCCCCCCCCGCAAAAAAAGCAAAGAATCCAAAACGGCGTTACTTTTGCTGCACCCTGTTTATACACCGAGGATGTCATATGATAATCTCATCGATAAATACGCTAATCACTGTACACTGAGAGATTCTCACTTTAATTTGGGAATATAATTTTTTTTCTTATTTGGAATACTTAGGCACACTGAGGAGGAACATGGGCGTATATTTCAAAGATTAATGGAAAATTAGCGTGGGATCGTTCCGAGGAGAGTGCCTTGTACAAGTAGGGTGTCTTTAAAGTGGAAGCATGGTAGTGACTTTTTGCATTTTCATTAGAATTTATGTTCTGAGTGCATGCATAAACAGACGGACAACGACGATTTGGGAAGATAAAGAGGTTATATTTTATTTCGATTTTTACTTATTAATTATTTAACACGGAGAGCAAATATTGTGAAAGTGTTAAGTGGTTCAAATAAATCCCGATGTTAATATACAATGATACGATTTTTTTCGGTAAAACATTATCTATCTATCTATCTATCTATCTATCTATCTATCTATCTATCTATCTATCTATCTATCTATCTATCTATCTCATTCTGTTTACATCTATTTATTCTTAAGAAATATATGTTAATATATGCGAAATATATTTTTAATATTTTTATATATATAAAATATATTTTATATAATTTTTATTAATATATATATATATATATATATATATATATATATATTTTATATGTAAAGTTTATTATTAAACAAATATAATATATATAGAACATATTTTATATGCATTTATAAATATTATGCCTCCAATATATACACTGCGTGCCAAATTATAATCGAGATAACTTTTTTCTAATATTTAAAAAACCGTCCAATCAATTCATACAAAATTTTCACACAATGTTGGCAACACTAATCTGCGCAATCACTTAAATTTTCGTACTGATCTGCGCAATGTAAACAAACTGGCGCCATATTTGTTATCAGCACGGTGATTTGACTGTATATATATATATATATATATATATATATATATATATATATATATATATATATAGGATGCGATGGCTAAATTGTTGACATTCGATATTGTTAATTTTGGACATGCAAGTTGTTTTGGTTCGATCTTGTGAACAAAAGACTGCAAAGTAAAAAAGGTTCAGCCGTCTGTGAGAAAAAGATCATAATGACACAATTCACTACGCCAGAAATTTGAAAACAGGATGCTTTAATTTTTAGCATTCGCACCAGAAGCTATAATACGAACATTTCAGAGTATTTGGGTGTCTATCTGAGGAGAGGGCAAAGGATTTGGAAAGCGTTGGATGATATATCCATTCAACTTCATGGTTTTAGAGTGATCACTAGTGATGACGATGTTATGCATTCGTTTATTTTTCTTACAAAGCCTCAGATTAAACACGGAGGCCTACATCAAGTGCCTTGAGAAGGTAGTGCTGTTCTGGTTCAAGAGGGCGGTTGTTGGAAGACCGTAAGTCTAGAAAGAGGACTCTGCACCATGCCACACAAGCAGGAGAACTCAGTCATGGCTGTCAGATAGTTTCTGTGATCACGTCGCCCTTTACATTTTGCCATCTAACTTCCCAGACTGCAAACCCCTTGATTATTATGTGTGGGACACAGTTGAGTGAGATACAAACAAAACACTTTTTAACTCCAAAGATGAACCGAAGGCAAGGATTATGGCAGTCTCACCAACATGAAGAAGGTAAGCGTCCAGAAGAGTTGCACGCGATTCAGAAATCGTTTGAAAGCCATGTTTGAAGCTAACGCCAATTTTATTGTATAAATTTACTCTTTAATATTTCAATATATTTTTAATGTCATTTTGGTAAATATATTTGTTAAAATATGATGTTAGTGTTATTTTCATTTTTGTGTAATTTGTATGATTTATCTATAGCACCTTATTGCCTTCATCGATACAACCATTATTATTATTATTATTTCGAAGAATAAGTCATAAATCTCAGTAATGTTTTTCATCATTCAATTCAATTTGTGGTTTGTAAGTGTAGTCATTCACCTTCAAGAATATAAACGAATTCATCTCAAATGAAGTTGTTTGCCTTGTTCTTTGATTGAATTTATTTACCGAGTGCAATAATTATAGCAAACACTTTTGAGAATTGAACTGAATTTATCAGCAAAACTAGTACAACCAATAAAACAAAGGATGAAGACAAGTGCCCAAAATTATGAAGATTCATACAAGAGTACAAAGTAAATTGCCTCATCTCATACTTTCTCTGATTCTAGGTTTAATATATGAAATATATCGCTCTGTATATTCTAGAAATCTTATTAGAAAAATATGCACTCTTCGGTATATTTTTATAACAAGATTTCTCGAATATTCAAACCAGTAGATTTCATATTAACACACACACACACACACACACACACACACATCTATCTATCTATCTATATATATATGCAGTCATCCGCAGACAGGTCTGTTTCGTTGTATCACAGCCCATTAGTACGGTCAGACTCTGATTGCTTTATCCCAGGATTGAAACCCGACCGAATTGGCGGCAGTCGGCGATTCTACCTCTGGGCTATGGGCGTTCGGTAGAAGGAGGCAGAGTTTTTAGCGTGTATATTGTCATTATACCCGCCCAATAGCCAGAGTGCTCTAATCCATTACTGAATGAGCGATGCGTACATGCCAGAGTAGCTACTGTTTTTCAAAGTCTACCATTCTTCCAGATTGCTCAATCAGGATGTGAGAGCGTAAATAGTCATCCGCAGACAGATCTGTTTCGCTGTATCACAGCTCATCAGTACGGTTAGACTGCAATTGCTTTTAACCCTGGATTGAAACCCGACCGAATATGTATATATATATATATAATGAATCCACCTCTTCTTCCCCAGCTATGGTTTAATTATTAAGACTTGTATCCCTAGGGCATTATTATCTCAAAAATTAAAATAGAATTGCATACAAAATAATTACATTTTGATAAGAAATAACCCACACCGGTGTTGATATGCCGCTAAACAAAAACAACTAATCAACTGATTGACCGACTTAAGAGTTTGATGTCGGAATGTTCATCAAATAGATTTATATAAATGTATATATATTTCTCTTATTTTATTTATTTTTTATTGTTTTTCTAGAGTGGCATTTTTCCTAAATTTGCCTTCAGACCATAGGCGACCAGGTGAAGATAGAGCAAAATATCGAATAATATGATCCGCTAGATCATGATATATATATATATATATATATATATAAACATGCAGTGTAGATATAGAAGAATTCAAAAGAGTATTCTGTACATAAATTGGTAGAATAACTCTCAAGGAGAGCTCTAAATATATATGTATATAAATACATATAGAGCAAATATATGTAAAAATGGAGAGGAATACATTTTCCATTGTTAAGTGGAACTGTAGGCCTATTTCAGGCGAACCATCATCAGCTTCCGTCTTTATTGTACAGAAGACAAATAGACCCTCCAAAGGAAAACAAAAAATCAAAAAACAAAAACAAAACAAAACAAACAAACAAAAAAAACAGAATTTCTGTTTTTGTGTGTTTTTTTTGTCTTTATTTGTGAATTTTATTCGTGTAAAATCTTCTGCAGCCTTTTCACGTGTGTGCCTTTGTCAAACATAATCGATATTAGTAGTGATTTGTTATATCGTAGTCATATGACTCCTCCAACATTATCCAAAAATGTTTTTTGTTGAATTCAGTAAATTTGCCACCATGTCTGTCGATTTCAGTTTTGATAATATCATATATCGTCAGATTAATGATGAGGCGAGGAGTTTCACTTTGGGCTCTGTTTTGGCTAATATATTTGGGGGCTTTCATGGGAAGAGCTCACTTTTAAGTTTTTCCAGGCCCCATTGTTTACTTCCGTTTAGTTGATAACACTTTTTGTGTTTTCAACAATGAATCGGAGGTTGACCAATTCTTCTTTCTATTCAATGGTGTTCATCCGGCCCTTAAATTTACGGTAGATAAGGAGGTCAATTGTTCTTTGCCCTTCTTAGATGTTCTGGTTTATCCTCTTTTATTACTTCATTTTATAGAAAGCCTACCTTTACGGGTCTTTATAACCATTTGGATTCTTTTTGTTCTAAACAATAAAAGAATAATTTGATTAAGACTTTGACCCATAGGGCGCTAATAATTTGTTCATATGACACCTTGAAAAATAAAATTAATTTTTTTTTAATCATGTCACCCCAAGCAAGGCATTCCACTGCCACTATAGCGCATGGGGTTACACAGGGCGATAGACGAGTTAGGATGTACATAGGGGGAGAGTTGGAGAGAATGGGAGGGTTAGTGTGTTAGGAAGTGTCTATTGACCTTACATTTAAACTCCTGGAGGTTATAGCCGTCGGGGAAGCAAGCATGCAGAAGGGAATTCCACAGGCGGGAAGTGCGAGAAAAGAAGCTGTTGGAGTAGAAATTTCGGTTACATTTCATCGGTTTCACTGTAAAAGTGTTGGACCTAGTTGCCAATCTAGTATCTCGTGCAAACTTACACCTAGGGGGCACCAGTGATTTAAGTTCTTCAGAGCAGAAGCCATGAAAGTATTTATAGAAGAGGCACAGGGAAGCCATGTCACGCCGGTGAGAGAGTGACTGCAGGCGGTCAGCTAAGTCAGTATCAATCACGTTACAGATTCTTCGCTGTATTTTGTCAAGAAGACCGAGGAGAATAGTAGGGGCACCCGACCAGATGTGGCAACAGTATTCAAAACGCGGGCGGATGGTAGATTTGTATAAGTGCAGTATAGATTCAGGCGCAAAGATTTTCCGGGCCCTGCACAGAGAGCCAATTTTCATAGCAGCTGCTTTAGCAATGGGTAATTAGAATCTTTGTGAACAATGGTTATCCGTCGGACATTGTTCAATCGGCTATTCGTAGAAAGATTGCTGAGTTTAACAAAATGAAACCTGTAATGGTTGGAAAATACCCAGTATATCTCCGAATACCATGGTTGGGTAGGGTTAGTTAAACTTTTGCCAAGCGAATTTCATTAATTTCACGTGTGTGTCATTATGCAGCTTACGTGCGTGTTTTGTTTAAAACTAGATCTGTCTTTCCATCTATGCGTAAAGACGTTCTACCCCCACACAATATTAATTCTTTTTTTTACCATTTCAAATGTAGTTGTGAAGTCGACTACATAAGCAGACCGACGCAACGCTTGGATGTTTGGATTAAACAACATGTTGGTTGATTGTTTTGTTTTTTATGGCATATCAACCTCGGCGGGTCATTTATTGCCAACTAAATTTTCTTTATTTATTGCTGGTAATACCTTTTTCTTTCAACAATTTATTGTTGTTTTTATATAAGTTTTGTGTCTAGTAATACTTTATTCTTTTTCGAGTATCAAGATTCATTGTGATTTGTATTTAACACTTACAGTACCTGGTATTCCCAAGCAATCACCCATCTAAGTACTGACCAGGCTCAACGTTGCTTAACTTCGGTGATCGAATGAGAACCGGTGTATTCAACGTGATATGGCCGTAAGCCTAAACGACTTGTATCTGCTAAAATATTCAATAAGAATTTTTCGTCTGGTGATACCATTTGAAATACATACGGGTTTTCCATTGTGGATCATTTGATAAATAACCGGAGTTGTGCTTCGGATTTTAGCGTGGCCTGGTTTTGGCAAGGATCATATTTGTTGTTCCATCTGAAGGTGATGATGTCGCTGTTTATAAGGTTAAGGCAGCGCTTTCTTTGTAAACTAAGTGAGTGTTTGTTTGGTCATGCTATACCGAGTCTCTAGCATCTTCAGATGTAAAACTTTTTATTAAAATCAAAAAACTTTCTCTTCCGTTCATTCATTTAATCAATAACAGATTTGCTTTTCATAATTTTCCCCTTTTACAGTACTGATGAGAGAGGACGAAACCGGTCGCTTATAAACGCAAAGGATAGCATAAGGAGTTAGGTATTTACTCGAACGTTACAGGGAATGATCATTTTACCTACACTTTAGCAATATGAGAATTTTATTTGAGGTCGGCTGGGATTTTTACGCCCAATATTCTGTCGGAGTTCCAGGTGTGATCGGCGACGATCGAATGTAAGTAGTTTGCTTTTCTTTTCCAGCTTCTTTTATCTTTATTTTCTCTGTTTTATTCAATGTCTTTTTTTTCCTTTTTATTTCTTCAATCACCCAGTCATTCATTCATTCTTTATATATTTATTTTTCTTTCTCTCTTCTATTTTATTTTTATGCATTTCTAAAATTTTTCGCTAAAACAGTTTTCTTTTTTTTTCTTTCTTTTTCCTTCCTTACACTTATTTTCTCTGTTTTATTCAATGTCATTTTTAATAAATTTTCTTCATTCGCTCATTCTGAAATCTATTTTTTTCGGACATTTTTATTCAGCCTTTTTAAAAATTTTGCTTAAATACATATCTTTTTTCTTTCTTTTCCTTTCTTTATTTTTATTCTCTCGGATTTATTCAAAGTCATTTGTGTTTCTTTTTTCTTTTACTTTTTTTGCTCGATCATAAATTTATTCATTCAATCATTCATTTATTCTTTCTTTTTTTTTCTTCTATTTTCTTATTCGGTTATTTTCGTTTCCTTAAGTTTCATTTTTCTCAGTTTCGTTCAAGTATTAACACAGTCTTTTATTGTTTATACCTCATTTAGTTTTTCCAGTTAACTTCTTTGTTCATTTTGTGTACCTTTTCGTCTCCACATTAAGAATGTTGTTTTTGTCAACCTCTCTCGTAATCTTTCATTCTTTCTTTCTTTGAAACATATTGTTGCTATATATTTTTACCTTTCTTTTTATGGCAATATTTATTCTATATACATTCACTTGTTTGCTTTCCTTCTTTTATTACGGTGTTGCGTATTTCTTTGTTTTTTTCTTTTCATCGTTGTTTAAAATCTTTTCATCTTCTATGTCAGCCTCCTCTTCTTCCGGTTTATTTCACACTGTCGTATGATGGTGGGCGTATTTGCAATCTACGCTGCTGATGAAAAATGAATAATTGATCCTTAAATGTGGGTGTAATATATGTATATTTAATTTTCTATGAAGAATAAATAAAATGGGCCCCCTCGTAGGACATGTGGGACTAGAATTTTGCCAGTAAAGACATGGTCTGTACTGATACAAAACGTTTGCGCAAATGTATGCAATTACTTGGGAGAGATAAAATGACACTCAACGTTTGCATGGATTTATATTTATAATTGTCCTCGAACAGAAACGCGGCACCACAATACATGTATAAACTAGCAAAAACATCTTACATTCGTATATATATATATATATATATATATATATATATATATATAGTTTCAGTGCAAATAATTTGTTGCTTTTACTGACAAGGCTCACGCCGACTTCAATGTTTCGTGACAACAAGCTTGAGTGAGGGCATCATTACAGTGTCTTCACGAACCTTTTAGGTCGACGTGAGCCTGGTCAGGTAAAGTGACAAATTCTTTGCGCTAAAATTATAAACGTTCTATTCCCACCCAGATACCGAGCACTTTACTATGATAAAAGCCTGCTTTCCAAAATAACTTTTATCAGTAAAACTACTGAAAAAACAACAATCTTGGTGCCAAATATTACCATAACCCAACACTATATATATATATATATATAGACTTCTACCGGTATATAAATTTTGTAACATATTGGAATTATTAAATTTTTGTTTTCGATCATTGCTGATGATCGAGAATTTTCTTGCCAAAAAACTCTTTACTCCCAACAAAAGGTATTCGAAAGTCAATATTTTTTTTCTTTGAGAAAGTCACCACAATTAAATGGCGACTAAATAAGAAAGAAAAAAATTAATACACAACAATCAAAACAGGAGAATCTTTTACAAGATTTAATACAAAAATCAGGGGTAAAAAAGTGAAACCTCTCACTGAAACAAAGCAAAAAATGGAGGACTTTCAAAAAGCAATACTTGAGATTATAAGAAGAAGTGAAGGAAGCTAAAAATGAAGGAAAATTTATTTGAAGTACAGTTAAAATTAGAGAAAAACAGATAGAAGCACAAAGAATAAATGAAGTGGGACAAATACGACTTCAGGAATTACTATTAAAATTGACTGTTAACTCACAAGAAAAGAATATTAAAAAAGAGGCGACTTTTTTCCAAGACACAGTTTGGAACACAATAGAAACATTTAATTAATTCCTAGAAGACGATAAAAATTTTGGAGACTATTTCAGACCTCATGAAGACGTTTTCAACATAGATTGCCAAAATTGAACGGAAGGGAAAAACACGTTTATTACTCAGGAAATCGGGAACAGAGAAGTACACAAAATTTGTGGACTATATTTTACTGAAAAAAAAATCAAACAAACGATTTGACGTTTGACGCGACAGTTACATGCCTTACCGAGCTCTTCAGTCCAAAGATTTCACTCTTTCACAAAAGGTGGAAATGCCTCAACCTCGTAAAAAGCAAAAATGTGAACTACTCGAGGTTCGCCGCAATTGTTAATAAATATTACTATGATTCTAAATTAGCATAATTGACTCCGGACAGTTTTAAGTGTCTTATCTTTGTACAGGGATTAGTCTCGGCCAAGGACAGCAAAATGCGCAAAAGAATGCTCACAAATCTTCAAAACGAGCCTGGATTAACGCTACAAAAATTGTCAGAAGACTGTCAAAAATGCTTGAGCATCAAAAAAGACTCTAAGGACATCGAAAAATCGGAAGTAGCACACGTACGTAAGTTGAACAAACATTTACGATTTTTACACTCCATGAAAAGAAAATTAATAAAGAAAAAATTACAAGGTATAAGGCGATTAATGACAGAGATCAAATAAAAAAGCCCCCCCCCCCCACCTACATGTTACAGATGTGGTCGATTCCACTGAAATAAAGACGATTTAAATACAAGAACTGTTTAGCTTGTGGAAAACTGGGACATAAGGCATCTCAATGCAGAAATAAAAGACTTACTGGTAGCGTAAGAACTACTAGAATGGACTACGAAGACAAACTAAACGCAAGAAAATACACAGAACTCGAGATTTTAAATAAGAAGGTACAATTACAGTTAGATTCAGGATCGGATCTAACTATAATTAACCTACAAACACGGAGGGAGCTAAATAGACCGACCATGTCGCATACACAGAAAATCTCCAAGTCTGTTACAGGGAAGCGTATCAATTTTGAAAGAGAATTAATTTTAAACGTAAAATTCCATAGAAAAATGAAAAAAATTGAAAATATTTGTAATGAAAGACACAGAAAATTTGGTAGGCACAAACTGGATGCAAAAGTGTAACGTATGGGATTTAACCATTAGTTCATTTTGTAAAAAAATAGATAGCGAGCAGTCAGAAACTACAAAATTAAAAGAACTACATAGTCAATTCCCCGAAGTTTCTCGATCGGTTTGGGACAATGTAATAAATTTGCTGCTAAAATTGAACTAAAGCAAAATGTTCAGACAGTATTCAAGAAAAAGCGAAAAATGCCTTTTGCAACCATAGAAATGTCTGTTTTTGACAAATTCTTCTTCTTCTGTGTGCCCTGTCTCTTCAGGACGTAGGCAATCATGGCTTTCCACGTTTCCCTATCCCTGGTGGCTCTGAGCACGCCTTCTCCTGTTACACCAAGCAATCCTCGTTCGATCATCCACCTGATTAGGTCCTTCAAATATGTTATCCGGTGCTTTCCCCTGCCTCTTTTTCCTTCTATCTGGCCTGTTAGTATCAGGTTCTCCAAGCCCTCTTTCCTCATTGCATGTCCCCAAAACTTTAGCTGTCTCTTCCTGATGCTCAGTATTAATTTTCTTTTTGTTTCCATCATTTCTAATTCTTCATAATTGCTCACATGCTCGATCCATGATATTCGCAGCATCCTTTTGTAGAACCACATTTCCCTTGCTTCAAGTTTTTCCTTCATCTTTGATGATATTGTCCCGCATTCACTGCCATATTGAAGAACGGACAGCACATAGCAATCCAGTACTCTCTTCCTTTTTTCTAGCGAAATTGTTCTGTTTCTTAATACCTTATTCAATTTCTTGAATGCTTCCTTCGCCATGCCAGTTCACCTTCGGATCTCTGTGTCGCACTTTCCGTCTTCTGTTAGAACACTTCCCAGGTATTTAAATTTTTGTACCTGCTTGATTCTAGTATCCCCCACTTGTAATGGCATATTGGGCTGCCCTTTTTACTGATGACCATGCATTCGGTTTTCGTGCAGTTTATTTCTAGTCCTTTTTTGTTACTTTCTTCTGCTACTTTCTGTAGGAAGTCTTGTAGTTTCCTTTCTGTGTCTGCTATCAGCACTATATCATCTGCGTACCTTAGATTGTTTAAATTGTGGCTTTCGATGACAAATCCAGGAATAACTTCTAGGGTCCTAAAAATATTCTCGCTGTACAAGTTGAACAGATCCGGTGAAAAGACACATCCTTGTCTTACGCCCATTTCTATCTTTCTATATCTGCTCAATTCATTACCTGTCCGTATGCAAGCGGTTTGCTGCCAGTAAAGATTCTTGATTACTCTCAAGTCTTTCCCAATTATATCAAGACTGCCGAACATCTCCATCAATTCTTTGTGGCGTATTTTGTCAAACGCCTTCGCATAATCAATAAAGTACAGATATAAGTCCTTCATTTGTATTGCCCTTTCAGAGAGCATCCTAATCATACATATGGCATTCCTTGTTCCAGTGTCTTTAACGAAACCACTCTATTCTTGTCCTGTCTCTGACCTGATTCTGCTTCTCGCTCTATTCATCAAGATTTGGACGATCAGTTTTGTTATATGGCTCATTAAACTGATGGTTGTGTGGAGTTCGCACTCGTTTGCTCCTGGCTTCTTAGGTAGTGATATGAAGATCGACTTGCTGAGGTCATGTGGTATTACCCCACTTTATTACCCAGCAAAAATAAAAATCGGCATACACCTATAGTGTCTTAAAGATCCTTCAAACCAGGCAAACGGGTCTATTTCAGCATGTTCAGGAACAATATTGCATAGTGGGAACCAGGCACGATAATAAGCAGGTTGGGGAATGTTCTGTACACGACCCAAGGCGAAAACTTCACTCACAGGAGTCATATCAATCAGATACAAAAAAGACGGGTAGAGGAGCCAAGCTCGTCACCTTTGGAAAATGAAGACTCGATGGAGGCGATTTTTGAAGCATTTGAAATTCAAAGACCGCAAGTAGCCACGGAGATTATAAGAACATGCAGGAAAAGAAAATTCACAGAACCGCTAATAATAAACCATAACTGAAAAAATATTGACCCCCACCCAAAAAAGCTAGGGAGGTGGGTGTTGTGGGGTTCTTTTTTTCATAAAGATGGACTCGTCCAGAGTTTACTTATACTACTGCTATAGAAGCGAGACGGAAAAATTCCGTGGTATTTCCTTTGACACTGTTAATCTCTCTGCCTCCGGGCGGAGAGTATTAACCCAGTCGTGTCTTCTCCGAAGGGTAGATTCACGACTGGGCAAAATTAGGCAGATATTTTCTCGAGACGGGAGAATACCGCGTTGTCACAGAGAGTTAACCGGAGAATACGAGAGTCCACACACACACACACACACACAGAGAGAGAGAGAGAGAGAGAGAAAGAGAGAGAGATTAGCAGTCAGTACATAGTAGTTCATTGTAGCTCTGTGCCCTCATCAAGAAGATTATTACGCTGTACCCGTCAGCTTCCGACGCCGACATACTCAATATACTACGGATTCACTTTCAGAGACTTGTACATATACTTTTTACTAACCCGTATTCTTGGACTACTAATCCTCATTCAAGTCTATATCTTTATGTTAAGACACTTATTTTCTATCTCAATTACTAGTCGTTGTTCATTTATTTGTGCGGATCCCATTTTCAGGATCCGCAACAATAATAAAAAACTCAGTGGTGTTCTTTCTTACCTTTTTCTAGAATTCTTAGAATTCTAGAATTCTTAGAAATCCGTTTATTTAAACACATCATATTTACTTAGATAAACAGATAATGTCCTTTTATTATATCCAAAGTATTCAAACCTATTAGGCATAATAATAAAACTCAATAAAGTTGAACCTACTATTGAATTAACGCACGAATATGAAATAAACATTTCTCTAACTTTTCTCGACATTTTATTACCGAAAACGATCTAAGTAACTTCTAATTCAATCACATCCGAAAAATAAAATTTGGACTAATCCTAGGATTTTTTCTCAGAGAATTTAGGTTATGAAGTTCTACCGACCTAAATGGAAGAAAGATATATACTGAGAAAAATTTAAAACTTCTCCACTACCCACTTCAGAGACGGTGCCCAGCTGACCCTACTATACGGTGCCCAACTGATCCTACTACACGGTTCCCAACTGATCATATACAGTAAAAAAAAACAAAAAACAAAGCGTATTTGTAAAATTAAAACAGGATATTTCGACATTTTTACCAGTTGCACACACACACATACACACACACACATACACACACACACACACACACACACACACACATATATATATATATATATATATATGCATGTGTGTTTGTGTGCGTGTGTGTATGAAGGTGTGAAAAATTAATGAACAGAAAATAATTACTTAGACGCAAATAATAAAGCGATTTTAATTAGGAAACTAATTAAAAATGAAAACAAATCATGGCACAAAGAAATGGACTAACAAAAATATCCAAACTATACGAACTCCTTAAATCTATAAAACAGGCATCACAGTGCGCCTATTTTGTATATATATATAAAATTAAATAAAATGGCGATGAAAAATGTTTGTTGTTAGTATAGATATATATTAGTGCTTATATATATATATATATATATATATATATATATATATATATATATCAAGGAAATGTAATTAAACAATTCATTTCCTAGCACTACGAAAGTTTAATAAGTTACATGTTACTTCATGACGTTGGCATTCATTGTTCTCCACGGATTTCTTTAGGTTTGTAACTTCATGACTTCTTGCGAAATATATTAGAATAATTTGATATAAATTTTAAACAGTAAAGAAATCAAGAACTTTTTACTTCTACACTGGTTGAAATACAAGGCTAGTTATCCAAGTCTACTCTGCGACATAATTCTGAACTGGGAGATAATAAAGTGATTAATGCCATTCCCAGTTATGTCATCAGTTGAGCCTGACCCTTCGATTTTACTTAGCAAGCTGATAACATCATTTATGGCAACAGCCCATCTAATATATATATATATAACCATTTCGTTAATCTTCGGGATTTTACGTAACATATTTTTTTTTTAATCGTGTCACCCCAAGCAAGGCATTCCACTGCCACTATAACGCAGGGGGTTACATAGAGGGATTGGGTATAGGAAATGTCAGAAGGAGGTTGATAGACGACTTAGGATGTACATATGGAGAGAGTTGTAGAGAGTGGGTGTGAGTGTGTTAGGAGGTGTCTATGTTTCTGTTTAACGCCACATTAGCCTGTGTGGGTTATTTAATACTGAAATCTAAATATTTTGCATGCAATTCTATTTTATTTTTTGAGATAATGATTGCTTAGTGATTCAAGTATTAATAATTAACCCATATCTAATGGAAAAGAGATGGATTCATACTCAGCACGGAAGAACTTTATTGTACAAACTGCCGATCTGTTGTTAGTCTCTTCAGTCTTGTTTACGGATGAGGTAACGTTTAGAAGAGATGGAATAACAAGTTCAAACAACCAGCATTTGATCGGAATCTCCATATTACAATACAGGCTAGACACCAACAGCAGTTTACGGTTAATGTGTGGGCCGGAATTTTAGGTAGGTCTATATGTTTTTCCAAGAGCTGTTTACAAGGACTTTATTTCGAACACACTTTCAGGCCTGCTAGAGGATGTATCCCTGCTAATACGAAGAGGCATGTTGTTCATACATGATGGCGCTCCTGCAAATTTTAGTCACATTGCTCACGATGCACTGAAAGATGGCTAGGTAGAAGCGGGCCAGTTTCATAGGCCGAACGTTTAGCCGATCTAACAAACTCCTCTGGCCTTTGCGGCCACCCAAAAATTTGTCTTGTAGCAGACATTGATAATAGAGAAATATTTTGTCAATGTGTCATGGGGGACTGTAAAACCATTTGACACTGTGTAGGGGTCGATGAAAGAGTCCACCAGGCAATGATCCGACGTGAATATGACTGTGTAGAGACAAGTAGGGAACATTTTAAACTTTTTTTTTATTAGTTGCTGTGTTGAGGTACAACAAAGTTTGCAAAAGTAATTTTATACACCCTGTAGATACAAAATGCGATGGGTAAACTGTCAGGATTTTATATTTTTAATTCCGTGCATGCGCTTTGTTTCTTTTTGATTTGTCGATTGCACAGTATAATAGTTAATGCGAGAAAAATTACACAATGATGCAATTCTCTTCATCAGAAATTCGGAAACACTATGCTGTACTACATGGCATTCGCGTCGCAAGCTCCAGTATAAACATTTCAGTGTTTTCTTTTTTGTATCAATTTAGAGACAATGCAGAGGTTTCGAAAAAAAATTCCATTCATCTTCTTACAGGGCCCGACATTCAACATGGAGGCCTACATCAAGAGCCTTGAGGAGGTAGTTGATGCACAGAGTCAAGAGGGTGGATGTTGGAACACTATATTTGGTAACAGGACTCTGCACCATGCTATATATTCAGGAGAACTATCTTATAGTTGTCAAACAATTTCTGCAACCTCATCAAACCTTATATCTGACCATCTAACTACCCAGAATGCAACCCACCTTGACTATAGTGCGTTGTAGGGGGAGGAGGTGAACGAGATACCAACAGAACTGAAGGAACGAGTTTGGCAGCATTCACCAACTTAAACAAGGTGACCATCCACCCGTTAATAAAGTGTCCCTGCATTTCTCTGTAAATTGGCAGACAAAATGTTTCCGTAGACTTTTGAATTCATTCTGCTGCTACAATCATAAGTTTCACCATGAATAAATAACATGAATTATTCTGCAACAACAAGACAAGACACTGTCTCATCGCTGCCGCATATTATTTCTTTCTCTACACTTTGGCCTTTCCATCACTTTGGTAGAGATTCATTTTGGTTTCATCAGTCCATAAAACATTCTTTCAGAACTTCCTTGAAAACTCCAAGTTGCTTGTTCACCACTGCTGTAGCTTGATATTGAACTCACAAATGGCCCAGCAGATACAGACGTTGGTTAGTTCCTGTGACTTGACCCAAAGAGTTGTGAGTTCAATACCAGGCTACAGCAGTGGTGAACAAGTAACTTACAGGGTTAGAGGGAGATAACTCATGACTTCCAATCGAGCTTTACGCAAGGAATGAGGGCGATATACTCCAGTGATTGTAATAAAGGTTTGGTTCGAAATTCCTAGCACCTGAAGAAGGCCAGAGCGTACAATGGCCGAAACGTCGTACAAATGGCAACAAAGATGAGGACAATAGCCCGAATCATGTAAATACCGTAAATACTACCTCATCTCAGAAATATAGACAAATATGTAAAAGTGTACATCTATCTCTTCTCCTCTAGCTATGGGTTAATTAGTAAGACTTCTAGCACTAAAACTATTGTTATACCCCACCCCAGAAAAAATACTCGGAAAAAATGTAGATCTCTGTATTAAATAAACTACAGAAGTAGTTATGATGCGAAAAAAACAAAAAACAAAAAAAAAAGACAACCCACCAGGTGAGGATCTGTCTTTCGTGGTGTTAATAACTGTACTCGGGCGTGTCTTCTTCCATATTCCATGTATATAAAAGAACACTGAACAGTTGGATATACGCTGGTGTCTCCAATATTGTATCTACAGATACATCTTACCAGACGTCTCTGCACTGTCCAGTGTGGTCAGTAATGGAAATAAAGAAACATTCAGCATTCATTCAGCTGGAAGTCAGTGCTACCTTAGAATGAAATTTATAAATTCTTTCTCTTAAGACAATTCTTCAGGAAAATAGGTTTCTTAGGGGGGCTTCTTTCTTACATTTTTCTTGAAACGTGTGAAACGTGAAAACATTGCTTATGTCTTTATTTTCGCTTCGAGTTTCACATGCTGTCCATTTTAATTGTAGTTACTGGTGAAAATCTTCAAGATACGTGGATCTTATTATTTAGTGTAATTATTTGTTTGCGATTGTGTAGCGGAAAATCTATTCAGTTTAGTTTGGCACAAGGTCGGGAAAGAAAGATGAACAAAAATAAAAGTGGACGAAAGAGAAATAGAAATAATTTGAAAATGACAAAAAAAAAAATCTTAGAAATCCTACGAAAGAAAAAAACGATAGAGTAATAAAAAAGAAATAAGAAAACCACGAATGAATATGGAAAGGAAGAAAAATAATATAAGAAAAATGAAGGAAAACGAAACAAAAATTGGAAAAAAAATTAAACAAAATCGGAGAAAAAGAAAGGGTAGAACTAAAGAAAGTTGAAAAGAAAGGAAAATGAAAAAGTAACAAGGAAAAAAATAAATAAAAATAAATGAATGAATAGAGGACGAGTGGAAGAAAAAATAACAAGAAAGTAAAGAAAAGGAAATGTCAAGTTAATAGAAAGAAAAATGGAAGGAAAAAATAAAAGAAAATGAAAAAATGAAAAAGAAGTAAAATAAAACGAAACGAATGTAGAATTGCTTATAAGCAAACAATTAAGTATGAACGAAAAATACAGAAAATATCTATTATTATTATTATTATTATTATTATTATTATTAGTTTTTTGAAAAAAATAAGGGATTTTTTTTTTTCAGTTATTGGATACGGGAATTACTCTAGCAAGCAGAGCATAAAACCACGGATTTCAAAAGCAAAAATATTTAAAAAAAAAACATTAGTAGGTAAAAAAAAAAAAAAAAAACATCAGAGAAGGTATTTTTATAAGCCATTTTTTTTTAAATGTAAAAATATAGACTAGGCTACCAAAGCTTAACGGAAAGATAAGAGACATTATCAATTTTGTCATATTTTAATACTGTTTACATGACTGGGTTCTTGCGCATGCGTGTATGTGCAAATGCACGCTCTAGTCAAAGCCAAAACAAAGAACTGGTAATGTGAAAAGATAAAGGTTAATAAAAATTGGAGTAAAAAAAGAAGGAAGTTCAGAATTTTCATAATATGCTATCTATCTATCTATCTATCTAGCTAGCTAGCTAGCTAGCTAGCTAGCTAAGTATACTAATTTATCTTATACATAATAATCTATCTGATACATAATCTATCTTATACATAATCTATCTTGAACATATTAATCTGCCTATCTATATTAGACATACTAATCTATCTATCTATCTATCTATCTATCTATCTATCTATCTATCTATCTTAACCCTACTAATCTGCAAGAAGACAGGATGCATTATTGTTAGCAATAGAAAGAGCGCAGAAGGTGAATTATTAATCGGAGATACCAAAATCAAGCAAGTAGTAAAATTTAAATATATGCGAAGTGTTTTAACAGAGGACGGAAAGTGTGACACTGAAATCCGAAGACACATTGGGATAGCCAAAGAGGCTTTCCAAAAGCAAGGGATAGAGAAAAACAGCACCTAACATAATTGATGAGCTTAATTAAATGGATGGCGGGACAGGGTTTAGGAGAAATAACGAAAAATGTTAGGTAATTGTTGAGAGCCATGATCGCCTACGCCCTGAATGGACATAGCAAATAAATAAGAACGAGATGAGATTTCCACAGAATTTGATTTTACAGGAAAAAGATTGTAAAAATATCTTACACATTATTGTTAAATAAGTGTCAAATATTTTATACACACTTAAAATAATGTTTCTTTTATTGCAAATATTGTACTTAATGCGTGTTTCTTTTGTATAAAAATAGCTTTGGGCCTTTTAAGAATTGCAGTGTATAATAGATGACATTTTGTCAGATTATTTAAATGAATATCGTTTAAAACCTGCTTTATTTTTTCGGAGGCGCTTGTTTCCAGATAGAGCGATCATATATATATATATATATATATATATATATATATATATATAGACCTTGTAGATAAAGGAATCAACACTATCAGCGATGTCCATTTCATTCTGACCCTCATCAAGAAATACTGATACCTTTGTCTATACCAGTGGTTCCCAAACTTTTTTCTGTCATTTCTCCCTACACCCAGTTCAACCATCCAGAGTTTCCCCTTCATGTGTATAAGAGAAAAAGCAGTTAAATCACACTGAATTTACTAATTTATTTTTCAAATGTACAAATATACTGATAAACTTATAGTTACAGAGTAAAGTGGATAGAGAGCAGTTAGTAACAACTAAGCATAGCCATAGAGAGCGGTTAGTAACAAATAAAAGGACTTTTGTTTGCAACAGGTGCTCTCTCTCTCTCTCTCTCTCTCTCTCTCTCTCTCTCTCTCTCTCACTCAGACATGAGAAAATCAATCTGAGATTTTTTTTATTTAGTAGGTAGTGTAATTATCACCCTCCACCAGGGGAAAATTTTCCCCAGTCTGGGAATCGCTGGTCTATACCGTCTTTACTCTCTCGCTTTATACAAAATTATTTGTTCCTGAATTTTCGAACATCTCCGTAAGAATTTCTATCTTACTCTTCGGACATCCACGGTAATTTGGTGTATCTAAATTTTAAACATCATTCGTAAACATTTATTTTTTTTATAATTGTTTCACTCCAGGAAAGGCAGTATTGCCACTGGTGCGCAAGGAGCTATATAAGAGGAGAATAGGTAAGAATAGGGTGGGAACATTGACGTGAAGAGAGCTGCGTGAGAGTAGAGTGGACAGGGAGAAGAACAAGATACAGGAGGTGTCTAGGAAAGTGTGCGAGTCAGGGCGATCAGAGATAGCAATTGACGTTGCATATAAATTCTTAGAGATGGTAGATATCAGAGAAGCAAGTATACTGAAGGAAGTTCCACAGGCGGGAAGTGCTAGAAAAGCAGCTGGAGGAGTAGAAGTTGCAGTTACTTTTGATTATTTTCATCGTAAAAGAGTTGGGCCTAGTTGCCAGTCACGAGGGGGGGGCCAAGGGAGCTAAGTTCATCGAAGCAGAAGCCGTGAAAATATTTATAGAAGAGACAGAGGGAAATTATATCATGTAGGTGAGAATTTGTGCCATTTTAAAAAATCATTTCACCCTAAGCAAGGCGGGTCAGCCACTAGTTTACAGGTGTTACAGTGAGAAAAAACTGTGTATAGGGGTAGTGATGAAAGGATAAAAGAAGAATGTGATTCAAGAATATAGATGGCAATTGACGTTGCATTTAAATTTTACAGAAGTAAGTAAAGGAAAGGGAGTTCCACAAGCGGGAAGTACGAGAAAAAACTGTTAGAATAGAAGTGGAAGTTACATTTAACTATTTCAACGGTAAAAGGGTGGGACCTACATGCCAATCCAGCAAAACGCTTAACATGGAGCATCAGGGAAAAAAGCTCGTCAAATAAAATTTAAATAAATATTAGTAGAAAAGACAGAGAGATGTCACGTTACATAGGTGAAAAAATTATTATAGCCGAAACGTTAACACAAGATCAACATTTTTTTAAAAATCATTTCACCCCGAGCAAGGCAGAAATGCCACTGATGTGCAGGGGGCTACATAACTGTAAAAAGATTAATTAGAAAAGATTGAGAAGTACAAACTAGTTAGAAAGGAGCAATAGAAAGCTGAGAAAGCAGGTGCGATGACAGATACATAGGTAGAGAGAAAGGGAAGGTTATACGGGGGTGGGGAGAGAGCTAGAGTCCAGTGGTTAGTAGATGAGTATTGACTTTGTATTTAAATTTCTGGAGGTTGTAGCCGTCAGGAAAGCAAGAATACGGGAGCGAGTTCCACAGGCGGGAAGTGCGAGAGAAGAAGCTGCAGGAGTAGAATTGTCGTCTGCATTTGGCTAACCTGATTGTGAATGGGTGGGACCCAGTTGCCAGTCTGGTTGCACGAGTAAACACCTGTTGAGGAGGCACCAGTGACTTAAGTTCGTCCGAGCAGAAGCTATGAAAGTATTTATAGAACAGACAAAGGGAGGCCACATTTCGACGGTGGGGAAGTGGCTGGAGTCGAGCCGCCAGATCAGTACCTATCACATTACAGACTCTCCTTCGGAGCCTGTCAAGAACATTCAGGAGAACGGCAGGGGCGCCTGACCATAAATGGCAGCAGTACTCCATGCACGGACGGATGGTTGACTTGTATATATGCAGGATGGATTCCGGTGGAAAAAAACATCCTGGATCGACATAGTGACCCAACCCTCTTAGCAGTAGATTTTGCTATGGATTCAATATAGTGGTTCCATTTGAGGTCTGAGGAGAGGGTAAGTCCGAGTAGGCGTAGTGTATTGCTCTCCGGGAGAATCGCTTGGTCCATGCCTATGGGAGGCAGGAGAGGTTGCCTCTAATGGTTGACAGACAACAGCTTGGTCTTAGACGAATTGAAGTTGACAAGCCACTTCTTGCCCCAGTTCACCACAGAGTGTAGATCCCGTTCAAGGTCAGCAGCGAGATTATCTCTGTCCGCCACGAGAGGTTTCTTACTGGTGCGGGAGTATATTGTAGTGTCATCTGCGTCGATGCCTACTTGAGACTCTGATTTTGTTGAGATCATCGAGATGAATAGCAGGAGCACTGTACTAGATATGGCAACAGTATTCAAGACAAGGACGAATAGTAGATTCATTAATAATTTTCGATATGATTTGTAATTATCTACACCTGAATTTTGGAACATCTCTTGTAAATATTTGTACTTTACATTTAGGACATTCCTTGTAATTTTTTGTACCTGAATCTTCGGACATGCGTCGTAAATATTCGTATCTTACGTTTTGGACATCCCATTTAATCGTTTGTACATTAGGTTTCGGTTATACTTCGGAGATGAGGAATATGATTAATTGATAGATAAAGAAATGAGATTGATAAATATATATGTGATATCGAGAAAGGTTGAATTTAGTTAATTCATGTGGTTATGTTGGAGTCTGTACATACATCAATGTACTGACACCTTACAGGATAGATAAGCTTGTGTAAAAGTAAGAGTAAGCGATGATGTGTGCGATATATATAAAACATTAAAAAAAAAGATTTTGAGTTTGACTTTTGCTTAACGGCATATCAATCTCTGTGGGTTATTTAATGCCAAAAAGGGGGCTTTTAAGGTAATCTTTTTAATGAAAACTGATAACTTCTAGTTTTGTATTCAAAAATGTATTACTGATAATAATAATTTTCCTTCAAACATGTATTATGCAATATTTGTTTCCTTCAAAAATGTGTTATGTTAAGTTTTTTCCTTCAGAAAAAGTATTTTACCTTCAAAAATGGATATTTCTTACAAAAGTCAATTTTTATGTACATATTTCTATAAAAATCTCCCATAGTGTCTTGATCCCAGTTTGCCCATAGCTGTGACCTTAACAGGTGCTATCACTCAAGGTCAGGGTGGATCTGGAAACAACAGCAATTAAGAGGTTGTTCCATGCTCCTCACAACTTTCTAATCATTGGCTTTCTTGCCGGATGCAGTTTACCGTCATACCCAATACCAAAAAGGAAGGAATAATCATTTTTATGTAGATTAATGCGTTTGTGTGTGTGCGTGTACGTGTGTGTGTGTGTGTGTGTGTGTGTGTGTGTGTGTGTGTGTGTGTGTGTGTGTGTGAGTGAGAGAGAGAATAGAGGAGAGGAAGATAACAGGTTAGAAACACAGAAAGAAAGATTGTGTGAAAGAGAAGGCAAACTGAACAAGGGAACAATAAGTTTGCAAAAGAGAGGAGATGATAGAAAGAAATCGAATAGATAGATAGATAGATAGATAGATAGATAGATAGATAGATAATGAACAGGTTGGGATAGATAGATAGATAGATAGATAGATAGATAGATAGATAGATAGATAGATAATGAACAGGTTGGGATAGATAGATAGATAGATAGATAGATAGATAGATAGATAGATAGATAGATAGATAGATAGATAATGAACAGGTTGGGATAGATAGATGGATAGATCGATCGAGATATAGATAGATAGATAGATAGATAGATAGATAGATAGATAGATAGATAGATATGATATATTTGAACGACTTGGAGGAAGGAGAAAGGTATTGAAAAAGATTGTGTAAGAGAGAAGATAATAGAAAGAAAGCGACATAAAAAAGAAAATGAGTTACTGCTAAAAAGGCGAAAGAAAATGAATGAGGCAAAAAGAATGAGAGATTGATAAAAAGGAGGGAGAGGAGGATCTAAAAATTGAAAAAGCTGACTGAAATTCCATTTGTGAAACACTGTGAAGCTAACCTTACAATAAGACGGTTCCAATATTATTATTCTTCCAACGCTCTGTGTCCCTTCAGGCAGGGAGAGATCACGGCTCTATATCACCTTCCATCTCTTGCAGCTCTTGGAAGCGTTTGTTCCTTTGCCAAGGCCCGCAACTCCAGTTCCGCCATCCACATGCATTTAGTCAGATAGTGACTCGTTGTGTCACACTTTCTTTCGATATGTCCAATGAGCATAAAATTCTCAATGCTTGGTATGTGGCCAAGATATTTCACCTGTCTCTTTCTGATGCTGTGCATAAGTGTCCTTTTTTGTCTGCGTTTTCTTTAAGAATTATTCGATACTTAAGCTCTCAGTCCATGGGATTTTCAGTATACTTCTATAGAAGCACATTTCTATTGAATCCAGTTCTCGTTGCATCTGTGTGGAGATTGTTTACTGTTCACTTTGTTCAGGAAAAATTATTGTCACGATTTTCACATTTTTTCTCTCCTCTATTTTTTGACGAATAATAAACTGCCTTATTTACTCAGTCTTTCCCTAAGCAAAACTTTCCTTAATGGCTTCCAAAGTATCACCGTTTAAGTGACAACTTCCCAAAGTCACCAATTTTCGAATGAAATCTTCGAATTAGGTATGCTCGTCATTTTTTTTTGACATGAGTTTTATTTTCTTCATTAGGGTCACGAATCTTTCCTTTCTCAATTTCTTTTTAGTCTGTTTAAAACTTTTAACCTTTTATCAACACAAAACAACCGCTAATTCCACTGGCAGATTGTTTTTTGTACTCATTAGAATCAGTAATGACAAAGTACAAAACATATTATTTCGGAACGGAAAGATATCAAAATCATTATTATCGTAAAGATTGCGACTGGTTTTAATTTTAATTTCTAGATGTCACATTTTTGTCAATATATATCTCACCTGATATTGTTTAAGAATATTCGAAAAAGTAAAACTTTTCCCCAAATCATTTTAAAATTATAAATGGAATCTTTCAATGCAAAGCATAGATTTTGGAGCTCTTAATAAATTTGGGCTTTTTTTAAAAATCTCTCCTAAACCTTTTTCCGCTGTCTATTTACTCAAGCTCACTAAGTAGGTTATGCGTTGTTTTCCTCTGTCTTTCTTGCCTTTAATCTGCCCTGTCAGATTCTCCAAGACCACTTGCTTTATTAAGTGCCCTAGAAATTTAAACTGTCTCTTCCTGATGTTATGTATGCTTTCCTTTTAGGTTTCCATTTTCTCTAAAGCTTTGTTGTTGCTCCAATGTTTGGCCCATGGTATCCTCAGTATCCTTATGTAGAACCACGTTTCCGTTGCTTCAAGTATCTTTTTCCTCTTTGAGGAGATTTGTCCAGCAATCACTGCCATATAAATGTAATGATATCACCTAACAGTTCTTTTCTTTGTTTTCATATTTCTCATCATTATCATTACGCTTCTCACCTTTTATTCTTTTGGAATATTCGAAAAAGGTTTGTCTCCAATCATTTTAAAATTATAAATAGAGTCTTTCAATGAAAAGCTTGAATTAACATCATCTTAATGCAATATTATTTCGCAGAAATAGAAATAATTAATCTTACAATTTAAAACACGTTTTGACTTTAAATAATCCACAAAGGGTTCTCATTACTCAAATTCATGAACGAAGATGCACAATGTACCAGCACTTCGGAATACAGCAATCGGCTATAGTTAGGTAACTAGAAAGCAAACCAACGGTACTGAATAGTAAATTTACTGTAGTCCATACTAATTCTCGAAGACCAAGCATGTAAATGTTAACACTCTAATTAATTGGGGTCAGAAGCTATAAAAGATATGCGTGTAGTACCATCTGGGCAT
The DNA here is from genome assembly GCA_037127315.1 of Ascarosepion bandense. Taxonomy (NCBI): domain Eukaryota; kingdom Metazoa; phylum Mollusca; class Cephalopoda; order Sepiida; family Sepiidae; genus Ascarosepion; species Ascarosepion bandense. The sequence goes on from JBBBDQ010000217.1 coordinate 941,309, forward strand.
TATTATTATGTCATTTTTCATCATATTTCGATTTCTGCATTGGTCTCACTACCAACCAAGTCTGCGGGGAGACCTAAGGCAGGTAGTGGCGTGTTGTTATGACTCCATTTCATGTTTTTCTATCTTCCCTATCATCCCCAGCATTACATAGATAACGTTTTCCTTAGTGTGTGAGCTGTACTTAATAAGACAATTTTTTGTATATCTCTTAAGCTGGGGTTTCCAGGGATTCTTTCAATGTGTTGTTTTGTTCCATTTTTTATCATTCCAAGTGCACCTACTATCACTGGCACAACTCTTGTTTTCAATTTCCACATTTTTTCTATTTCAATTTCCATTATTATTATTATTATTATTATTATTATTATTATTATTATTTTGGTTTTTGATTTTTTTGCATATCTCTTAACAAGAGTCTTCAAGATCCAAGAAGTTTTTTTTTTCACTCAGAAGATGCAAACAGATGAAAGTTCATGCAATCAGAGAAAAAATGTAATTGTAGTCAATGTATGGAGAGTAATCTACGTACGGATTGAAAAGTTTCCATACTTATTTATTTATCTTTTTTGCAATTCATATATTTTATGACTCAGTAATTTGATTTACTTATTTATTTGCTCCTCGCCTCACTAGGGCAGACAATGAGGAAAAAGGGGTCGGGAAAATTTCTTACTCAGAAGACAGACTGTGAGTAAGAGAAATAGAGGAAATAAAACATGACCAATCTGGCGGGCTTTGGTGAATGGATGGTGGCAAAAAACATAAAATTTATGAAGAGCTATAAAGTACAGGAAGTTGTGGAGAGCCACGATCACTAATGTCCTGAAGGGACACAGAACATAAAAGAAGAATGTTGTGTCGAGGTTACACATTCTACTGTTTTGTATTTCGAGGAATTCGTATTTACTTGCGTCGCATATATATCGGTTTTGGTTAACTAACGTTGCGTCATTTAGGAAGACAGGTGTTTCAATGATTTGGCTACATTTTTTCTACCAGTCTGGAAGCTAAAATTCCAGACAATGATAATCTTATCATTCTGTACAACTTGCAGTGGTTTCTGTTTCAAACAATTTTCTTTGTGAGGGAGGTTGAATACGCAACACACTGATAAATAATAATAATTATTTCCTTTGATTTCTGTTGAATACACATTTCCTTCTGAGTCCCAACCAGAGACTTAAGGCCAGAAATGGTTTCATGACATATTTCCACTGATCATCTTTTGTAAACAAAATCTAAGAAAACACATTAATATTATTATTGAATTTATTTCGCTCCAATGCTAAGTTTGAATGAAAGAGAAAAACATGAGTATTTAAATTTCTACGTAATCTATAAAATTATAAATAAAACGCAGTTAATAAAGTCATACACGATGGGCATTCAAACGTTGTGTTACGATTAGCAAACTTGTCTTACGAGGGAAAATACGATTGAATAACGAGATTTATCCTCAATGGGTGTCCCATATTTCTAACCTTGTGCCACATTTAAACTACGTTTAGAAAATTGCTATAAAAAGTACAAGAAGAACTAATAGCAAAGTTGAAAATTGATGAAATTTAAAATCACACGCGAACATCTTGTATTTTAGCTTTTCTCGTTATAAACGTTTCGCCTAGGCATATCTCTAGTTGAGAAATTAATTTGTGGATGTATTATTCCAGCTGAATTCAATGCATTCATTTATGCGCAAATACCCTTGGGAAAGGTATTAATCCGCCTCTTCCTTCCAGTTATGGGTTAAATAACAGGACAGATTGGGTTCTATAGCCTTGGTCGGCAACCAGTCTATCGCAGAAAGCAATGGCAACCTGCTGCGGGATAACCTTCTGCCCAGTCAGTCATGTCTCTGTCGAGACATGATCGCCCAAGCGTGTATCACGTATGGCACTAAACTGACTGATTTAGCCATGGAAATGCAGAAAAAATATGTACAAGTATTTATTCTTCTTTATTTTCTGTTTCTATATCAAGAACTTCATTATATCTTAATTTCATCTATCTGTTTATTTTATTTTTCATAGTAAAGTACATTGATGAAGTATAACTAGTTGGGAAAGAGTTATTATACAACTAATTATTATAATTGCTTGATTTTTAAAAGGCAAGTAAAAAGTGCGAAAAGTCAAAAGATAAATACGTAACAATTTCGATGAAATTAACGTGCATATATATATATATATATATATATATATATATATATATAGCAATGTATATGTATATATGTACATATATATATAGATATATACGTACACATATTACTTATATATATATATATATATCTATATATATATAGGATTCCAATGTCCATATGCATGGGCTTGGTGTATATGTCAGCGAACAACTCCTCCTAGCCAGGGTCACATCTCTTGAATCCCTTTCCTTCATGTGCTTTCGCCTCTCACTTTTAAGCTCGGTTAGCTATCTCTTCTTCCTCTACCGCCCCCTCCTCCTCTGACTGTACGGTACTTGATTGCATCTCTACTAATATCGACAGGGCCATTTCTTCTCACCCATCTGCCCATATATTTGTGTTTGGCGATTTTAACGCCCACCACACCAAGTGGCTTGAAAACTCAGCCACCGACCTTTCTGGGATCCGCACCATGTACTTTTCAATAACCCAAGCTCTAACGCAAGTGGTGGACTTCCCCACGCGTTTCTCTAAAAACCCTAACGGAAGGGACTCTTTACTCGACCTTTGCTTTACCTCCATCCCAGACTCCTGCACTACCAAGCAACTCTGCCCCCTCGGAAACTCTGACCACGCCGTAGTCTCCGTCAACATATCAATCCGCACTAAGTCTACCCAAGAAAACCAGACCAGCAGAATATCATACTGCTACCAAAGAGCCGACTGGGACTCGTTCAGGCACTTCCTCTGCGACGTCCCCTGGAACAACGTCTTCGATCTTCCTGTCGAAGACTGTCTCCGAAGTCTCCTCTTGGGTTAAGGCTGGCATCGATGCTTTTATCCCGGCCAGGAAATTCCAACTAAAACCAAATTCGTCCCCCTGGTTCTCACCCGCTTGCTCGGCCGCCATTGCCCACCGGAACCATTTCTTCCGGCTCTATCGAAGCTGCTCGTCGAACCAAAACAGGCGCCTTTTCGCCTCACCACGGAACAAGTGTAAAAAAGTACTGAACGAAGCTAAGAGAGCGTTTGTTACCAGAATTAGGCAACGCATAGCATCCTCTAAGTTTAGTTCCAAAGATTACTGGCGTCTCTGCAAAAGCGTGCTCAGCAGGAACAAGACTTCAATACCTCCACTAATCAATGAGTTTGAAGTTCTCACCTACCCAGCCGACGAGGCTGAATGCTTTGCCCGTAGATTCTCAACCAATTCGACACTGGACTCGTTAGGAATACCTACACCAGACTTCCCACCCAGAACTAAGGCTCAACTAAATAACGTCCACATTACACACTCGCTGGTCGCCAAGATAATTGCACAACTTGACCCACACAAAGCGAGCGGCGGTGACGGAATCCCAGTCATAGAACTGAAGAAATGTGCCCCAGAACTCTCCTCTGTCCTCTCTAAACTCTATAACCTCTGCCTATCTGCTTCCTGCTTTCCTGCCTGTTGGAAGTCCTCCTGCGTAGTTCCTATATTTAAGAATTCTGGCGAACCCTCAGACCCCGCCAATTACCGTCCTATTAGTCTCCTTCCGATCTTTGGCAAAGTTTTCGAAGCCATTATAAACGCCGAGGTGATTCAGCATCTCACGGCCAACAGACTTCTCTCTGACAAACAGTACGGATTTCGCTTCACCAGGTCTACTGCTGATATGCTAACGACCATTACCGAGTACATATACCGAGCACTCGACAAGAATGGTGAAGCCCGAACCGTTGCCTTGGATATCTCCAAAGCATTCGACAGGGTCTGGCATGCTGGCCTCTTGTGCAAACTGCGGAGCTATGGGATAACTGGACATCTGTTTGACCTCATCCAGTCTTTCCTCCCTAAACGCACATTGAAGGTGGTATTAAATGGGCATGCCTCCCAAAACTACCATACGAACGCGGGCGTCCCTCAAGGTTCTATCCTAGGTCCCACACTCTTTCTGATGTACATTAATGATCTCCCCGACATCATTAGATCCCAAGTTGGCATGTATGCCGATGACACAACAATCTACTCTCGCATCGATCAAAAACCAGGTGTGGACGACAAAGTGAACCTCGCTGCCGTACTTGAAAGGGACCTCCAATACGTAGTGGCCTGGGGTAGGAAATGGCTGGTAAATTTCAATGCCTCTAAAACGAAGCTGTTATCAACTAACCACCATAGACAATCGCATCTACCTCCCATTAGCATGGGACAGGCTAGCCTCCCAGAGAGTAAAATACTACGTCTCCTTGGCCTTACACTTTCGGCGGACCTCAAATGGAATGACTATATCGAATCCATTGTCAAATCTGCTGCTATGAAAGTCGGCTCCCTGTGCAGGGCCCGGAAGTTTTTCCCACCTGAATCTATTCTGCACATATACAAATCTACCATCCGCCCGTGTATTGAATATTGCTGCCATATCTGGTCGGGTGCCCCTGCTGCTCTCCTTGGGCTTCTTGACAAAATACAAAGGAGGATCTGTAACGTGGTTGATACTGACTTGGCAGACCGGCTGCAGCCGCTCTCTCACCGGCGTGATGTGGCTTCCCTGTGCCTCTTCTACAAGTACTTTCATGGCTACTGCTCCGATGAGCTTAGATCACTGGTGCCGCCTAAGCACGAATTTACACGAGATACTAGATTAGCAACTAGGTCCCACCCTTTTACAGTTAAACAAATAAGATGTAACCGTAAATTCTACTCCAACAGCTTCTTTTCTCGCGCTTCCCGCCTGTGGAACTCCCTTCCACAACTCTGCTTTCCCGACAGCTACAATCTCCAGGTGTTTAAATGTAGGGTCAATAGACACCTCCTATCACACTAACTCCCAATTATTCTCAGAACACTCTCATCTACCCAACCCTCATTCTCGGTATCCTTACCCGCCTCTCACCCACCCTCTGACATTTCCTATATTTAATCAGCCTTTCTCCACTCTATGTAGCCCCCTGCACAGTAGTGGCAGTGACATGCCTTGCTCAGGGTGAAACGCTTATAAATATATATATATATATATATATATATATATATATATATATATATATATATATGTTTAACAATAGATATGCACTAATATTACTTATTTCTATATTTATATGTATATAGCAATATATATATGCACAAATATATATATATATATATATATATATATATATATATATATATATATATACTTACTATCCTACATCGGCGCCACGACTCGGAGTCTCATGAGATACACAATCATAACGTATATATTACGAATTCAACGTTTAAGAGATTTGAATTTAAATGCCTTCAATATTGGTGGAATTTAAATCTGACGTTGCAAGGGTACTATTTTTTTTAATTTATCCGGAGTGTAAATGAAAGAAAATTAAAGTTCGGGGAGATGAATTCAAAGTAGGGGTAATTAATTTTTATTAATCATAAATATTTGCTGGGAAAAGAAAGAAAGAAAGAAAGAAAGAAAGAAAGGGGCCGAGAAAAAAGAAAGAAACGCATAGAGTAATCTATGTTAATCTGGGTTTAAGTATCTGAGTAAGTATATGATTTTATATGGCAGCATATGGTCATCAATTGACATTTTTTGTTTTTGTCTTTTGGTTTATTAACAAACACTTGGGAAAGGTATTAGTCCTCTCTTTCCTCCAGTTATGTGTTAAATAATAGGACAGATTGGGTTCCGTGTCTGCTACCAGCATTGTATCATCTGCATACCTTATGTTGTTCAAATTGTGGCCCCCGATGATAAATCCTGGCATAACATCTAGGGTCTTCAGAATAGTCTGGCTGTACAAGTTGAACAGATCCGGTGAAAAGGGACATCCTTGTCTTACGCCCCTTTCAATCTTTGTATATCTGCTGAATTCGTTACCTGTCCGTATGCAGGCGGTTTGCTGCCAGTAGAGATTCCTGATTACTCTTATGTATTTTCCAAATATGTCGAGTTTGCTGAGCATTTCTGACAATTCTTTGTGGCGCAATTTGTCGAACGCATTTGCATAATTGAAAAAAACATAGGTACACGTCCTTCTTTATTTGTATTGCCCTTTCGGAGAGCATCCTAATCATAAATATGGCATTCCTTGTTCCGGTGTCTTTGACGAACCCGCTCTATTCTCTTCTTATCTCTGGCCTGATTCTGCTTTTTGCTTTAGTCAACAGAATTCGAACGATCAGTTTTGTAATATGACTCATTAAACTGATTGTTCGGTGGAGTTCGCACTCGTTTGCTCCTGGCTTCTTAGTTAGTACTATAAAATCGACTTGCTTAACTCATACGGTATTATACCACTGCTATAAATTTAATTTAATATTTCTGTACTTTTTTTTACGCCGAATTCTACCAGGGCTATCAGACACTCTATTACAATGCTGTCAGGTCCAACTGCTTTGTTTCTCTTCAGTTTGGCCATTGCAGCTTCCACTTCCGACTTTAATATTTCCGGTCCGTCCTCATCTTTGTGTATTAGGTAGTGCTATGAAAATTGACTTGCTTAGGTCGTCTGGTATTACACCACTATTAAAAATTTCATTTAAGACATTCAGTTGTGGCTAAATAATAAAACTTTAACGCCATGAAATTAGGCTTGCAAGATGCTTTTCTGGAGCAATTACCTACTTTTTTACCAAACATAATTTGCAGCTTGTCTATAAAAACATCTCTGAATTCTAAATCGTGGAGGAGACAACAGGATTCGACCCCATTCTATTTCCCAAGATTTCTTAATAATTCAAAGATAAGAAAAGAATAAAATCTATGGGGAACCCCTGATCACCTTCGTCTTGAAGATTTTTTGGTATTTACAAAAAAGATGAAAGCACAGGCACAGATACAAATTGAAACATTGATACAAATTTTAGATGATGATAAGGTCAACATCTTTCCTTTATACAAATTCGGATCTGTCAGTCATTAAAGAATTTTCCTGGTTTTACATAGATTTATCCCTCGCCATCAAGGGACAGAATGCATCGACTGCATAAATTCCCCTTTATCAAGAATCTTCCATTGATATACCTCCCTTTAATTTTGGTGCTGGCGGACTTATGTGACCACAGCAATGAGCACAGTAGACAAGGCCGGAACATGAATCCTGATTGCCAATTTTATTTTCCGTTGTACCACCAGCATATGTATATGCTGCGTGGAAATCTTAACTCTTGTGATTTTTTTTAGGATTTAAAACTACAAAAAAATTGAATGCATGATCATCAGTAAAAAGAGTAGCCCAAAATGCCAACTACATCTTGGGGATAGTAAAATCAAGTAGCTACAGAAATTTAAATGCATGGGAATAGTTCTAAGAGAGAACAGAAAGTGTGACACTGAGGCCCGAAAGTGTATTGGCATGGTCAAAGAAGAATTCCAGAAGCTGAATAGAATATTAAGAGACAGGAAAATTTCGCTGAAAATAAAGAAGAGTATTCTTGATTATTATGTGATATCTGTCCTTCAATATGGCAGCGAATGCTGAACAATCTCATCAAAGATGAACGGAATACTTGAAGCAGTTAGAATTTGGTTCTACAGAAGGATGCTGAGGATACCATGGGCAGAACATACCAGCGACGAAAAGGTTTTGTAGAGGATGGACACGAAAAAGAAACTGATAATTACCATAAGAAAAAAACATCTCAAGTTTCTGAGACATGTAGTTAGAAATGAGGACTTGGAGAATCTGATGCACACGAGATGGCTAGAAAGAAGGAAAGACAAGGGAAAACAACGCGTGACATACTTGATGGACCTGAGTAGATGGATAGTGAAGCGGGATTTGTTAATAGCTATAAAGGATAGGGAGGTGTGGAGGGCCATGATCGCCTACGTCCTGAAGGGATACGATACATAAAAGAAAACATTTCGATTTCGAACAATATATCGTTTTGATCACGTTGAAGAGACATTTCTTTATCTCGAACTAATTTAGCTTGTGGTGCAGTAGATATAGACTAGGAACGACAAATCAGGGAGTGGGGCTGAGTTCGAGTTCCAGTTGAATTCCTTGCATTCACTTACACCTTGGGAAAGGTATTAATGCGTGTCTTCCCTCGTGTTATGGGTTAAATAATAGAACAGATTGGGTTCTACCGCAGAAAGCAATGACAACCTACTGCTCAGTCAGTTATGTCTCTTTCGAGACATGATCGTCCAAGCGTGTATCCCGTATGGCACTTAACTGACTGACTGTATTTGGCTTCAGAGCCATAAAATCTCGCTCACGTTGTGCTTTTCTGGGCGGTTCCAAGGAAGTTGACCCATTTTCTAATTACCTAACCAATGGTTTACTTCATCTAAATTAATATTTTCTTTTGTTTCTTTCTTCATGGTTATATATCCGGGTGGTTCTATTTTCTCATTGGATAAGCGTTTATGACTTAGTTGTCGCTGTCCAACGGTCACGTCGTCCGGCTATGCCGGAACTTCCTATTTCGAAGTAAACTACCAAGACTCCCTCGCAATATGCAAATCGCCATAATGGAAGATTCGACACAGATTTTACACATATACAGATGCCAGGGAGTACTTATGCTTACACTAACACAACATATTGTCGTTCTTTCTCGACATAGCCATGGTTAAGTCATGTAGATTAAACAGAAGTCATTTGTTAAAAAAGATTCTATATAGGGTTTCTGTGTGAATCTCTCTTTCTGCTTGTCTGTCTGGAACAAAGTGATATCAATAAACAAATGTCACCAGATACAATTGTATGGAGAAGTATTCATAATACATTTGTTTGCAAAAAAGAGTGTAGAATCACTCAAGAAAAGAAAGGAAGTAAATTCGTTTTTTAAAGTCGATATGAACAACGCATCTTACTTATCTGATCGTGGGGACAGAGAGACCACACCCGTTCATCCAGCCTTCATCAAAAACTATTACTCGTCAACAGACTAACGTTTCTTTCACTGATTGAGACCTACAGCTTATTCCTATCGTTGTATCCTTTATTTGATCTAAATTTGGTAGAAATGGCAACCAGAACCCGATCATGAGAAGTTTCTTTCAAATGAAACCGTCGGCTAAGTTCAAATCAATCTTTTCCTATTATCTTTGTTCAAATATAATTAAACTACTAAATGATCTATCTATCTATCTATCTATCTATCTATCTATCTATCTATCTATCTATCTATCTATCTATCTCAGTGTATTCCTATCTATTTATCTATCTCAGTATCTTTCTGTCTATCTATTTATCTATCTCAGTGTCTTCTATGTCTATTCTATCTATCTATCTATCTATCTATCTATCTATCTATCTATCTATCTATCTATCTCAGTGTATTCCTATCTTTTATCTATTCCTATCTATTTATCTATCTATCTATCTATCTATCTATCTATCTATCTATCTATCTATCTATCTATCTATCTCAGTGTATTCCTATCTATTTATCTATCTCAGTATCTTTCTGTCTATCTATTTATCTATCTCAGTGTCTTCTATATCTATCTATCTATCTATCTATCTATCTATCTATCTATCTATCTATCTATCTAGTGTATTCCTATCTATTTATCTATCTCAGTATCTATCTATCTCAGTATCTATCTATCTATCTATCTATCTATCTATCTATCTATCTATCTATCTATCTCAGTGTATTCCTATCTATTTATCTATCTCAGTATCTATCTATCTCAGTATCTATCTATCTATCTATCTATCTATCTTCATCGAAGATCCGAGTTTGAATTTCAGTTGAACTCATTGCATTTACTTACGCGCAAATACCATTTGGAAAAGTATTAATTCATTTCTTTTCCCTCCAGTTATGGGTTGAATAGCAGGACAGGTTCCGTAGTCTTGGTTAGCAACCAATCTACCGCTGAAAGAAATGGCAACCTACTACAGGAAATCTTCTGCCTAGTCAGGCATGGGTACAAAGATACACATTACCCTAGTGTTTATCACCACTCAACTGATTAACGCCAGTTCAGATATATATCAATCAATCACTTGCCACTCAGCTGACTAACGTCAGTTCAGATATATATCAATCTCTTCATATCTATCTTTCGAAGCCAAGATATATTCTGTCTAAATCTATCTATCTATCTATCTATCTATCTATCTATCTATCTATCTATCTATCTATCTATCTATCTTCTTTTTTTTTTTAATCATTTCACCCCGAGCAAGGCGGAAACGCCACTGATGTGCAGGGGGTTACATAAATGTAACAAGATTAATTAGAAAAGTGTAAGGAGTACAAACTAGTTAGAAAGGAACAATAGAAAGCTGAGAAAGCAGGTGTGATGACAGATACATAGGTGGAGAAAGGGAAGGTTATACAGGGAGGGGAGAGAGCTAGAGGCCAGTCTATCTATCTATCTATCTGTTCGCATCTATTTGTCTATATTCTTAGATGAGGTAATATTTAGACTATTTAAATCGTTAGGGCTATTGACCTTATATTTATTGTCTTGTTTACGACGTTTTTATGTGCCATGCTACTTCTGGTAGCCATGTAGTTATCTCTCTTTAATTTAACTAAGTTATTTGTTCACTACTTCTGCAGCCTGGTATTAAACTCACAACTCTTTTGGTCATGTCACTAAAACTAACCAACGTTTATATCTGCTCCCCAAAGATATATAGCCCAGTGGATACAGACTATAGCTATAGGGAGATAGTTAATGTTTCTCTGATTCAGCCATAACCAAACCCCCTACAGCTTACAAGTTTTATCCAGAATTATCATCAGAATTATCATCAGGTTTTCATCATCATCAGAATTATCATCAGGTTTTCATCATCATCATCATCATCATCATCATCATCATCATCATCATCATCAGAAGGTTAGTTGGTAGCAGGTTGGAATGTGTGAATATATGTGGAAGGATGAAATATTTTGCATTATAAAATAGAAATTTATTAAAAGTGACACAGAAAGGAAACTACAAGACCTCTTACAGAAGGTAGCAGAAGAAAGTAACAAGAAAGGACTAGAAATAAACTGCACGAAAACTGAATGCGTGGTCATCAGTAAAAAGGGCAGCCCAAAATGCCAAATACAGATGGAGGATAGCAGAATCAAGCAGGTACAAAAAATTAAATACCTGGGAAGTGTTATAACATATATGTGGTTGTATGTGCGTGTGTGTACATAGGACTCACAGAGGCAGGTTAGGTTACGTACTTGTTATTTCTTTACTCTGTTTTTTTAACTACTAGTATGAATCTTGGCCGCCATACTATTTGTATGATGGCTGAGATTCATAATAGTAGTAAAAAAAGAGTAAAAAAAAAAAATTAGAAATACCGAAGTACTTCAGTAGATGAAATGATTCCTACAAATCTCAGAGGAGAGTGGGGAACCAATTTCATTAGGAAGCATGGATTTTCGTAGGGTTTTTGTTTTTATCAATAGCTTTTCTTTCTTATTCAGTTTCAATTTTGGGTTTACTCTGATATATCTTTCTTTACCTATCTATCCCAGACTTTGATCTATCTATCTATCTATCTATCTATCTATCTATCTATCTATCTATCTATCTATCTATCTATCTATCTATCTATCTATCTATCTATCTATCTATCTATCTATCTATCTATCTATCTATCTATCTATCTATCTATCTATCTATCTATCTATCTATCTATCTATCTATCTTCATCTCATCTATCTATCTATCTATCTATCTATCTATCTATCTATCTATCTATCTATCTATCTCAATCTTCTATCATATCTATCTATCTATCTATCTATCTATCTATCTATCTATCTATCTATCTATCTCAATCTATCTCATCTATCTATCTATCTATCTATCTATCTATCTATCTATCTATCTATCTATCTATCTATCTAGCCTTTTCTTCCTTTATCTACCCGTCAGTGTTTATCTATCTATCTATCTATCTATCTATCTATCTATCTATCTATCTATCTATCTATCCCAGTCTGTCCATATCTATCAATCGATCTAGACCAGTTTGTGCATAACTATTTATTTATATATCTAAGCTGTATATACACACATAAATTTCGTGGATGTAATAATAATGTTCAAAAGTGTATCAAATTGGTTTTGCATGATACGTGAAAAAAGCTAATGTCTTTTAATCTAAGAGCTGGATTTGATACAGACAAAAATATTTTGCATCAAAATATTAAACTAGCACTAGATACTGCTATGTTTCACACAGGCAACATATAAAATTCAAATAATTATAATTAAAAATACTATTGATTCATATGTAGATTGCGATGATATAATTAATCGTCAAAATTAATGAAAAATGAAAATAACTCTCACATATCATTTTAAGAGATATATTTACTAAAATTACACAAAAATATTTATTCAGTCACTTAAGTGCCATACGTGATACACACTTGGGCGATCATATCTCGAAAGAGATATGACTGACTGGGAAAAGGATTATCCCGCAGGAGGTTGTTATGACTTTCTACGGTAGACTGGTCGCTAGCCAAGGCTATAGAATTTGTCCTGTTATTTTACCCATAATTGGAGGGAAGAGATGGATTAATGCCTTTCCCAAAGGGTATTTGCGTGTAAGTGAATGGAAAGCAAGGAATTTAACTGGAATTCGAACTCAGCTCCCTGATTTCTGGTTCCATGCCGATATCCACTGCACCACAACCTCCTTAAAATATTTAAATATTAAAGAGTAGATTTATTTAATAAAGAAAATTGGTTGAAGCCAATGGCAATTTTAATGAATAAATCTAAAATATTAAAGAGTAGATTTAATCAATAAAATTGTCATTGGCTTCAACCACGATCTCGAAATGACTTTGGAGTCTTCTGCTTTTCTTCTGGGATCTCTTCTTGTTTAATTTGGCGAAACCTGACACAAATCTTGCCTTCAGTTCATTTTTGGTGTTACAAGTAGTTTTGTTGGTCTCTCGATTATCTACAGCCCGCACGTAATAATCCAAAAGCTTGCAATTTAAGATGTTAGGTGGCGATGTGGTCGCAGAAATTGTTTGACAGCCATAGATGGATTCTTCTGCTTGTTCTTCCATCAGCCGCCCTCTTGACCCAGAGCAGCAATACCTTCTCAAGACACTTGATGCAACCTTCCGTGTTGGGTTTGAGGCACTGTGGGAAGATGAAGGAAAGAATACAGTCGACGTCATGAGTTGAAATACCTTCGTAATAACCATTAGTCTCATTTAATTCTATCTGAATACTCTACAGTATCCTCAGATTGACACATAAACCCTCTGAAATGTTCGTACTAGAGCTTTCGACACGAATGCCAAACATTAAAACATACCTTTCCAAATTTTTGGCGGAGTAAATTGCATTATGAGGCTCTTTTTCTCATAGAAGGTGCCCAACTACCCTACTATTCTCTGCAATAAAAAGTCAAAAATAAAAGCGCAATAAAAGTTTGAAATGGTAAAAATTTATTTATCACACCCTGTATATATGTAATACGTACCGTCAGCAATTACTCACGGTGGCAGCGTAAATCTACAAAAAAGGAAAAAATAATAATAATAATATTTTGCATTCTATGCATAATAATCAGAGTAACCTTGATAATTTCGTAGGATTAGGTGTTAGGTGTATATTTTGCCACAGAAGGGATATATATATATTGTTACTGTCTTCGGCCATCCGCCACGGTAGGGATGGACTTATATTTTCAATTCAATTCTCTTTATTGTTAATAACTTAAATGTTCTATGTTTATTGTGTGTTAATATTTACTCTTTGATAATGGCTTATGTGAGCCGAAAGCTTAGACCCGATAAAAAAATCAACAATTACTGCGATTTTTTGTTGTCTTTCAACGACATCACCATCAAGTATATCAGACGGTATGAACGGATCCTACACAAAATTAATAGACAAAACTTGTCTATATTATTCAATGAAACCTGCATTAATGAAAAATTGCTGCCAAAATACACACACACAATATATATATATATATATATATATATATATATATATATATATATATATATATATAAACACACAGTGGCCACTGATGTCAACGCAGAATGACGGCTGTCTGATTCATACTTGAATGAAATCTTCAAGCAATTTTATGTGAAACATTTACCGAGGCTGTTCTACTGTTTACCAGGAACCAAATATGATAGAAAAGATGGTATTGGTATACTATATTTATGAGGAAGAGTGTTCAATATCAAGGATAAAATGTGCATAAACATAAGAGTCGACACTAAGGTCAACAACGAGTGGAACGCAATGTTCATGCTGTACTCCATCCTTGATATTGAGCACTTTATCAATAAATATAACGCACCCTAAAACTATATTTTCATCATATATATACATATATATATATATGCATATGTGTGTGTGTATGTGTTTGTGTTGTGCATGTGTGTGTGTATGTGTGTGTGATAGGGAGAGAGAGCAAGAGAGGCTGGGGGAAACAACTATTCACCTTCTTAAAGCGTTTTAGTAAATGCTTGGCAAAAAAGACAAAGGTAAATGATAAAAAGTCGATATAAAGTTGTGAACAGCCATTGACCACCCACGTGACCAAAGACTGTAGTGGAGAATATAATATTTATGCACTATTGTATTAATAACAGTTGTGTATTTATTTGTATATAATTTGCTGTCATTTTTTACGCCAGGAGTACACTAGTATATATAGAATCTGTGGTGATACCGAGAAAAACGAGGGACTGAATGTTTGCCCGCAGAGATTCAGAAAGCAAAAGACAAAAACTGGTCTTTGCGCATCTGGATCTACGCAGAAGTTCCGGAGGTAAACTAAAAATAAATAAATATCAAATTCCTTTTACGGACCTGTAGCGGAACTCTGGATCCTGATTGGTCATCAAATAGCAAAATTCAAAATACGCCAGAGAAACGGTTTTTCCATAGCTAAAGAAAAAACATCTTTTCTGGTCCACCCCACGTGACTTTTCAATATTTAAGGATGGTCTGTAACCTGTCACGGTCTGTTCAGAGGAGGCAGGTTGCTTACACACAACTAAGATGTGACTCTACTTCAAGTGACCCGGTCATTGTCTCCTCCCTCTCTCTCTCTTTCTCTCTTGCTCTACCTCAGCGATTACTGCTTGAAACATTTTGTACGAACTCTTAATTCTTCAACCTCATTATTGAATACGAACTCTATCATTAATTAACTTCTTAATGTTTCTCATTGTACATTAACTCTCACCACTTGTTATTCCTCCTTATAATAAATTTATATTTTAAATGTAAAGTGTATATTTT
Organism: Ascarosepion bandense; assembly: GCA_037127315.1. NCBI lineage: Eukaryota > Metazoa > Mollusca > Cephalopoda > Sepiida > Sepiidae > Ascarosepion > Ascarosepion bandense. The sequence goes on from JBBBDQ010000217.1 coordinate 956,636, forward strand.
ATTATTCCACTCTTCCACACTAATTCACATATTCCAACTGCCGAAAACCAACCTCCTGATGAAAACCCTTCTGAGGATTATAACTCAACACAAATCATGTAAGCTGTAGAGAGTTCGGTTAAGAAAGACACAAGGCCGAACAAAAGAAACATTAACCAGCTCCACACATTTCAAATCCATTACTACAGATATGGGAAAAATTATTTGTTAATTCGATCGCTCCAGCAAGTATCCGACTTCTTTCGCTACGATTTACTTTAACTTATGTCAGAATCCACACACACACACACACACACACACACACACACACACACACACACACACACACACACAGAGTGTTACTGCTTTATCTAAATTAGAGTTGCTCAATCTTCGGTTTACAGTCTCGACAGATTTCGAAATTGTTTTAGAAAGGTTTTTGATGTAAGAGTTGCTTTTATTTTGAACCCTCTTTCCCACACATGTACGATCCTATGCCGATCTCTATTTATTGCTATTTCTATGAAAAAACAATGTTCAAATGAGCTACATTTTTTGATTATATAAATTCAGACCTTTACCGTAAGAACGGGTCGTGCTGCTATTACGGAATCAAATCACCTTCGTTTCCTCCGTGTAATAAGGACAAGGATAACGTTCCACACAGAGAGAATTTCTCGAAAAATTGCTACTTTATAGAAAAGACTCCTTTGTGGATGCTTTCCTAAACATCTCAGTCATAACCTTTTCAAGATAAGGTCTTCATTTTATCTCTTCATAATCTTAATTGCTTAGTACCTTCTCTTGTTCTTGCCACGTACATAATTGCCATTTCAACTTTACCCATTTATCTTGAGTGGATCTCGAGCCTTGCATTGGGTGAAATTTGATATAAAATATAAAGCGGAGAATATCCAGTTGACTAGTCAATGGTTTCAAAAATTTGTTAGCCATCCCTCCATATCAGGACTACTTTTGTCTATATGTTTATATACATTACGATGACATATTTTCCCCAGGTAGAAATATCAATTATAAGTCAGGTATAGTTTTTTTTAAATTTAATTTTCCATCTTATTTCCTGTTATGAAATGTCAAGGTTTTTTTTTCCTCATGCTTTGTATTGATTTTTAAATAACGAAACATCACACAGAAATGTATGCATAGAATGAAGATTAGCGACCATAACATTTTCGAGGGAATATTTGTGATAAAAAGAAAATAAGGATTCTATTATTGCGAGAGGTTTTGCCTCTATTTATAGGATATTTTTTGGTTTTTAATCGAATTCACCACATGCAAGTCACTAAAGCCAAGAGGTGACAAGAGGTTAGTGGGTGTGAAAAAATGAAGAAACAGAAACATTAAGGCGCGTGAACTATAGAAGCCTAATAAAAACGACAGTGGATAACAATCGCATTTAAAATGTTTCTACAGAAGGATGCTGTGGATATCATGGACCGAGCATGTGAGCAAAGATGAGGTTTTGGAAAGCATGGAAACAAAAAGGAAATTAATATTGAGCATCAGGAAGAGACAACCAAAGGTCCTGGGACATGCAATAGGGAAGGAGAACCTGATACTAACAGGCCAGATAGAGGAAAAAAGAGATAGAGAAAAAGGAGCAGATAACATTTTTGAAGGGCCTGAGCTGGTGGATGACAGAACGGGGGTTACGTAGTGTTACAGGAGAAAGCGTGCTAAGAGCCACCAGGGATAGACAGACGTAGAAGGCCATTATCGTCTACGTCCTGAAAATACAAGGCACATACACGACCAGCCATACTTAATAGGCAACCCAACTTTTAAAAAATTATGTATTTCATACTATTTTTTATTTTTATTGCTAAGTGAATAATTGTAAATGAAAATAAAATGTTTCTTTGGTTAATATTGCGCAATAACATGTGCATCAAATGAAATTATAAATATTTAATAAATACCTATATTGCAGTTTCATCAATGAAAGAATGAAGAAAATTTAGAGTGATTCGGACGAGTTCATCTTTGATTCTTTGCCTTGTAATATTTTGAAAAGTGATAATAACAAAAGAGCCATTTTATTTTCATTTGGCAATAAATACTAAAAATAGTATGAAATACATCATTTCCTTTAAAAAAGGGTGGCCTAATAATTGTGGTCGGTAGTGTAGAAGAAAAAGAAGATCAAAGTTGGCTGGAAAGTACACAAGCGAGTAAAGAAACTGTTAGCATAGAATGGTTGCATCTAGCCAAACAAATCCTAAATTGATAAGACTTTTGCTAATCTAGTATTGCGTTTAAATTCATAAAATTTAGCTACCATAGGGAAGAACTCATCTAAACATTTACCATGAAAGTATTTATAGAAAAAAACACAGAGAAGCAAATTTACGTTAGTGGAAAATTAATTGAAGCCGAGACGCTAGGTCAGGATCAATAATATTGCTGATTCTCTGGATTTTATCAAGAATCTCTACATATATAGCAAGAGCCCCGGATCATATGTGGCAGCAATATTCGCAGCATGGACGACTGGTAGACTGATACAGATTGATTGTGATTTATACAGTAAATAATTTTGGAGTTATTCTTCCATGTGCCGTGTTCCTTCAGGACGTTGGAGGAAAAAGCTCTCCACAATTTCCATGTCCTTTGTAGCTCATTATAAATGTCTTTTTGTTATCGCTTCTAAACCTTGATCCACATCCATTTACTCAAACTCGCTAGGTAGGTTATGTGCTGTTTTCCGCTGCCTTTTGCATTTAATATTTTCCAAGCTCTCTTTCATTATGTTACCTAGAAATGTCAACTACCTCTTCCAGATATTAAGTATCTCTTTTTTTGTTGGCATTGTCCATAGAACTTCGCCGTTACACATATGTTCGGTCCATGGTGTTTCCGGCATCCTTTTGTATATATTTACGTGTACACGTATACATAAATTCCGATGAGATGCTTCCCCGTTCACAATCTTCGGGGCGACCAATATCTATCCTGCATGCTGGGAAGTGTCCTAACAGTAGACAGAACGTGCGACACTGAGATCAGAAGACAACTTGGGATAGCGAAATTTGTATTCCGAAATGTAAGTAGAGTATTAAGAGACGGAAAGACTTCGTTAGAAACAAAGGAAAGAGTGCTGAACTATTACGTAATATCTGTTTTCCTATACGACAGTGAATGCTCGACAATATCCTCAAAGATGAAAAGAGACGTGAAGCTATTATTCGTATGTACCGTGCCTCTCAAACTCCACTTTATCTGTTGATTTAGGCCATTCTCCTTCAATTCCCAGTGTTTTCGGAAGGAAGCTGTCTGACATCTTAAATTAGGGTTAGAAAAGGAGTGCCTGTGTAAATAAAATCTTTGTTTCCAAATTCCTGTCGAAATTCCGATATAAACGTTATATTTTTCCTTGTTTTCTTTAGGGTAGATGGTAGCCTAGGTGATAGATGTAATCTATGTTGAACAGAAAAAATTAAGATTTTGAAATTTCAATATCCGAATGTACTTCGGAATAAACGTAAAGAAATCATTAGTATGTGTCGTCACTGTAATAAATTTAAATTTCAATAATTATCTCCTTCTTCCAGTTATTCATAACAGAATAAGTCTTTTACATAAATTAGATTTTGAAATTTGGGGAATACGTAACCTGCTACCTCTTATCTACCACTACTAAGGCAATGTTTAAATTACATGCCTCCCACTACCAAAAGAAATTCACCACTACGATCCTCCTCGGCTTAACCTTATAGTAACGAACATTCCTCACTCCATTCCTTACTAGCCCCTGCTTCCAGCATAAGAATATTTCTCAATTCTTTGATTGAACGGAATTGAAGATGCATGTCTCGAACTGACATATTGAAATGGCTATCCCTGATGATTTAAATTTACAGATAAATAAATAAATAAATAAATATTTGCTCTGTAATTTAAATTAAATTTACATTGGGGTCTCTGTTGGATCAGTTTTAGCATTTAAACGATATTATTATTATTAGTATATATATATACTGTTTAAGAGGTTTGTATCATTGGGATAAAATTAAAGGACATCATCTATGTATCTTAGGTAAGTAGATCTGTTAGGTTTGATGTGTTTGAATGGATCAGATTCTTAGAATTCTAAAAAGAGGCAAGCTAGAACACCACTAATAGGTGACCCCATGGTTGAGGATAGCATGTCTCATTAAGCTTAGTTTTCTTCTCACTCTTGACTGTAATATCAGGCGCCAGGCTACCAATGTCCCGGGAGAAATTGAATTTTGAAGCCCTGTACAGGGATGGTGAACAAAAGTGGGGAGCCTCCAAGAACAATATTGTATTAGATGTTTAACATTTTTTTTAATCGAAGAAAGTCAAGAGTAGATAAATGTCATCACCCGTATCAGTCTGACATGATCTTACCACCGTCAGAATCATTTTTGATTTAGAAAGATTTTTTGATCCTTATTATTACTTGTTTGAAGTTTGATTTTCCGATATTGTATGTGCGTTGTGGTGCAGTAGACATCGAGTCGGAACGAGAAATCGGGGTGCCGAGTTCGAATTCCAGTTGAATTCCTTGCATTCACTTACGCGCAAAGGTGTTAATCCGTCTCTTCCCTCCAGTTATGGGTTAAATAACAGGACAGACTGGGTTCTATAGCCTTGGCTGGCCACCAGTCTACCGCAGAAAGCAATGGCAACCTACTGCGGGACAATCTTCTGCCTAGTCAATCATGTCTCTTTCCAGTCTGTTCTTTAGACACATGGTGCACGTCTTTCTCAGCGTTAATAATGGATTTCAATCTTCTTTTCTTTTCTGAAACTGGTTCTGTTGGGCCTGATAATTGGATTCGCTGCCTATTTTGGTGATCATTTTACTTTAGTGATTTTTTTTATATTCATTTCCCCGCAAGCAAGATAGAACTGCCACTGGTGTGCAGGGGGTTACAATAAGAAAGTAAAAAACCTACAGCGGATGTTGAAGTAAAGATGAGAATAAGAATAAAGTAGATAAAAGATGAAAATTAACGTTGCATTTAAACTTTGGAGATTATAGATATCAGAGAAACGTGTAAATAGAAGTGAGTTCCACAAACGTCATATGCGAGAAAAGAAACTGTTAGAGTAGAATATGAGATTACATTTAACTAGTCTGACGGTAAAAGGGTGGGACCTTAATGCAAATCTAGTAGCACGAGTAACATGTGATCGAAGTACAAGGAAAAAAACTTTGCCAGAGCAGTTGCCATGAAAATACTCGTAGAAAAGACAGAAAAGCCACACCAACTTTGTGAAAAAGTGACTAAATGCGGGCTGCCAAGTCAGGATCGATTACATTGCAGATCTTTCTTTGGACTTTATCTAGAATCTCAAAATGAATAGCAGGAGTACTCGACCAGATATGACAGCAGTATTATATGCACTGATGAATGGTAGATGTATAAATATGCAAAATAGCCCGACACATGCTACCAACCTTCCTAGCAGTAGATTCAGCTAGGGATTCAATGTAATCATTCCATTTGAGGTCACCTGAGAGGGTGAGAACAAGGAGGCGCAGTGTGTTGTTCTCTAGGAGACTAGGGTTTTCCATTCTGATGGCAGGTAGAAATATTTCCCTATGTTTGTTAAAAGAGAGCAGCTTCGTTTTGGAGGCATTACATTTCTTACCCCATTCAATCACAACTTGGGGATCCATTTGAATTGCAGCAGCCAGGTTTACTTTGTCAGCCTTGACAAATTTCTTATTGAGACCAGAGTAAATGATGGTGTCCTTTGCATAGATGTCTACTTGAAAACGGATTACATCAGAATTACATCAGTATGAAAGGATACGGAAGCTTGCCCATTCAAAATAACCTTCATTTCACGATTTGAGAGGATGATTGGATTAAATCAAACAATCGTCCAGAAATACCGTAGCTCTGGAGCTTGCACAGAAGGACAGCATGCCAAACTCTGTCAATTGCTTTCAGTTTATCAAGAACAACCGCTCGAGCTTCGCCGTTCTTATCAAGAGTCTGGTATATATTCATGGATGGTCGTTAGCACATCAGTAGTAGACCTGGCAAAATGAAAGCCATATTATTTGTCAGAGAGAATGCTGTGAGATGTGAGATGCTAAATTATTCAGCATTGATAATAGCCTCGAATACCATGCCAAAAAGAGGTAAGAGGCTGATAGGGCGATAATTAGATTGGGCATACGGCTCCCCAGAGATCTAAAATAAGGAACTACTGAGTGGGAGTTTGAACAAACAGGAAAGCAAGAAGAAGTGAGGTAATATTTATTGATTTAGGAAAGGACTAGAGCCAGCTCAGAGGCACATTTCTTTAGTACGATGTCTGGAATTCCTTCATCTTCCTATCAGAGTCAAACAAGAAATTATGTTAAAGACCAGAGATAGGGTTATATATATGTTACTCTGTTGAGCCTCGGTTCTAGGTTGGAAATTGGGTGTGCGTACTCCAGATGAGTCAAGTTTAGTGTTGGATGTGAATTTGCGAGCAAAGTACTCGACCATGTCTGCTGTGGGTGTGATTGATTGAATAAAAGAAGGATCAAGTGTTTTCTCTTGTTCAACACATTCTTCCAGAGACGCCAGTAATTTTTGGAACCAAACTTGCAAGATGCTTCATTCTATCATCAAACAACAGCATAACCTCATTTATGACACACATTTATTAAGGGCCTATTATGAACAGTTGTGTCATCCAGGTAAAGCCGGAAGAAGTGATTCCTGATGGCAGCCGAGAACCAAAGAGATGAACGAAGTTTTAGTTGAACTTTTCTAGCCGGGATGAAATCATCACTGCTGGCTTTCACCCAGGAGGAGACTTTAGAGGCTCAGTCTTGAACAGGGAGATTAAAAACTTTGTTCCAAGTGACATTGCAAAGGAAATCACGGAACCGAGTCTCAGTTAGCTCGTTGATAGCAGTAAGATATTTTGTTGGTAGAAGAAGAATTGATGGAGGTCTGTGCAAGGGATGGATTAGGAGTTTGGTATGAGTATATTTTTGTGGGTGATTGGGGATGGGTGTATTTTTGAGGGTGTTTATTTCAGGAGTAGATTTAAATTTTTAAGGAAGCAATATTACCCTAGGTGTAGTATTGATCTGCGATACTCCGATTTTTCAGGTCGTAATTCATCAGCCATTTTGATCATTCTGAATAAGCAAAGATGCATCTTTTTCCCCCACTTTCTTCCGATTTTATAGACTTTTCTACTTTAGATTATTGTGTCGTTTTCTCTGCTAATCTATCTTGGTTCTACCGCTTACTATAATCAACAGCAAACGATTTAATGGTAGTCTTAAGATGAGGCCACCAGCGATTACCAACTACGGCTCCCGTCAATTCCCGCATTAAAGTTAATAAAAACCTGCTCTGAAAATCTTTCTCATCAAACAACGATGTTTTGAATTTCCAGTACTGAGCCTATCTAATCCTTAATCCTATGCTTATTTAAGTTTACCCGAACTTGAAAAAAACCCCAAAAAACTATGGAATGAAGCCTTGGACATACTAGGAACCCTAAGTCGACTCTTATAATTCGGTCAATATTGTATGGCTGCAACACCAAAGCTGAGTCCATACTACCTCCCGGGGTATCTAATTCCTGAACTTATCGACACGATCCAGCCTGTTGATAAAGTTCCGAAATAGTTATCTGAGTTGTTAGTACCCATTCTACTCCCCGGACGACCCATATCGGGATCGAGGACGGCATTCCAGTCACCCGCTAAAATTACCAGACCAGATGTCGTCAGAAATAGATCGATCCGTCGAAGAAAGATGACTCACTCTCTGGAGTCATTATGCGCATAAATCCCGATGAAAAGAAACACCTGATCTTTTATGGTAACATCCAAAACACAAAGATCTACCCGCCAAAAAAAACAAAAAAACAAAAACAAAAAACAAAACCCTACGACGGCCGACGTAATACGCTAAAATAGTATTATACACAAGAACTAAAAAATAAACGTAATGTAGAAATTTAAAAGAAATATAAGGGCGTATCAGACATTCTCCTATTTTAAATATAAAATTAATTCTATGTTTGACAACAATTACATGTTTAAGTGATTTGGAGTCTTTGTGATAAGATTTATAGTGATATTTATCAATTTAAGCTCGTTATGTAGGAAGTTACGGGATAATACTGTGTGATTAGTTTTTACGTGATTTGTACTCACGATTTTATTTTTGGTTTCCTGGATTTTGTAAGCTACTCTTATGGCAGTGAATGCTGGACAATATCATCAAAGATAAAGGAAAAACTTGAAGCAATTGAAATGTGGTTTTACAGAAGGATGCTGCGGATATCATGTATCGAGCATGTGAGCAATGATGAGGTTTTGGAAAGGATGGCAACGAAAGGAAATTAATACTGAGTATCAGAAAAAGATAGCTAAAGTTATTAGGACATGCAATGAGGAAGGATGGCTTAGAGAATCTGATACTAACAGGCCAGATGGAGGGAAGGAGAGACAGGAGAAAACTGCGTGTAACATACTTGACAGTCCTGAGCAGGTGGATGGCAGAACTTGGTTTGCATGGTGTAACAGGAGAAAGCGTGATAAGGGCCACCAGGAATAGGGAGGCGTGGAAGGCCATGATCGCCTACGTCCTGAAAGGACAAGGCACATAGAAGAAGACACACGCATAGAGAGAGAAAAGATGGAGTATACCTTTTCCTAGGATATTTGCGCGTTAAGTGAATACAACTAATTCGGCTGCAATTCGAATTTGGATATCCGATTTCGTATTCTGAGTCGATATCCATTTTAACACAACGCACATTAAAACTTGAAGCAACTGAAATGTAGTTCTACAGAAGGATGCTGCGAATATCATGGATCGAGCATGTGAGCAATGATGAGATCTTGGAAATGATGGAAACAAAAAGGAAATTAATACTGAGCATCAGGAAGAGACAGCTGAAGTTCCTGGTGCACGCAATGAGGAAGGAGGGCTTGGAGAATCTGATACTAACAGGCCAGATAGAGGGAAATAGAGACAGGGGAAAGCAACGGAAAGCATATTTAAAGGACCTAATCAGCTGGATGAGGGAACGAGGATTGCATGGTGTAACAGGAGAAGGCGTGCTCAGAGCCACGAGGAATAGGGAAACGTGGAAAGCCATGATCGACTATGTCCTGAAGGGACAGAACACATAGAAGAAGAAGAAGAAGAAGAAGAAGAAGAAGAAGAAGAAGAAGAAGAAGACATCCTTGTATATTAAGTAAATAAAACAATTTATGATTTTAAAAGTATTTTTACTCTCTTTTTCTTTTTTCAGTCAAGGACTGCAAAATATAACTGTTGTGAAATAATGTACTATAGTTTATCTAGTCTTTATCGTTTTCTTTCATTGCTAATAGTAATGTATTTTTTTTAATCATTTCACCCCAAGCAAGGCATTCCACTTCCTCTATTGCGCATGGGGTTATATAGGGGAAGGTAAAGAGAAGGAGTGGTTAGATATAGGAAATATCAGAAGGAGGGTGATAGATGGGTAAGGATACCAAGAATGAGGGTTGGCTAGATGGGAAGAGTGTTTGAAAGAATGGATGCGAGTTAGTGTTACCAGTGATCTAAGTTCATCGGAGCAGAAGCCGTGAAAGTATTTATAGAAGAGACACAGGGAAGCCACGTAGCGCCGGTGAGAGTGAGACTGCAGCCAGTCTGCCAAGTCGGCATGGATTACATTACAGACTCTCCGTTGTATTTTGTCAGGAACCCCCAGGAGAATAGCAGGGGCACCCGACCAGATGTGGCAGCAGTATTCAATGCACGGGCGGATGGTAGATCTACATATGTGCAGGATAGATTCAAACGGAAAAAAACTTCCGGGCCCTGCACAGAGAACCGACTTTCATAGCAGCGGATTTAACAATGGATTCGATATAGTCATTCCACTTGAGGTCCGCTGAAAGTGTGAGACTAATGAGGCGTAGTGTGTTACTCTCTGGGGGGCAAGCCTGGTCCATGCTAATGGGAGGTAGGTGCGAATGTCTATGATGGTTAATTGATAGCAGCTTCGTTTTAGAAGCATTAAAATTTACGAGCCATTTCTTACGCATGCCATCGTTTTGTCGACTTAGATAAACATTTAAATTAGATTTGCAGTTTGAATAATAGTAAGGTAAGAAAAACAGTTATTTGTTCATTTTCACATCTACATTCAATTGCAGGGTCAATATTATATAATGATATACTTACTCGTATGTCTAATAATTTACTTTTAAGCGGATATTTAAACCAAGTTCACTATAAATAGGGAAATAATTTACATTTGGTGAGTAACATGGATTGAATTGAAAGCTTTTATAATCAAAAAGTTTGTTATTTTTTGTGTCATGTTCCTTCAGAGCGATCATGGTTCTCCTCAACTTCCCGTCCTTTATAGCTTTCAGCAATGTTTGCCTTTTTGATATCTCTCGATCCTTCTGTCAAACATTTGTACAAGCACGTTAGGTAGCTTATTCGCGCTGTCCCTCTTGTATTCTATATGTCATTTAAGTGTCAACCTTTCTAAGGCATCGTTCCTCGTGATGTACTCTAGAGATTTTAACTGTCTTTTTTCTGATTTTATGCGTAAGTGTTCTTTTTTATTTTCATTTACCTTAAAATTTCGTCGATGCTAGCATGCAAATTCAATGATATTAGCATCCTCAATTTTCTTTTTTTACACTCTCTTACTGCCTGTCAGTTAATTGCCATGCATGATACTCGCTTGGGTCATCATGTCTCTTTCGATCCATGACTGACTAGGCTACAAGATTTTCCTTCAAAGGAGGTTGCCATTTCTTTCTGCGGCAGACTGGTTGGCAACCAATGCTATAGAACTAAACCTGTTCTTCTATTTAACCCATAGCTAGAGGGAGAAGAGATGAATTTTGCCCCAGGGTATTAGTGCGGAGGTGAATAAAACGAATTCGAACTCGCTTTTCCGATTTTTCATTCTGAGAAATGTAAGAATACTAGTAAAAATAAATAAAAAAAATCAGAAACATTTCCTTATCAGCTATTGAGGCTTGGTTCCTTGCTGTTTTAACAGGAAGAAACCCAGTCCCGACGAGTGAAAGCGTCATAATGGCGTCTTCAACAAACTTCGAAGTCGGTCTGAATGTGCTCAGTGAAAGTGACAAATTCTTTGCATTAATCTTATCAACCCTCTATCCCCTCCCCGATATCGAGCAGTTTACGATAGAAAACCCTGCTTTTAAAAATATCATTTGTCAACAAAACTACTGAGGAAAACAACAATCTTGGAGCTAAACATTATCGTAACTCAACAGCTCTCTCTCACACACACACACACACACACACACACACACACACACACACACACACACACACACACACACACATATATATATAAATCAGTCAGTTAAGTGACTGGGATGCCTTTCGCGATTTCCTCTGCGACGTCCCTTGGGGAAAAGTGTTCGACCTATCAGTTGATGACTGTGCCTCTGAGGTCTCGTCATGGGTGAAAGCTGGCATTGATGCCTTCATACTCACCAGGAAGTATTGCTTAAAACCTCATTCCTCTCCGTGGTTCTCTCCGGCCTGCTCAGCCGCCATTGCCCACAGGAACCATTACTTCCGTCTATTCCGGAGACAGTCAACTGATCACAATAGGCGCCTGTTCATATCTGCTCGCAATGAGTGCAAGAGAACCCTATATGACGCCAAACAGTTGTTTGCTGAGAGAATGCGACAGCACGTAGCTGACCGCAAGTTCAGCTCCAAGGACTATTGGGGGATTTGCAAACGAGTGCTCAACAATAGGAAATCCTCAATACCTCCTTGAATCCATGGATTTGTGGTTCCCACGTCATCTGTGGACAAAGCTGAGTGCTTTGCCCACAGATTCTCATCCAACTCCACATTCGACTCGTCCGGAGTACACCCACCCGACTTCCCTATTAGAACTGAGGCCAAACTGCACGACGTATATATTACCCAGACAGTAGTATCCAGAGTAATTTCAAAACTCGACCCCCATAAGGCGTGTGGAGACGATGGAATCCCGGTGATAGTCTTTAAGAGGTGTGCTCTTGAACTTTCCCCTGTCCTCTCTAAACTATTTAACTACTGCCTTTCTGCTTCCTGATTTCCTGCATGCTGGGAGTTCTCTTCAGTCGTTCCTGTATTTAAGAATTGTGGTGAACACTCGGACCCATCCAACTATCGCCTTATCAGTCTTCTACCGATATTTGGGAAAGTATTCGAGGCTATAATCAATGCTGAAATAGTTCATCATCTCACCGCCCACAAACTGTTCTCCGACAGGCAATATGAATTCCGCTTTGCCAGGTCCACGGCCGACCTGCTAACAACCGTAACATGCTACAAGCCCTTGATGAGTCTGACGAGGCTCGCGCGGTTGCTCTGGACATCTCCAAGGCTTTCGACAGGGTTTGGCACTCTGACCTGCTATGCAAACTACGCGGTTATGGTATCACCGGTCGCCTGCTTGACCTAATCCAATCTTTCTTAAATAACCGCAAAATGAAGGTCGTTCTGAATGGGCGTGCCTCTTTGTCCTACAGCACGAATGCTGGTGTCCCACAGGGCTCTATCCTGGGCCCGACGCTCTTCCTTATTTTCTTCAACGACCTCGCAGATGAGATCAAGCCCCAAGTAGGCATCTACGCAGATGACACTACAATATACTCCCGCACCAGTAAGAAACCTGTCGTGGCGGACATACATAATCTCGCTGCTGACCTTGAACGTGATCTACACTCTGTGGTGAACTGGGGCAAGAAGTGGCTTGTCAACTTCAATTCATCTAAGACCAAGCTGTTGTCTGTCAACCATTACAGGCAACCTCTCCTGCCTCCCATAAGCATGGACCAAGCGATTCTCCCGGAGAGCAATACACTACGCCTCCTCGGACTTAACCTGTCCTCAGACCTCAAATGGAACCACTATATTGAATCCATAGCAAAATCTACTGCTAAGAAGGTTGGGTCACTATGTCGATCCAGGATGTTTTTTCCACCTGAAAGGAGAGTCTGTAATGTGATAGGTACAGATCTGGCGGCTTGACTGCAGCCACTTCCCCATCGTCGAAATGTGGCCACCCTTTGTCTGTTCTATAAATACTTTCATGGCTTCTGCTCAGACGAACTTAAGTCACTGATGCCTCCTCAACAGGTGTTTACTCGTGCAACCCGACTGGCAACTGGGTCCCACCCATTCACAGTCAGGTTAGCTAAATGCAGACGACAATTCTACTCCTGCAGCTTCTTCTCTCGCACTTCTCGCCTGTGGAACTTGCTCCCATATTCTTGCTTTCCTGACGGCTACAACCTCCAGAAATTTAAATGCAAAGTCAATACTCATCTACTAACCACTGGACTCTAGCTCTCTCCCCAACCCTGTATAACCTTCCCTTTCTCTCCACCTATGTATCTGTCATCGCACCTGCTTTCTCAGCTTTCTATTGTTCCTTTCTAACTAGTTTGTACTACTCACTCTTTTCTAATTAATCTTTTTACATTTATGCACATCAGTGGCGTTTCCGCCTTGCTCGGGGTGAAATGATTAAAAAAAAATTGCCATACGCAATACACGCTTGGGAGATCATGTCTCGAAAGAGACATGACTGATTCGGCAGAATATCATCCGTCAGTAGGTTGATATTAATTTCTGCGGTAGACTAGTTGCCAGCCAAGACGATAGAACCCAGTCTGTTCTGTTATTTAACCCATAACTGGAGAGAAGAGACAGATTAATACTTTTCCAAAGGGAATTTGTGCGGAAATGAATGCAAGGAATTCAACTGGAATTCGAACTCGGCTCCCCGATTTCTCGTTACGAGCCGATGAAAATTGCACTACAACGCACATCTATATATATAAATAGAGAGTTAATATTTGTATGTGCTTTGTGTTTGTGTGTACGTGAGTTGGACTAACAAAGTCAGTTTATGCAACTTGTTTCTATGTATGACGGCTATAATAATAATAATAATAATAATAATAATAATAATAATTCATAATATTAGTAAAAACAGCAGTAAAACAGGTACTTCATTTGATGAGAAAAACTTTTAATAATCTCAGAAGAGAGTGGGGAATGAATTTCATTATCATGCATGTATTTTCGAAGGGTTTTTGTTTTTATCAATAATTGTTTCTTTTTCATTGTTTCAATTTTGTGTTTACTCTGATTTTTTCTTTCTTTACCGATATATCCCAGTTTCGGAATTTATCTATCTATCTATCTATCTATCTATCTATGGACATTGAGGTCAACAACCAGCGATGACAGTCTATTTAAAGGCAATAGTTTTACGTTTGTGCATAAAACAGACTGTCCTCCCTGAGTGTTGTCTTCAATGTTCACATTTGTATTTTCATACGCACTATCCGTAATATTGAGCACTTTAATCCATGAATAGAGCGTGCCTTAGAAATATATATATATATATATATAGAGAGAGAGAGAGAGAGAGAGAAATATATATATATTGAGAGAGAGAGAGAGATAGGTGTGAATATGTCAGCACTATCACTTATACATACACTTTTCACACACACACACACACACACACACACACACACACACACACACACACATATATATATATATATATATTCTAAACATATATTGTTAAATATAACAGACAATGAATGTCTCTTCTGTTTAATCACGAGCTGTTCTAAACATCGCATTTTTGCTTTAATTTCAGTTGAAAATAAAGACAAAAATTCCCCAACATTTTTTATTATGTTGGTTCTAAACTTCCGGCTCACATAAGCCAACTTCAGAGAGGTTACAGGGACGTTAACATAAAAACATCCACCATTAAAGATAATTTTATCATGTGTTGACATAAAACTTTGCTATGCAACGATAACAGTCACCGAATAGCAGTCAGAGTCCGTAAAATTGTAATGCGGTTCTATGACGTCACTCCGCGTGAGAGACCGAAATATGAACAGAACCATATGTCTAAATGCAATGTAATGTGTTGTGATCAGATTGAAATTTGATTTTATTAAGTGTGGGTTGTTTTACCTTAATGTAGATGGCTTCCAACATCTGAAGGTTATTTTTGCTGTATGTATGAGTGAGTATTATATATATAAAGAATGACAGCAAGATAGAAATTTTTTTTTAATTATCTCACCCCAAGGAAGGCATTCCACTGTCACTATTGCGCATGGGGCTACATAGGGGAATGTAAAGAGAAGGAGTGGTTAGATATAGGGAATATCAGGAAGAAGGTGACAGATGAGTAAGGATAGCAAGGATGAGGGTTGGGCAGATGGGAAGAGTGTTTGATAGAATGGGAGCAGGTTAGTGTGTTAGGAGGTGTCTATTGACCTTACATTTAAACTCCTGGAGATTGTAGCCGTCGGGGAAGCAATCGTGTGGAAGTGCGATTTACGAATATCATCGGAATACTACATTTCATTCGTTATCTATTACAGTCTCTCTGTTTATAATATATATATATATATATATATATATATATATATATATATATATTCTTGAAATGGAAATGCATTTTGGTGTGTTGGAGAAAAACATGGTCTAATCTGAAAGCTTATAAAGGTTTTGTTCAATGCAAATCCTTTTTGTTGTTTGTGTCATACTCAACTAAATAAATAAAATCATTTGTTATCAAATTATTTTTCGTTGTCTAAAATTTCTTTATTTTCTATTTCTACCAACCATAGTGTTGCAATGTTTCATTCTAACCCTAACCTTCACCCTAACCTTCATGAACTGTAAATTGTCTTGAATCTTTCCTCTTTGCTTTTCATGTTGTCGCTGGAGGGTATCGAATACATATGTTTTATTTAATGGAATTCTTAGGAAGCTAACGTCTTTTATCCAAAGACTAATGCATAAGCAATAAATAGTTATTAAATTGTTTTAAATTATGGATATAGGTTTGCTTATTTTCATCAAACTACATTTTCAGTGCGCACTTATAAAATAGTTTGTATGTATACTCATAGATTCAAAGGATTAATTCTAAAGGATTTGCTTTGATAAAAATATTGTCACACTACTTAAATTTTATCAATTTTTAAGATCGCCTTTCGTTGTTTTTGTACGTTTTATAAATTATATTTAATTTTTAATTTTCACATTTTGATAGATTACCTTGATATTCTGATGCATACGATTTCGTTTTCACATTAACATTAAAATAATAAAAATAATTGATCAATTTGTCACGCAATTTGTGCTGTGTATGAAATGACAATAATTCTTTGTATTTAATCATTTCAAAGTCATGTAAGCGGAGAAAAAAACAGAAATAAATTAGCGAGCCTAAATTCTTTAAACCAATGAAAAGTTTGATTTCACAGAGATTGACCGGGTTGCTGAGAAAGACACAAAAATAAATTCGCAACCCGATGTCACGTTTTTTTAGAACCAATGACTAATTTGAATTTACAGATTGACCTACTAACTGAAAGTAAACGAAAACAAATTCGCAACATTATTTGCAATTTTCTTTGGAGTAATGAACAACCTGGCTTCACAGAGATTGACCGGTGACCGGAGAAAAATATGAAAATGAATTCGCAACCAAATGTCAAATTTTCTTTGGAGCAAGTCTCTTGATTTCGCAGTGATTAGCGGGCGAGCTGAGAAAAAGTCGAAAATAAATTTGTGACGGTATGTGAAAATTTCTTTTACAAAAATCAACCGTTGAAACGAGAAAAATAAAGCAAGAAAAGAAAATAGCGAGCCTATGCAAAATCCCTTTTGATATAAAACGAGAATAAAATTTAAATCAATAAGAGAAGAGTATCTGAGGTCATGTGAAAGATTTTGATTCTGTTCACGCGTCTTGCTTGAAATATACGCCAGTGGAAAATTGATCGACAATTTTCTTACCACAATTAACCACGTTCTTGACACTTCAAATAATTTTATTTCAACAATCCTAGAAAGATAATTATTTCATTCTACTTTGAATGTATGCAACCGTATATTGCTTCTACGAACAACGAACTATCTTATCTTTGTTTTAAACCTGTTTAATATTATCTTGTCAGATCATTTAATCGGCTGTATGAACATTTCTTTTTCAATACAATGAGTTGAAACTACGGACTTAAAAAATTCTGATTTATTTTCTTGAAACGAGCGTCTGAAACAATTTAAATTGTGTAAATCTAAACTTATTTATAAATGGAACTTTGTCTATGTGCGTGTCTGTGTGTGTATGTGTGTGTGTCCGTTAACTTTAGACTCCGAAACTGGCTGAACCGATTTTCTTGAAAATTTACACAGTTGTAATATAAGCGTCTGCGAGTGTTCTTAGGTAGGTATTGTGTCGAGGTACCCCCGATAAATATCGAAAATCGATAATCGAAAAAATAGAAGGAGTGGTCCGATTTTAATCAAATTTGATGTACTCATACACAATGACATAAGAAACGATATTCAGAAGTTTCAAAGTTGCAGTTCTTACTATAGTGCAGAAAACCGATAATATATATATATAAAAGGCAATATGTTTGTGTGTGTGTGTCTGTTTATCTGTCTGTATATCCTCTATACAAATCAAAAATTTTCATCCGATTCTCACCAAACTTCACACAAATATTGTTTAGGTTGAGTCTGAGCTCCAGGACCATGGATTAATTTTAAAGTTTTCAGTACACCCGAGTAACGGCGGGCTATACTGCTTGTTTGTAAATAAATTCCTGATCTTGTCTTTTTTTAATAATTATCCATGTGTTTCCTCGTTATTAACAACATCCATTGTTCTTCTTGGTATGAGTAAGCAAACTGTTCATTTAAACCTATTAAAATTTTTTAATAAAATTCAGCCACTCCATCCAGAAGTAAGTTTGGAACAAAATGGTGAATTTACCTCTCTCTGAACTTTCAGCATTGATACTGATGGGAAGAACCAGGCGAATCAACCAGACATGGCTGTGAAAAATCATATTGAAAACATTTGTCTTCTGAAAGATATTGCAGCCGTAGCCGATAAAGACAATATACTTGTGAAGCCAAGTAAATACAAAAACCTCGAGATATAAATTAAGACAATGTGCCATCCCAACACGACATTTCTCTTCTTCAATGTGCCGTATACCGTATGTGCAGGGAGCATGGCTTTCCACAATTTCCTATCTTGAAAAATATATAAAATATTGAAAAAAAACGTGGACTAACTATTAATTGTTTAAAGTTGACATGCATAATTGCCACCAAAAGAAATAACCCATAACGTGAGCTTTATAGTGTGAACATTAAACTAATTTAGTTATTCTATGTGCCTTGTTCCTTAAGGACGTTGGCGATCATTGCTCTAATTTCTTGCTCTTTGTAGCTCGAATAAATTTTGTCTTTCTATAATCTTTTCTTAACCCTGTTCTGTTATCCACTTACAAAAGCTCACGA